>JARHVA010001942.1:1187500-1565000 GCA_037957365.1 Torreya grandis | reverse complement strand
GGGAGACCAATAACTTAATAAAATATTGATGATCAAAGTATTTGTTGAATTTATAATTTCATTCCAACAGTGGTGATAATCGAGAGAGGGGAGCATTAATTAATCTTTGAAATCATGGGTTAATCCTTGACTTGTTATAAGCAAAGGAAGATGAGACTTCAGGAGATAATGGAAATTTATGAGTATTATTTTGGTTAATTTTGAGAATAATTATTAGTATAAAGGGAAAATTATGATATATCTCTATATAAAAATTATGTTTGGCTTATCTTGATAAAGACAAAGTGCAACCAGTGGAATAAATAAGAGTGGATTTTGTATATTGACTTCTACACTTCCAGGTGAGATATGTATAGTGTAAAGCAATTCTAATAGACCTATTTTTATATCTAAGTGTGCTTATAACTCACTTTGTATGGTTTCATACATCAAATCATGTTTTGTCTTTTCAATGAGCCATTTTAAAAATAATAATTATTGTGAAAATTGTGAGGTCTTTTATACCAAATGATTGGTGAGTTACTAAGCTCTAGGCCTAAGATTATATATTGATCTTCATTAGTTGTTTTCACTAAAAATATGTGTTTATATATGTTAATGGGTTTAGATCATGCCTAGGTATGGTGAATGAATACTGAGAAACTCTCAAGTTTATAGAACCTGCCCGCAACCCTATGTTATTGAAATCGATTTATGTTAAGTATATAAATTTTAGAAGTGGTTTCAAATAATAAGTATGTTTGGTGATAAATATAAAGGCATGATAAAATATTATTATGGCATGTGTTTCATTTATAATAAAATGCACGAGTATCCCTTATTGAGTAAATGAGTATATAGTCTTTTAACTTGATTCTATGCCAATAGTGACATTAAGAAGATGAGTTAACAACATGATCACAAGGATGATGAAGTGAAGGTAATAATGAAGTGACATGTAGTAAGCATTTACATGCAAAAATATTATTAAGTTAAAAGCTTTTTCTTAGATTATAATAAACACATATGACATTTACAAGACAATAGAAGTAGTTCAACTAGATGGTAAAAAATAACTTGTGAACCTGGTCCACTTCCTATCTTGAGTACAAAAATTACAGCTCACCTCTATCATGATAGTTGGAAAACAATGTTCATAAATAATGTCGATTTCCTTAAAAAGTTGGAGTTGTAAGGCATGTGGGAGAAGAATTTTTGTCATAAAATTTTATGTTTTATGTGGAAGATGAAATTCTTAATATCATTAAATTAGCTTCTATGAAGTGAGTAAAAATTACCTTGGTAGTATAACTATTTTGAGAATAGTTGTGTTTGTAATGTAGTCTAATCCATAGAGATGAAAGTAAATAGAATAGTATTCTTGTATATTTTATAAATTCATTAATATCATGTCTCAACTAGGTTATTTAGTATGTTTTAAGTCTAATATTTCCTCTAGAAGAGACTTGGAGGAATTAAACCAATTTAAACTTATTATACATTTGTTGAAAGTATATAACCCTAGGTATACAAATAGTGTCAACTTGTCATCCTAATATACTAGTAGTGAAAGATTGCTATCAATTTATGGTATTAGAATAATAAACTCTTAGTGTTTGATTTGATGTGATAGATGAAATTATTTGTTTTATAAACTAATGATTTATGCAAGTGTGGCTCTGTGAAATTATGGAATGATTTTGTCTTTACAAACAGACATAAAAGTAGATTTGAAGTTCAAGTAGGAATCTTGTAAAATGGAAATGGAAAACTAAATAATCAAACTCAAATTAGAATTAAAAAGGTTAGATCTTGAGCTCTTGATGAGTTAGTGGTGAGAATAAGGAAGCCAAGCATATGGCTAGCTTTTGAAGAGAAGAATTAAGTGGCCTATAGAGTCACTTGTCAAAAAAAGAAGGCAAGAGATAATTGCCATGAGGAAAATAATCCATGGAGGCTTGAAGAGTGGAGATTTGCCAAGTAAGAAACAAAATAAGGTTCTCATTAAGGAGAATATAAAAAAGGAAAAAGTGTAGAGAGAAGCACTTGAGAAAATCAAGATGAGAGTGTCAGGAAAGGAAGAACTCAAAGGGACATTTTGGTCTCTAGTCTACTTATTTAACATTATATTTAAATTTTTGTATGTAGGAAAGGAGAACCTAAAAAAGAAGGTAAAAAATAATGCCTTATAGTTTACAAAGAATGGGGTAAGAAAAGCACCCATGAAGTCAACTGACTTTGACAGTGAAAGAGTGTAAGTTGTAGAATTCAGCATGTTGATAAAGAAATGGAAGAAAGTGTAGAGTTTTGTGATGCTCTAGATATCATCCTAGTAGAAGAAAGAAATAAAAAACACAAGGAAGTACACCCAAAAAGTGTGATTACAAGCAAAGAAAATATAAAAACTAATGAGACAATGCAACAGGCCATGTAATAGGTAATTAAAATTTTAACTTTTGATTTAAATCTTATATCTAAAAATAAGATTTTTGATGTGAAGCTGAATCAAAATGAAGGCAATGTTAAATATCCACAACTTATAATAAATAATGGGTATGTGTTTCCAAAATGGTTGAATAAACTAGTTGTTGAAGTGAAGAATGTAAGATTCAATCAAAAGGTTATTGAAGATTAGAATTTAAATGGAAGACTAGAATAGGAAAAAGTAGATTTTGGGATAAAGTCTAGACTGGCTTGGGATAAAAATAGGTCTCCACCTCTCAAAAGAAATGAGGAAGAAACTAGGAGGATAGAGGTAAGCCCAAGGAGAATTTGGAAAAATAAGAATACCAGTGAAGTGAAAGGTAAATACATTTATTTAAATAATTATGCATTTAATAATTCAATTGACAATAGTTATGAATCAAGTGATGAGATGATTATAAGAGTTCACTTTTAGAAAGGAGAAGGATGAAATTTGACACCCAAAGAGAAGTAATTGCTATAACATGTGATGAAACAAAATGAAGAACATAAAATGTCTAATTTTGTCTCTGGTAAAGACTAATGATTCAGGTAATGAAATCCATTTGAATGATATTGTTGAGTGGAAATTAGTTTTCATAAAATAGAAAATGCATATGAAATATAAAATAAAATAAATATAGGATCTAAGTTTGATGGTCCTAATCTTGATGAAGAAAGTGGAGAGATAAATGAGCTCTCACTAAAAGAATAAATGAGGATGTTGGAGGAATTGTTTAACCCTCCTAAAAGGCTAGTTGTTGTAGTAAAAGTAGGTGAAGATTTAGAGTAAATTAATAATCTCATTGGAGAGCTTGAAACTACAGAAATCTTGAGGCAAAAGGAAGTTTAGGATACACAAGTTAGTGATGAAAATACTCAAGAATGGGGATGGAAGAATAACACATTGGAAGATTTTTCATCTAACATGTTTGTTTATTTTTTAGGTATAATAGGACAAGAGCCCATAGGAGAACTCACAAACATTTCCAAGAAGCAAGACTCCTTATGTGAAGGACAAGAAGATAGAATAATTTTTGATGTAGGGATAATTAAGAAGGAATATCAAGAATAGTTCCAAGTTGAGGGAGGAATGAGATTTATTATGGAAGCTAAAGCTAGAGAAAAATATCTTTTAGAATATTTGTATGACACAAAGAATGTAAATAAAAAGTGTGTTAAGCAAGTTGGTGCAATTGAACTAGTTCATGTAGTTGAATAGGAGTAGGTAGAGACTATAGAAATAAATTAATATGGAAGTGAACTAGAAAGTTAGGTGCTTTCAAAAGAGAAGGAAATGAGAAGAAAAAGGTATAAAGAGAAAGAGATAAATATAAATATAAAGACTAAGAAATATAAAGCTATAGAAGCTCAATATGAAGAAGGTTATGAAGAAAAGAGCTCATTAAGTAGCTAGAAGAAAAATAAAAAGTTTAAGTGTGGATCAAGGAAATAGGTTCATATGTATGAGAATATAATGGTATAAGACAAAGAAAAATAATATGGTGATAACAAGGGAAAATCAAAAGCTTCATGAGTAGGAGCCCATGAAAGATTTTAATCCCAAGACTTTGATGTATGTGTATCATAGGGAGATAGTTTGTATAATTTATAAATAAGACAAATATGATTTAAATATATCTCTAAAATCCTAATTGAGTACAATAGATGTAAATATTAATTCTCTAATATAAAAGTGGAAACCTATCCCAAAGTTAATCTAGAAGGAAGACTTATGCATAGGATGAAAAGAAGTCATAGAATAAGAGAAAATATTGGTCTTATCTAAGACCAATCTAAAGTTATAAAATAGGATAGCTCTTACACCACATACTAAGGATATTAATAAGGAAAATAAACATGAATATAGAGGAAGGAAAGAAAGACTTTATACATAGGAGGATTAATAAATTAAATAGGACATCTTCAAGTAAAGAGGAGAAGTTAAGAAGGCTATGAGGCCTGTGAGTATAAACAAATATTATATTTTGGAGTCAATAAAACCATTTTGGTTATTTTGGCAATATATGAAGAGTTAATTTTTATGGGAGACCAATAAATTTATGAAATCTTGATGATCAAAGTATTTATCAAATTGCTAAGTTCATTCCAATGGTGGTGATAATCGAGAGAGGGGGGCATTAAGTAATCTTTATGATCGTGGGTCAACCCTCAGCCTGTTATAAGAAAAGGAAGATGAGACTTCAGGTGATGACTTTTGGAAATAAGATTAAATAGATAGAAAATGGAAAGGTACAAGTATTATTTTGGTTAGTTTTGAGAATAATTATTGTTATAAAGGGAAAATTATGGTAGAGCTATGTATAAGAGCTATGTTTGTCTTAACTTGATAAAGACTAAGTGCAACCAATGAAATAAATAAGAGTAGATTTTGTATATTCACTTATACACTTATAGGTGAGATATGTATAGTTTAAAGTAATTATAACATGCCTATTTTTATATCTAAGTGTGCTCAGAACTCACTTCGGATGGCTGCATATGTCAAATCATGTTTTGTCTTTTTCAATGAGCTATTTTGAATATAATAATTACTAAGAAAACTATGAGGTATTTTATGCCAAATGATTGGTGAGTTACTAAGCTCTCGGTCTAATATTTCATAGTGGTCTTCATTAGTTGGTTTCACTAACAATATGTGTATGTAAATTTTAATAGGTTTAGATCATGCCTAGGTAAGGTGAATGAATACTGAGAAACTCTCGGGTCTATGAAACCTATTCACAACCCTGTGATAGTGAAATTGATTCCTATTAAGAACTGGGTTTGAATAGTAAGTATGTTTAGTGATTACTATTAGGGAAAGATAAAATATTATGATGGAATGTGTCTCATTTCTAAGAAAATGCGCAAGGATCCCTTATTGAGTAAATGGGTATCTAATCTTGCAACTTGAGTCTATGCCAATAGTGACTTTAAGAAGATGAGTTAACAATGTGATCATAGGCATAATGAAGTTAAGGTAATAGTGAAGTGACATGCATTAATAATTTACATGCAAAAATATTATTAAGGGAAATGCTTATACTTAGATTGCAATAAACACATATGATGTTTACAAGACAATAGAAGCAGTTCTACTAGTTGGTAAAAAAATAACTCATGAACTTGGTCCACTTCTTTGTTTAAGTATAAAAATTATAGCTCACCTTGATCATGATAGTTGTAAAATGGTGTTCATAGATAATTTTTATTTCCTTAAAAATTTGGAGTCGTAAGGTATGTGGGAAAATAATTTTGTCATCAAATTTAATGTTTTATGTGGAAGATGAAATTCTTACTATCAACAAATTAGCTTCTTTGAAGTGAGTAAAAATTGCCTTAGTAGTATATCTATTTTGAGAATGGTTGTGTTCATAATGTAGTCTAATTCATGGAGCTAATAGTAAATAGAATAATATTCTTGCATCTTTTTTAAACTCATCAATATCATGCCTCAACCAGGTTATTCAGTGTGTTTTAAGTCTAATATTTTCTCTAGAAGAGACTTGGAGGAAATTAAACCAATTCAAATTTATTATACATTTGTATGAATGTATATGACCTTATGTATACAAATATTGTCAGCTTGTCATCCTGGTATACTAGCAATGAAATATTGCTATCACATTATTGAGTAATGTTCTTAAATCACATGTGCCTTTAAGTCCATTCTTTGTAAAAGTTATAATTAATTTAGAACAAGAGAAGTTATACATAAACAATGTTATAAGACATATTATACACCTTATTGATTGGAATATCATGAATATTGAGGTTGACAAATATAATACTAAAATAGAAGATGAGATTGATTCTAAATATTTCATTGAATATATTAATGGCAATCCACATAAGGTTAATTCATTCCTATACATTGTAAGATATGAGCAAAATAAATTAGCTTCCACTTCCACTTATACTTCAAATACTCTAGTTACTACTATTTATATTATTCGTATATCAACTCATAACAATTAAATATGTTCCAAAATCTCTATGTATAGGGGCATCACTTGGTTTTTAGTAGTTTACTATGCCTATTTATATAATGGGACTATTTATACCTCTTATAATTATTATACAAGGTCCATCAACAACTTCACCTAATGCACACTCTCTTGAATAAAATATCATAACCTTACATGCTAATTTTTTTTAATTAGTATAATGTATTTATATAGCTACATGTTCAATGTATTCTTATTCTTTGTTTCATAATCCTTTGGACCCTAGGCTAGCTTTTTACCCATTACTAGTAGGTTGTGTATCTCATAAGCTACCACTCTATGAGGGTAAATTTGATCATGATTAACATTTATATTCATTCGATGTAACATATTTATAATATGGTTAAAATGACAAATTACTCACCAAACTATTTTTAATAAGTCTCAAAAATTATTCTTTACAATGGTTCTAAGATTTTCTACTTCAATCAATTAGAGAATTCAACCCTTTGGCAGATCAATTTCTAGCACACTTCTCTATCAACATTGGTGAAAAGTTATCTTATGCACAAAATTATAAACTTAATCAAGTTTCAAATGATAAATTCATTAAATATGTTTTTTGGTATAAAACTATTCTATTAAATATGATAAACTCTATGGAAAATAATGAATTAAAAGATATTTTCACTCAAAGATTGATAACACCACTCTATGAATCAATAATGTTTATAAATTTAAATATTTGTATGATTTATATCATATATTAAAATAAATATAATTCAAGCTCATTACTCTAAACAAACTAAATTATTCACCAAGTAATTTATGTAGTTCAGATGTCAAGTTTCAAAGCAAGCAAAATTACAAGGTCAAATCTAACAAAAGTAAGAATGAATCAAAATTACTAATTAATGTAGTATCACAACCATTAAATGATATTAAATTGACATCTACTCCAAGGAATAAATTTTTAAGGTTAAAAAAACCTCATCATATATTGTTATATAAATTAATTGATTATAATTTCATATCTCTACATCCATTATTTGAGCTAGATTTGACTAGGATTCAACATATTTTACCCTATTTTTGATAAAAACATAAATAGATTAGTAGTTCTGATTATATATAAGTGTTTAAATAGAAATATTAGAATGCTAAAGATATATAATATTCAAATATTCTAAATTTAAAAAATTGCTAAATATGGAAAGTTGGTATTTTTGTAAAAACACTAAGAAGAAATATGTTTAGCTTGCACAATGATATTTGTTGACTATTATAACTATTTGAATATGAAAATCAAAAGAATTGGTGATGATAAACTCTTGATAGGAAAAAATAGATAAATTAAAAATATACAAATGATAGATCAGGGTTAGAATCATAAGATGAATGTGGACATAAATAATGTCAAAAAATAAACACATAGTGTGCCTGAGTACATTGAACATAGACTTGTCTCGGTTGACTATGTGTAAAAAATTGATCATTGTGACTTTTGTGCCTATGGATGTTGATTAATTTGGTATATTTAACTTAGGGTTTTGCTACACAAAATGTATTTTTTATCTTCTCTTTTCTTCAAAAATCCTTAGGGTAGTTTAATAGCATGAAAATTACAAGAAAAAAATTGGAGTGTGATGGGTTGAGCTAACCTCAATCACCCCCTTGATTATTTATTTTTGCCTATGTATCTTATAATCCAAGAAAGGAATTCAAGCTTAGGTATTTCTCTTATATAGAATGATTGTGACTATGTGTACGTATCTATAAGGTGGGATTGACACTTTACAATGATATCTCTTTACTTGTATTATGTATACTCTTCGAGAATGATTCATAATTTGGAAAAAAATAGGGGAGATTTTCTCAACATGAAGAAATACATATGCTTGTAATAATTAAATATAAATGTTTCAAAAAGAATGACTCTTTACATGTATTTATAGGCAATTATTTTTGAAATTTTCCTTTTTATAGCCATGAGAAACATCTACTGAGAATCAAAATAGTTTTTAAATTTTGTAAACTATCCTTTATTTAGCGTGGGATGTGGTTGGTCCAAGAGGATAGGGAAGCACTCTAGTCTTCTTAGGGTGGACTTCTCTAGGAGGATCAAATACCACTATATTTTTTAAGGCAGAATGTGAAGGTAAGCTTAATTATTTTGAGTATTTGAAATTGAGAGTTATGTGTGGTGATAATGTAAAAAAGGGTTAAACTTGCATATAGACAAATGTCTTAGAGGAATGGTGAGTAAGAGTGATGTACTTTTTCAAATCATGTGGTTTGAATTATTCTAATATTTAACATTTTCAAGTGCCTATGACCTAATTTATATGTCTAACTTTACCCCCCACCCATTATTCTATAAATTAAATTTTTAGAGTAAAGGATAAATATTTGAACCTTAGTATGTATAACACACTTTATCTTTGAGTAGATACTTGAATTTTATAGGGCACTCAAATTTAGAAACCCATGAAACATCTCTTGAATTAATCATTGTGTTCTTTTTAATTTTGAAAAAACATAACTTTGAAAATAGAAAAAATTGAAAAGGGAGCAAAGGAGGAGTAACCTATATATAGGTGAAACCAATTTTTTATGTAACTTGTAATTAATAATGGATAATTTTTCCCCCTCACAAAAGCACTTGGATATTTTTAATTAATGGAAAATTGAGAGTTATTAAATCCCAAATTGAATAACTATTAAATCTATTGAGTTTCAAAGATGCATTATTTCAACTCTCATGAAAATGGAAATAATACCCAATGTACTAACCAAAAAATGTTGAACCATTCTAGGTTTTCAATAAGTGATGCCAATTCCATTAAATATCACAATACTCAAACATACACTACCCACACAAATTTGCATCACAGTACTAGAAAATTATTTATATTTTAATTTTGCATAATTTTTAGATAATGAAGAATATTCATTCCCCCATCATGACAACATTTCTCATATAATTGACTTTGAAATGAATATTTTCCTCTTGAATTTGAATATTTTTACCTTTTCACTTTGAAACTTTGCATTTTGAAACTATAATGACTCTTAAAAAAATTAAATCTGTAAGGATCTAATACTTCATCCATGATCAAATTCATCCACTTTTTAAAGTAAAAAATGGATTTATGAACTAGATCACTTTTTATTATGTTTTATAAGTTCTCATAAGAATGTTAATGGAAATAAAAATTCATTAAAATCCAAAACCAAATAGAGTTAAGGATCTAATAGTGTTACTCACTTCACACCTTTACTTTAGAGTGAGTAGTGAGTGGTACCCATAACTAATACCCTCTTGTCAAGCTTAAAAAATATCAAGGTCCTTAATAAAAAATATTTACTTTAAAATAGGATTAGTTTAATATCCCTTAATTCAAGCCCAACAAGGAAATTAAATAAATTTTTGAAACATGAACATCTTAAAAAAGTTGAGGATATTTGAAGATCCTTATAAGACATAATGAAATCAATGTGTCATTGGTATTCAAGTCATTACCTTTCAATTGAATAATCTAGTCTTGTCTCATAATCAACTCATTCTTCTATTTTAACTTTTCTTTAATATTTAATAATGAAGGAAAAACTACTAAACTTCATCTTTGACTTGGGCAACTTAACTTGTCTTGCATGAGAGAGTGATGAATGACACTATAGTGAGTAGTGATATTAGTCCATGAATACATAATTTAACCACCATTAAAATGTATTTATAGATAGTTTGAGTCCCTTACACCATGAAAAAAAGAACCCTAATCTAATAAAAAATGAGTCTTTTAGTAATAAGAGACGTGTTCTTGTGTTGTCAAGGTCTGACATATTATCAAAACTAGTCTAGATTTATATTCAATTAGACCACTAATTTATTTAAAATTACTCATTATTCAAATTAACATTATAATATATAACACAATTGAAAACCATAATAAATCATGATTTTGTTTAAAATCATGGAGAGCATTTCCTAAGTTCCTCATAACTCATAATCCACTTGTTCATACAAAGTGATAGTGTTTCATGATAAACATCCTCTTAAAAAAATCCATGCATATAACTTATAATTATCCCTTGAATCAAATATATATATATATATATATATATATATATATATATATATATATATATATATATATATATATATATATATATATATATATATATATATAAGCATAGCTCTACATTGGTTATTCCAATTCTAAACCAATACTATCATCATTTTGGTTTTTACTTCATTAAATAACTATTAATTAGGCACCCATGAAATGAGATAGGCATAATAGGTTACCATTAACATTAAAACTCATAGATTAACATTTGTGGTATTTTGATTCAACCTACCTAGTCACGCAATAATCAATTAAGTACAAATTTACTCATTAACATAAACTAAACATAAAATAGTTAGCTTCAACTATATAAGGGTCCACCTCACAGTCTTGAACTAGTAATTTAACCATGACTATGATATGGAATATATCTCAAATATTTGATAGGATAATTAAGAACCTAATTTATATTTATTGACTTAGAGAGCATTTGGCCTTACAAAAATACATCATTATCCCCTTAAACAACTTAGTTTCACACATATTAATATCAATCATGTAATATACCCAAAATATAATTTAAAAAAAGTGTTTAAGTGGCTAAGGAAAATGTATTAACATCACATATCTTAATTGAATTACTATTTTCCTATTTAATAGTTCTTTTATTTTTGGTCTTAGGATAATCAATAACTTAGATAAAATCACTTTTAATGGGAACTAGTACTAGGTGGTCATATTTAATTTCCACTAAGGTAAATCATGCACCTAATTACATAACCATCTCCCTTTTGGCTTATTATAGCACAAAAATTTAAGATAGATAACTAAAGTCATTCAATAATTTTAATTGTGATATATTTAGAATAAATAAAAGCACATGGTACTAAATAATGATTTTCATTAAGAATGTAAGAGAAATAACATTTAAACTTTGATAGGATAGTCTCTCACCTAATAACAAACCATAGATATTATTGATTTCAAACAAAAAATTAGATCTTAGTATAACATTATCTTCCATTCAATCACATGATAGTTATGTAACTATCAACAATGAGCCATGATACTCATAATAGATAAGTAAACAGATACAATGGATTCTCACTTGAGTCTATTACATGAACTAGTCATAATTTAATAATCATGTTGCGTCATTATCAACTATCAATAAATAATGTAAAGACCTAAAGAGTGAATTATCCCTTTATGATTAAAAATTGTATTACAAATATATAAAAGCTATACTAAAATTTTACAACCATAAATTAGCTTATAATAAGCATATATTCAAATTATTCACATTAATTAATGGTTACAAGGATATCATATCAAATCTTTCATCAGATACTTAGGTATTTTATCATTCTCACTATAATAGTATCAACTAATACTTAAACACAAATAACAATGTTTCATACAAGTTAATGCCAAGAAATACTAAATTCAAGGGTTTATATAATAGTTTACTCTAGGGCCTATATTTCCAAACCAACCATAAGAGTAATAAGAACCAATACATCATTACAACAAATGATAAGATAAAGTGATGGCTCAAAACAATGGCAACTCAAACTTTCAAGGTCTACTTTTCATGAAATATTTCAGTACAAAAAGTCAGCACTAAGCTATCAATTTTTTTATTCCTACCTAATAAACAATTTGACACAATAAACTAAACAACATGGCTAGTATTATAAAGTACTAATATGTAAAGAATATTTCCAAATAGTTTACTTGTACTTAAGCTAATCAATCAATTATTTTTTCCATAAAATAATTATCCTATATGAAAAAAAATCCAAGAAGTTCCTTATGAAACTACCATTGTATAAAATATAGCCATTTACTCAAGTTAGTTTTATCTATATACCAATTAGATATAAATTTTATACAAATTAATTAAAATCCATAATCCAAAAACTAAAATTTTCCTGTAAATATCCCAATGGTTTCCTAATGTCACTTTCAAAGAGAACTTAATAAACAAAATGTTCACATCCTCATCAATTGAAAGTTAAAACCATACAATAATCAAGGCAAGGTGAAATAATAATTATACAACACTTAGCTAGTTATACTATAGTTTATTTTACCTTTCAAGAGAAGCTAAAACTATTAATGAAATATTCTTTTCTAAAAATTGCACATATCAAAGATTATATAGTCATGCATAATTTAAATGATAATGTGAAATCAACATTGCATAGTAATGTGAAATCAAAGATAATGAAAATAACCCAAAATAATAATAACTCTCATAAACATTAGAGTTAGTCATCGATAAACTACCTCATGTTGGAAAGACATAGATCTAGCTCACATAAGAGTAACCAACCTATTACAAATAAAAGTAACTCATGGAAAACTACCAGTCCCATTGAGTCCTAGCCTCCTAAAAATAACATAGTTCCCAAGAATAACATGATATAGAATGCATGCAAAAATCCAAGATTGTACATAATTGCATTTATTACCCAAAAATGTAGTTTTAATAACAATGATCATTAATGATGATCCCTTCATTAATTATCAAAAGTCACTACTTGCATTCAAGATGATAAAATTTAAATAAATAACAAGAATAAACATATACTAAAATAAATAAACTATATAAACTATTGTAGTTGGTAATCCCACATAACTTCTTATAAATCAATCATGTTAAATCAACTCTAGGGCCTCTAAATAATAATTACCACTCAGCTAGTTAAGATAATCATAGTTATTTATCAATGTAATGACCATATGCCTAGTTAAGGTAGGTTTAAATAACAAACACATGATCTTATTATGTCATGAGTAAATGCCATAGCCTTCCCTAAACTAAAGCCTTTTCCAATAACTTAGATAGTAAACATATCTATAACAAGTCAAAAGTTTGTGAAACTTAGATAGAAAATATACTAAATTTATTGTATTAAGATATACTAAAAATGGAAAGTAAAAATATGATAGATATTGTAATGATAATGAATACAATTATTTAGATTATTCTAATATTAATACAGATCTAGATCTTGAATAGGTACGAAGTAGACTACAATTGTACAAAATTGGATTTAGTACCTCGGAATGTTTAGATACTTACATCATCTTTGGAAGGTTTCATCGATATTAGTGTATGGGTTAGCCATAAACATCCTATATAGAATATATATTGGAATATAATGTGAACACCTAGATGCTTTTGGGTTTTTCATCACCTTCACTTTTGTGCATTTAGATTTGGGTCATAGACTATCACTCCTTATTAAATAGAAAAACCTTAGTTATTCCTCTTCATAGTGTTTGTGGGAAAAAAATGAGTTAGTGGTCACATGGTGTCAAGATACCCCAAATACCCCTCTATTAATGAGCATGAAATACATAGTCAATACTATGAAGAGGGCCTCAAATTTATTTAGTTCTCCCTTCCATGTTAGTTGGTATGTGAATCATGTAATGTGATAAGTACAATAGTGATATAGATTTTAACTTGGAAAATATATCTCTTGGGATACTCCATTAATTTAGACCTATGTATGTGTTTTTCCTATGATTGATATGAAAATAGGATTAAATAAGAAAACTTTGCTTTAATGAGTTCTTGATTGAATGCTTTTAATAGGTTGCCTTAGTTTATGCTAGGTGATGAATGAATGAGGGTTGATATTGTATTTATACCAATCCCTTTAGATAACAATTCAATTTAAATCACTTATAATAACCATTAGGATGCATTCAATTTTAAAATTAGATTATTTTAGGTCATTGGACACATGCATTAGAGTAAGACACTTGTGTTGACATAGGTGCCTATTCAAGATGAAAGTGTCTAAGGAGAAACAAAGTAGGTATAGACTTAAAACTTGTAGAGTATTAATATAAGAAAATTTTAAGTATTCTAGTCAAGATAGAATGCATGGTTCATCCATATAAGATTTGTCATAATAAGAGATAGGCCAAGGGGCATAAGAGAGAGTAAACGTGAGACTTACTTAAGTGGGAAAGGTCTATAACTGAGAGCAAAAACTAAGGTCAGAGTTTTATAAGTGTAAAAGACTAAGGTGACATATAATTCATAAATAGTGTCTACATTTACCCCCTTAATCTATTAATTAAATTTCTAGTTTAAAGGAAAAGGAATGTATACTTAGATGTGTATAACATGCCTTGTTTTTCTTGAATCCAACTTGAGTGCATTTTCATTGATTGAATTGCAACCAAGATCATGTTACAATATATAATCAGTATATATAATCTGAAATTTAAATTATTTAAATTAAAAGAGATCAAGGTTTAGGAGTAAACTTGTGTATATATGCAACTATATTGCCTTTTGTAAATTTAATTTGAAAGATATATCATTATGAATCACTAAAATTGAGATTTGGACAAATATAAATCTTGGAAAGTGAATATATATAAGTATATATATAGATATATAAAAATATAAGAGGGCCCATGCTCCCAACCTTGGAGTAAAAGATGAATTGCCACATGGTAGTTGAGACTAGCTCAATCATGTAATCCAATCATACTTATAACTTGGTGAGTGTGAGTGAACCAAGTTAACTCACACTATCAAAATAGTGAGGTTGGATTATATAATCAATTTAAAACTAAAATATTGGTAATATTGAGTGATTTAATCATATCAACCATACCAAAGGGTGAACCAACTACTACAATATATTGATTTAAAATAGTTTGTAAAAGTTTGACTTAGTGGGTGGTGACAGTCCTTGAGAATAAATTTGAAACTAATTTAGATTTTATAATATTAGTCACACATTACATAGCATATTCACCTTAAATATGTATCATACTAAAACTATGTATAACAATGGTACTAATGTATATAATATACCAAAAGTGTGTATCTGAATCATATAAATGTGTGCTTTGACCAATTTATAAACTATGTAAGTGTGGAGAAATATGAAAATTGATCTAAGTGCTAATGTGGATAAAATGATTCCAAAGTATTCCCTCATTATAATTTGGGTATGTTGAATACTGAATAAATTTGGATAACATGTTTCCAAAATATGCACCCACTATAGTCTACATATATTGAATACTAAATAAGTGTGGAGAACATGTTTCCTAAACATGCCCCCACTATATATATATATATATATATATATATATATATATATATATATATATATTTTAATTTTTAGATAATCCATGCCTCTATGACATGCCCTCACTGATATTTCCCCCTTTGAGGTAATGGAATAATAAGAACTAGTAGTTACCTCACCTCAAAAGGATAAGATGCCCATATAATCATGAATGAACCATGTAGCATATAGGAGAACATGTCTAGGTAAATGTATCATTGAAGCACATAGAATGTGATCACATCAAGGCCTAATATGAATGATAAAAATCATGTAAAAATCTACATAGTAACAATATAATCTCAACAATAAAATCAAGCACACTCACAAAAGAACTCAAAGTAAGTCAAAAGGAAATGGTCCAAGAAGACCATAAACAAGGGGCATGTTCAAATGGCCCATAATTGAATATACATGACTTAGTTAAATGTACATACAACAAGCAATGACATATTAAAATTTTAAATAAGCAAAAAGTTCATGAATGTTGCAAATAATAGAGCATATTCAAATGCTTGACAAACAAGACAATATCAAGGAAATTTGTTCATGCAAGTGAATAAGTGAAAACATAGGAAACCAACATAAACATATCGTATTATCCCATGGATAAAATTTGTTAGTAAAAAATATCAAATACATAGCATATAAAGTACAATATAAAAGATAAGCATGGATAAAGGCATGTGTAAGTACATATATAAGCTCAAACATGATAATGTAAAGTGACCATTTTATAATATAACATATAATATCATGATCATAGAGGTGGATTCCCCTAACATCTTAGTGACATGAGTAGATGGAAATCCTAACATTCATAAATGCATAAATCATGTATCTATGTATGTTTGTATCACACTCAAATATAAGCATGAAACATGTGTATGTGTAAATAATTGATATGTTATCCATCAACATGGAACTAACACATAGATTCCAAGGAACCAATAGAATATGTAGGCACCAAAAATATTTTTGGATTTTTTAATGTTTTTGATTTTCTTGGTATTTTGTGATTCTATGGAAGTATTATCAAATGATCTCAAAAGGAGAATAATTATTTGTGAAGGGTGGTAACTAAATATCATGTCTTTACTGACATGTGTCATATTTGTGCACAAGAAAACTATAAATTTTATCATGTACTTTTGATAAATTTATAATTGGTATCTTTGTTATAGATTTATTTTATTTTATTGCTAGTAACTATGGTTTGCCAAGTTTTTCATTATATTTAATAAAAAATGGATCAATATGTAAAATAATAGATCATGGATTAGATCTAAATGTGACATTACATTTTATAAATATGATACACAAATTGGATATAGTAGCTTTATTCACATATTCCATACCATATCCCAGAGATGTAGCTAATTTCAAGATACATATATTGAATTCACAAGTTGTGTTAACTATACTATTTTGACCTTTCTTGCCATCTATGCAAGGTTAAATGATTTGATGCTTTGAGGAATGATTGGAAATATCTTCATATGAAGGCACACATTTGACAATACCTTTTTAAGGTACTTTTTGCTCTTTTGGACTTGTTAATTTTGTATCATGTTTTTATCTTCTTGGTGTTTAGATAATATAGCATATTCTATGTATTACTTTATCATGGATTTTATTTCATTTGAAGGCTTTTTTTATCTTACATTGGACAAATGTATCTTTGAATGATTTACATTCGTATTACCAATATAGATCAAGCCTCAATGGTCATTCTAGTCATATGTGGAAATAGGATGAGTGATGCCTTGGGAATGTTTTCTCAATCATTGATCATGATAACTAATTTTTTTTAAATATTTCACTTTAAACCCATATTATTTATAAAACTGAGTATCATTATTAAAAGGTAAATTTATATTATGTAGGTATGTAATTTGATTTTCCAACAATGTGATATTTGAACTAAAATCATTCTTAAACTTTTATATTTACTTTTTCATAAGGATAAATTAATATTGCAAGGCCTCAGAAGCACAAACCCTAGTTACCTCAGATTGAACATGTATACGTACACCATCTACCTTACCCCCTTGAAGAAGTGATAGTATGGACCTAGTTAGAGGGATAATTGCTATCACCCTCCTTAAGGTTAGGATAAAAAAAGATAAATATTATTTACATGAGAGTTGTAAAGAGAGATTAAATTCTTATTTTATTTTGAAACACTCTCATTATATTGCTCAAGTTGGTTACTCCTTTTAATTGATTTCATCATACATGAAACATAAAAATTAAGTACAATAATGATGTACTATAACATGCAATAGATAAGAGATATATACATATTAAACATGTTTGTATAAAATGAAATTTTTTATTTTTTATATTTTGAACATTTTGAAATTAGGATTTAGAAAATAATAAATCTGGAAACCCAAGGTCAAGTAGGGGTCTGAGACTAAAGATTAGGGTCACCATAATGTGCAAAATGAAGAGAAAACAATATAAATGGATTGGCTATGAAATTTTAGAATTTGACATAGGTTTTCTAGGAAAAATAGGAAATGAGACAAACCCATAAAAAAAAGGAAACAAAAGTATAGTGTATAGGATGTAGGTCTAAATTTACTAAAAATAGTAAAATCCTAAATTTGAATATTCTATAATATATTTTGTCAAAAAAATAATTTTTTTCTATATGTAAACATAATTATGAAAAACTTTTGATTAATTTTAAATTTGATTTATTATGAATCAGAAATTGTCCAAATAATGTGAAATGCTTCATAAGCAAAACCCTATAATATTCCCAATAAATAATAAAAAAAATTGATAATTTTTTTTACTTTAGATATATAATAGAGGTCTTTGAATAAAATATTATTTTTTATGAAACCCATAAATTAATTAAAAAATAATTATACCATTTGCCTTATATGCCAATATTTTCTAAAAATAGTAAATTACAAAATTTGAAAAATCTGTTCCAAATTTTGGTAAACAAAATGAGGTTTTTGATAATTCTAACCTAAAGGTAAAAAATCTCCAAGTAATTTTAAATTTAATATTTTTGGAGGTATAAATATGTTAATCAAGGAAGAATCCACTTACAAGCAGAAGCACACGAAGTCCTTTTGACCAAACCCTTAGGGTAAAATTGATGCAAATGAAGCTATATGCCCACAAAGTTATGGGTAAAAATGGATTAGTGGTTACATGATGTCTAGTTAACCTAAATAACCCTCTATCAATGAGTTTTTCCTACATAGCCAATACTTTGAAGAGGGTCTTAGACTTATGTAGTTCTCCCCTATGTGTTGGCTTGTGTGTAAATCATGCAATGTGATAAGCAATTAAAATAGTGACATATATTTTAAATTGAAAAATATAGATCTTGGTATTCTCCTCTAGTAATTGAGGCTTTTTTATGTGTTTTTCCTATTACTAATATGAAAATAGAAAAAAAAAAGGAAAACATGGTTTTAATGAGTGCTTGATTGAATGATTTTGATAGGTTTCTTTGGTTTTTTATAGGTGAGGTAATGAGGGTTGATATTATATTTATACCAATCCCTTTGGAGAATAAATCACATTAAATCACTTAGGCCAACCATTGGGATATGTTTCATTTTAAAATTATATGGATTTAGGCACTTAACACTTACATCAAAGTAGGACACCTACGTCGATATAGGTGTTTGTCTAGGACCCAATTGTTCAAGGAGTAATAAATTAGGTACATGAACATTACTTATAAAGGCATAAGATAAGTAGGTTTTAAGCATTCTAGGAAACATAGAAGCCTTGGATCATCCATATAAGATAGGTTAAACTAAGAGATAAGATAAGGGGCATAATAAAGAGTAAATGAAAGACTTACATAAGTGGGAAGGGCTTAAAATGGAGAGGAACAATCAAGGTCTAATTTTTCCAAGTGTACAAGATTGAGGTGCCATATAATTCATAAATAGAGTCTACACTTATATTTTCCTTAGGTTCTTCTCCATAATCATGTTTCCATGATCTAACTTTCTCCTTAAGATCCCAAATAAGACATAATAATGGTTTTAGTAGGTATTAAGAGTGTCATTCATAAGGGGTTATCAATTTAGAAAAAAACCTTATCCCCAAATTTTCATCAAATGATGTTTTCATAAATTCCCATGACCCTAAGAGCTCACCATACTTCCAACTAGCTACCCACATTTTTTTGTAAAATGCCCAGCCAAAAAAGTGTGCATCAAATGCTTTTTATAATAACAAGCTAATAATTTAGGGTTCAACCCAAGGTCAAACAACATACTTGAATTTTAAAACAATCTCCATATGATTAACAAACCAAAGTCCCCAAAGACCTTTGATTTAATCATGACCAAAGTCCACCTTAACACCAAGCCAAGGCTTAGAGTCTATTAATCTAAAGTCCCCATAATGCATTTTAATAAAGTCATATTATGAAGCTAAGTATATATATAAACCTAATATAAGTCTTATATATCAATACAAAAAAATGTTATTAAATTATACAAATATGATAAGACATCCATCCATCATTATTCTAAAAGTAATGTAGTCCCTATATCAATTTTTGTAATAAGGATAATATTTAAGATGAAACAATGAATAATCTAAAAGGGACAATTGGACCAATGCCAATGATGGCCTTAGCTATGAATAATACATCATTGTCAATTTTACAACCATTGAATCTCAATCTTAAGAATATAAATGGAAAAAAATACTATAGTGATGACCGTGACATAGTTATTCATAATTTAAAACATAAATAAAAAATAAATATTGTCATTAAATATGTTGGTTCATTAAAACAAGGAAACCATAAAATTACACCTTGAACTACTTAAACCAAGCATCTAGAATGCCCAACATAGTCACTACCTAATGATGAACTTGATAACTTCCACTTTGGTCTATAAACAACACATTCATGACATTTTAATATTAATATGTTGCTAAAAACCCATTTTCATTTGAAAACCATTCATAACCTAAGAATTTTAATGATTTTGAAGTAATATAGGCTACCAACACCTATAATCTATAAACATTGTTACTTACTATTAAAGCAAGGTGACATAACAAGTTATAAATAAAATATTGCTTAATGAAATGAAATCAGCATGCATAATTGACTATAAGACAATGATAACCACATAATCAAACAAGATCTTAGTTAGGCAATCATTTGAAATAAATCATATCTAATGTCCTTGTTCAAGCTAAACAAATTCTTACCTAGCTTATTTTGAGTTGGAACTAGGGATATGAAATCCTCCCTCCCTCAAAAAGGCACAATCTCGATGCCAAAGGAGAAAATTATAGGTAACTAGCCTATTTTTTTCTAAACCTACCTATTTTAAGCACCATTACTAGCTTACACATTTGGAAACATGCATCAATTTTCAATTGAACCATTGAAACTAGGACTAGAATTTTAAAATTAAATAGTTGTGTGTTATTAATTCCTCCTATTGCAAATACAATTCATCATATAAATCTATAATTATTTTATATAAACAGTTATAATAGCATAAATTAATTGAATTTTAAGAAAAATTCCAAATCTGATGTGGCATGTTACATAATACCAGTTATGTCTTGCATGTAAACTTAATAGCATTCATCATAGAATGTTTCCAAAAGGTAGTAACTCATCCTCTATGGTTACTTTTATTTTTCAAAAAATTGTCATTCATGGGTTAGTTCAGCATCCCACACCAACCACACTGAACATTGGAGAAGCCATTCTAGGTAATCACATGTGACACCAAGGTTTTTAACATGTTATCAATTAATTTATGATCTCATGATGGTTTAGAGAAACAAATTACACCATCTTTTATCAGCCATCTAAGGGCATTTACCCATATTTTCATTGATATTAAAGAGGGTACCTAAGATTTTTTATACTACTTGATCAAGTCTTTCTATTATTCCTTTTGAGCATAATATTAATACAAAATTCATAACATGCTTATAAGGAATCAAAGGTATCCATTATAGAATATTACATTCAAGTATAAATAACATATTACTTAATTTACTATATGTTTATACTTACCAACCAATACATATCAATGTTTTAGCAAGTAAAACCTTCCTATTTTTGCTACAATTCCAACATATAGGACTAAGTAGTGCTTCATAATAACCCATCACATCTTATCTATAGAATTTGACACAATTATCAATAGTCAACTTAAGTGACATATACAACCAAACAAGAACATACAACTACATACAAATAGTAATCAGTTGTTTATTTTATAAAATCTTACCTTTGTGCCATCCACGGGTGAGTTATCTTTGAAAAAAAAAATGCATCAATGTACATTTTATATTTACATATTTATTCATAATATTAGTTGCCATAAGACAATTATACTATCTTAAAAATCACCATAATTCATCTTTTGACCAAAAAAATATGGTAAACTAGATGAAAATATTTAATCTAAAATACATAAAATATTACTAGGTTACAATTAATACATTTTATAAACTATATAATAGAACCACTCAACAACTATAACCATGGACTATCCATATCGAGTTGAGAAATGACAACCATGGTAACCATCTTCATTCCAAAACCATTTCAAAATTTTTTGCATTATTATTATTTATTGTAGTTTGTTTCTAACACAACCATAATACAAAAAGCCTTATTATTATGGTAACCACATCATGATTACTTAATCTGTTAGTAAATAAAATAGATAAGCTACCAAAATTAAAAATAACATACTTATAACTATTATTAAGAAAATATTTATCAATTTCTTTCCTATTAGTCTAAGCAAGTCAAGAGGAATGCCTTAAAATACCTCAAAAACTTTCTTTATACCTTACTATATTGCTCCTAAAAGCATCCATATCAAGGTATTGAAGCTGTGAAATCATTAAATTTTTATAGTGATTGACTAAAACCATCAATTGATGTGACATATAATAATAGCAACTTATGTGATCTTAAGAGTAGCATCACCACTTCTCATAGGAAAAGGTTTCCTTAAAAAGAATCCAATTTCAATTATTTAATGTTTGATTCACAAAAAAGGTCTTAAAATTCCATTGATATGCCCAAGTAAGTCAATCTTATTCACCCTACTTAGCCTACTAGGTTAGATTCATAACCCTGGGCTTCCCAAGTAAATCATACCTTAAGCATAAAATGATGGCTCATATGTATAATTCATCAATAGATACTAGGTAATCTTCCCTTGTTTCAAACAACAAGACCTTCATAAATGTTTTACCCTTATTGACTTGCCCATACAACCCAACAGTTGACTAATGATGTTGGTTTTTAACACAACATATATTTGGGAAGGGTGAACTCAACAAAATATTTTAATAAATATTAAGAGGCTTTCAAACCATGTTTTATAAAAACTCATTGGCTTTCATTAGCTTAGAATTACAAAATTGATCATTACTTTCTTTCACTCTAGATAAGTTAAATGCCTTTACCAGCTATGTTCTGATTTAGACTAAATGAATCATTCTTAATTATGAATTATAGAGAAAAACTTTCTCTTCCAATAAATCTCTAGAGTTAAAAACTTAGCTCTGATACCAATGTAATGACCCAAAAACTTGAATCAATAAGGATATACTACACCACCCATGATCAAATGCATCCACTTTTTTAAGTACAAGATGGAGTTATGCACTAGATAATTTATTATTTTGTTTTAAAACTTATCATAAGGATGTGAATGGAATTTAAAAGTCATTAGAATAAAAAAACAAATAGAGTAAGATATAATATTATTACTTATCTCACACCTTACCTCTGAGTAAGAAATGACTAGCACTTAGAACTAATACCCTCTTGTCAAGCTTAAATAAGATCAAGGTCTTTACCAAATAATATGACTTTTAAAAAATGATTAGTTTAATATCCCTTACTTTAAGCCCACAAAGGAAATAATATAACTTTCTAAACTATGAACAAATTAACAAAGTTGAAGATATTTAAATAACTTTATAAGACATAATGACATCAATGTGTTATTGGTATTCAATTCATTAAATTTCAATTTCACAAGTGAGTCATATGTCATAACCAAATCATTCATTAATTTTAATTTTTTCTCAACCCTTACAAATAAAGGAAAAACTACTAAACTTCTTCTTTGACTTGGGAAACTTGTCCCACATGGGAGAGTAATGAATGACTCTATATTGAGTAGTGATATTATTCCATGACTACACCATTAAACACCACTAAAATATAGTGATAGCTAGTTTGAGTTCCTTACAACATGAAAATAAGAACCCTCATCTACTTGAAACTAAGTCTTTTAATGATAACAAACATATTGTTATGTTGTCAAGGTATGACATATTGTCACATATAGTTCATATTTCTATTCCATTATACCACCATATGATTTAATATTCTTTGTTATTCCCATTAACATCACAATTTTTACAAACACAATCACCATAGTGAACCATGACTTTGTGAAAACTCATGGAGAGGGTTTCCTAAATTCCTCATAGCTCATAGTCCACTTGTTCATATATAGTGATAATTTTTCATGATAAACATCCCACTAAAAAATAATCCATGCATACAAGCATCTAATGATCCCATCAACCAAAATTAGAACATAAGGTCTACGCAAAACTCTACGGTGGTTATCCTAATTCGAAACCAATACTATCATCATTATGGTTTTTACTTTGTTAAATAATAGTAATTAGGCACCCATTAAATGAGATAGATATAATAGGTGAACATTAACATTACAACTCCCAGAGTAACCTCTATCTTATTATGATTCAACCTACTAAGTCACATAATAATCAATTAAGTATAACTTTATTCATTAACACAAATGGATAATAAAACAAAGAGATTCAATTATAAAAAGCTCCACCTCATAGTCTTAAACTAGTATTTTAACCATGCCCATGATATGGAATATATCTCAAATATCCAACAGAATAATGGAGGATCTAATTTCTATTCCTTAACTCAGAGAGCATTTGGCCTTACACAAACACATTGTTAACACCTTAAACAACTTAGATTCACATGTATTAATGTCAATCATGTAACATACCCATAATATAATTTAATAAAAGTTTTTAATTGACTAAGTCAAATATATCTACATGACTTATCTTACTTTAAGTATTATTGTCTTGTTTAATAATTCTTTTCTTTTTCATCTCAAGATAATCAATAACTTACAAAAAATCACTTTTAAAGGCAACCAGTACTAGGTGGTTGTATTTATTTTCTACTAAGGTAAACCATTCACCTAATGACTTAAAAATCTCCATTTTTTCCTCCTATAGCACCAAAAATTAAGACAAACAAATAAAGTCATTCAAAAATTTGAATCATGACCGATTCATAACAACTAAAAGAACACATTACTAAATATTGATTTCCATTAAGACTGGGAGAGAAAGGATACTTAAACCATGATAGGATAGTCTTTCACAAAACTAAAAACCATAGGTATTATCCAATTCAAACAAAAACTTAGATCTAATGATAACAATATATCCCATTCAATCACATGATGGGTTATCTAACTATCTAGGATGAGCCATTATACTCACAACATAGAAACAACTAGATACAATGGATTCTCACTTGAGGCCATTACATGAACCAATCAAAATTTAATAATAAATTTACTTCATTATTGAATATTAATAAAGAATGTAAAGACCTGAAAAGATAATTATCCCTTTATGAGTAAAAATGCTATTAAAAATAGTTAAAATGTAGTAGCCAAGTATAATATAGTATGCCTTTATTACTCATACACCCAACCCATATACAAATATGTAAAAAACCATTATAAATTAGATTAAAATAGCCATATATTTAGACTATTCACATCAATAAATGGTTATAATGATTTCATGTCAAATATTTAATTAGATACTTAGGTATTTTACCATTTTCACTATAATAATATCAGCTACTACTTAAATAGTGAAGCACAATGTTACATATAAGTTAGTTCCAAACATTAATAAAGTTTAGGGTTTATACAATGGTTTAATCTAGGACCCATATTTCCAAACCAACCATAAGATAAATAGGAACCAATACATTAGTACAAGAAATTACTAGATAAAGTGATGGATCAAAATAATGGAATCTCAAACTTGCATGGTCCACCTGTCCTAAAATATTTGAACATAAAATTCAGTATTAAGATTGTAAATTTTTCTCCCTACCTGATAAACAATCTGGCACAATAAACAAAACAACATGGCTAGTGTTATAAATTACCAATACGCAAATAAAATTTCTAAACAACTTATTTATACTTTAGCTAATCAATTGATTTTTTCATAACATAATGATCCTATATGAAAAATAATTCCAAGAAGTTCATTATGAAAACTACCATTGCATAATCAATTTATGCATTTATCCAAGTAAGATTTAGCATTATACCAATTAGATAAAAAAAATTATACCAAAATAAAAGCCATAATTTGGCAATAAAAATTTTCCTATCAAGATTCCAATTGTTTCCTGACATCACTTTCAAATAGAACACAATCAAAAAAAGGTTCATATCTTCATCAATTGAAGAGTTGCAACCATATATAATAATTATACCAAGGTGAAATAACAACTATATAATAATTATCTAGTTGTATTGTAATTCATTTTACCTTGTAAGCAAAGATACAATTGTTAATAAAACACTATTCTCTTAGAAACATCCATATCAAATATTATATAGTCATGCATAATTTAAATGATAATGAGAACTAAACATTTCATAGTATTTTGAAGTCCAAGATAATGAAAATAACCCAAAACAACAATAACCCGAAACATTAGAGTTTGTCATCAATACATTGCCTCATGTTAGAGAGACATAGATTTAGTTCACACAAGATCAATCAACCTATTTCAAACAAAAGTAACTTATTGAAACCTACCATTCCCATTGAGTCTTATCTTACTCAAAAAAACATAATTCCCCAAAATAATAGGATATAACATGCACAAAAAAATCCAAGAGTCTACACAAGTGCATTTGTTACCCAAAAAAGAAGTTTTAACAATAGTGATCACTAGTGATGATCCCTCCATTAAGTATCAAAAATCACTATTTGCATTCAAAAGGACAAAACACTAATAAATACCAAGAATAACCATATATGATAATAGAATAGCTGTATACACTATTAAACTTGGCAATCACACATAATTTTTTTAAAATCAATAATAGGTAAAATAAGTCTAGGGCCTCTGAATAATAATTACCACTCAACTGGTTAAGATAATCATAATTATTTATCAAACTAATGACCATATTCCAAGTTAAGTTAGGTTCAACTAAAAAACAAATGGCCATAGTATGTCATGAGGATATACCACAGCCTCACCTGAAATTAAGCTTCTTCCAATAGCTAAAGTTATGTAGGTATGCCGAATAACCAAAATCCATTGTTACTTATTCATATGTACGATTAATATGTTAATGATATTATAGAACCAAGTTGGTCAAAATTAAAATATTTATCAATAACCAATCACTAAGATAAAATCTGATATTATACAATTGGTACCCATATTTAGTTTCTAATATAATAATAAAACTATTTGCATACTAAAATATGACAAAATAATATCACCCAATACCAATAATTTACTCATTCTAGGATTCAATAAATGCCATAATTATATCTTGGATTCAAAATAGCCATGAAATTATAAAATCAATAGTCAATAAATTGTAACCAACAATCATCATAATAAGCATGTTGCTCCAAATCTATCATGGATGCTAGATCATCACTAACAATTTCAAAATTGTTAAAACCTTCTTAGAAACATTAACCAAGCCAATTTATAATAAAATAAATGGGATAAAGCATAAAAATAAAAAATCACCTTTTTCTCCGATTGAACAACAAAATCAAACCTTATGCAATGCATAGCCTAAGGCAAAAATAATAAATCCATGGAGGTTTCTCTAACACTAGGGTTTGATTTTTGTTAATTTTTTTGTAATATGCAATGCTAATAATGACCATTAAACCAACCTTTATTGTTAAATTAAAAACAATCTAATTTAATACCAAGAACAAGCTCTCACAAACACCCACTTCACTCATTCATGATAAGATCTTGTATATGCATGTCCAAGCATGAATATAAGGGCCAATATCCTAAAAATAGTCTAAAAAATAATTTAATTTAAAATGCATGATTATTTATCAATAAGGAAGATTAAACTTACCTTTATTTATTCCCTAGGCTTTCCTATAATGCATTTTCTTATTTCCTCTATTTCACATATGTTCTTCTCCTTGAGCAATATTACATGTTTTAACTCACCTATCAAGATCCCAAGTAAGACTTAATAATGGTTTCATCAAATATTGAGAGTGAAATTAATAAGGGGTTGTCAGTTTAATAACAAATTTACCCCTATATTTTCCTTAAATATTACTGCCATAAATTCCCATGACCCTAAGAACTCACCATACCTCCAACTTGTTACCCACATTTTTACAAAATGCCCAACCAAAAAATTATGCATTGAATGCTTTCTAGAAGCATAAGATAATAATTTAGGGTTTGTCCCAAGGTAAAAAAAACATACTAGATTTACCCAATAATCACCATATTATTACCAAACAAAGGTCACAAAGACCTTGGATTTAACCATGACCAAATTACACCTTAGCACTATGTCAAGACTTGGAGTCTGGTAATCAAAAGTCCCCAAAATTAATTTTAATAATGATGCAAATAAGAAAAATTATGAAGTCAAGTGTGTGTATGTATGTATGCAAATATATATATATATATATATATATATATATATATATATATATATATATATATATATATATATATATATATATATATATATATATATATATATTCCAATAAAATTATATATATCAATATAAAAAATATTTTATTGAATTATGCAATATGATGAGACATCCATCCATCATTATTCTGACAATAATTAAGTCCCTAAATTACTTTTGGTAATAAGGATAATATTTAAGATGGAACTATGAAGAATTAGAAAGGCATAATTTTCCTAGTGCCAATGATGGTCTTAACTATCAATAATACAACATGGTCAACTTGACAACTAATGAGTCTCAATATTAAGAATACAAATGGAAAGAAAAACTATTATATGATGACCTTAACATAGTTATTCATAATTTGAATCATAAATCAAAAAAATAATTCTTATCATTTAACATGTTAGTTCAGGAGGATAAGGTGATTAAGGCCTTAGAGTTAGTTTTCCTTATTACATCTTGAAATCTTTGGAGGCTTTAATTCTTGATTTTTAGGCTCACAATCATGCCCTAACCCTTCATGAAGGGGTTATCTTTCTATTGTATCACCATTATAGCATTATCATTGCTAATAGTTTTATTCCCCTTCCCCTGTCTGAGCCTCTTCTCAGAGTAGGGTGAGGTATAAGAACCCTATCCTTCATTTTTCACCTCCTCCCTTTCCTAAGAGGGTTTTTAGTAGTAGAAATAAATATAAGATTTTGGAGCCTAATTCTCATAGGCGTAAAGAAATTGACATAGTTGAGAGTCTTCTTCACATGAGGCATGATGATATGGACTCTGGTCCCTCTTGTCCCAAGGATCCTAGGCACAATGGTCAAATTACATAGCTTGAGGAAGAAATCAATGATCTCAGGAAGGAGATCACTCAAATCAACAAGTTTAGTGGAAAGGGAAAGAATAAAATGGACAACTCCTTCCTATTTGAGACCAAAATAAAAGACATTCTCAAGATAATGAAATACATGGAGGACACCATAAACCAAATTAGGATTAGGGAGATGGATCATTTATCCATTCACCAGGATTTTTTGGAGTTTATTGAGTTTCAAGTGAAATAAGTGTGTACCATCAACACCTTACATTTGGGTTTGTGAAAGGGAGAAAATAAAAAGACTCTAGTTATGGCCACCATTGACAAGACAAACTCTTCTCAAATCACTACACTCAATATGTTTAATGATTTGGAGGGACTAAATAATAGTTTTAACAAGTTAACTAAGTGATTCAACTTATTTTAAGTCCTTATTTTGGTTGATCTATTATTACTCGGGTGTTGCTTTGGTTCTGTGGAGTTATTGTTGAATTGTTACTTTGGTACCCTTCACTAGAAAGTTTCTCCTTGATATTATTATCTTTTGTTTCTTCTAGTTTTTGGACTTTCTTTAAATAAGGGAATTGTTCTCTCTTTTATTTATGTCCTAGATTATCATCCTACTTTATTTGGCTTTTGAGCCCTCTTGTGTCTTGAAGCTTCCCTTCTTTTCTAGCTCTTGAGCCTCTTGTTTTGGGTATGGTCCCTTTAAAACCATTTAAAATAATTAAAAAAAACATGTTAGTTCATTAAAATAAGGAAACCATAATAGCATTACTTAAACCAGACATCTAGAATTCCCAATAGGGTCATCAACCAATGATGAACTTACTAACTTCCACTGTGGTCTAAAAACAACATCATATTCATGACATGAACAAGTTTAATATCAATATGTAGTTAAAAAACCATTTTAATTTATAAATAAGGCATAACCTAATATTTTTAATGATTTCAAAGCAATATAGGCTGAAAATACCTACAAGGTATAACCATTGTTACTTACCAATCAGGCAAAGTGACATAACAAGTTATAAAAAAATATTACTTAATGAAACAAAATCAATGTGCATAATTGACTATAAGTAAATTATGGTCACATAATCAAACAAAAACTTAGCTAGGTAATAATTTGAAAGAAATCATATTTAATGGGCTTGTTCAATCTAAAATAATTCTTACCCATCTAATTGTGAGTTAGATATAAGGATATGACACAAAAATTAAATCTTAGAATAAGTTTGAGCTTGAATGAGTATCATGCCCCCTATAAATATGTGCTAATGATAAAGAATTTTATGCATCTATATTCTCAATTATGAATGTATTTATAACTTGTAACTATTTTTCACATGCCCATGCATGTGCATTCGAGTGTGTATAATTATGTGTTGTGAGTATTTGAAAAGTGAGTGTATATGCATGTCATATGCCCCCATAATCTGTATGAATGTTTTAATATTTGTCATATGTTTGATTTATGAATCTTTGTATCTTTGAAAACCTATACTCTATAATAAATATGATTTTGAATTAATTTGAATATTTAAAAACCTGTATTCTATATTTTTAAAACATGCATTCTATCTCAAATATATTCATGGAGGTTTAGTTATATAAGGCAAGCCCTCTATGATGCCCCATTTTGAGATGAGGGATGTAGCCTACAAGTCACTCATCTCAAAATAAGAGTTAACTCCATCATGATAAATATATGCTCATGTAGTTTTTATTTCATCATGTATAATTATCATTGAAACATGTATATAACATATTTAATTTAAGGCATACAAATTTTCATGTCTAGATCAATATAAAATTAAAGTATGAAATAAGGTTATCATATTTGAAGTAAACTATGCCTTGGATGTGCATAATTAAGATCATGGTACCATTATAAAATCTCAGCAAACACACAAGCACAACACAAAATAATGTCACACAATGTCATACAATAAGGACAAGGTCCACATATAAGGAACATGTTAAAATGTTGCATAAGAAAATATTTCACAAATAAGGTCAAGGACCATAAGCAGTGGACATGTTCAAATGTTACACATACCAAAAAAATTATCTCATAGAGATACTCAAGCAATTTTCACACAAGGTCCAAGGGCCACACACAATAAACAATAAATGTTAAGCCTATTATGAAAAAAGTAAACAACAATAAATGAACATAAGACAAGTATTAACTAGTCTATTTCATACATATGTATCAATGTAATATGGTTAGTAAAGTAGCATATCTAATATCATAATGTAAAATATGAGTGATTTAGAAATATACTTGTAATATATGTAGAAAAATATTGCATTTGAGGTCATAGGAAGATATAACCCATATAGTTATATGCCCTCAACATAGGCATAACCCTTGGGTAATACATGCCCTATATCACAGTTATATATGTCATGAAATGCATGTGTGTATAGAAAAGAATATGATATCTACCAGCACATATAATAAATAACATATGTTAATAAGTAAAATAGCATCTTATGTCATGATCATGTCCTAATTTTTTATTTTTTGAATTTTTGAAAAAAAATTCTAATATTTGATGATTTTTGTATTTTTGATGTTTTTGAGGGGTAAAGTAGCCTCTGATCTCATCAAAAAGGATCATAGTGCATTCTTAGATGAAATAATTGGAGTTTGACTTTCCATGGATGATAAATTTTATGTGTGGATGTATCTAAATCTAAAATATTATCAAGTGTCGTATCATAACTATTATGATCATTAATTGTATAATCTATTACCACATAAGTAACTAGAGAAGATGCAAGACTTGATGAAGTCTATTATATATTAGAGGAAAGTCTAATTTCATGTGTTCATTGTGTAACATGCTAAAATTTATTATAAATTTCATTAATATGCACTATAGGATATTTAGACTTATTTAAACCCTGCTTAGCTCTTTGGTATGAAGCTTGTTACTTAGGTAGGTAGACCTTTTCCCTCTAAATTGAATATATTGAAATCTTATTTATATGTTCCATAATTGAATTTTCATTATTATTTTTAATGGATTCACTAATTATCTTTGTACTATGATTTAGAGTTGGTGATTTATTTTACTTTATATTGTGCTCTTAAATAAGTGCCATAAACAACTATTATGGTGTGGGGGCGCGTGTGGGGGGGGGGGGGGGTGGGTTGGGTTTGGGGGGGGGGGGAAGATGAGGAGTTACCATTACTTTTATATGGTACCAAAATATGATGCCTTGAACTTTACAATGTATGTACTTGAGGCATTTATGCACTATATATGATATTGCTTGAATATTTTGTATCCAAGGGCATCCTAATAACATATTGAAGACCCATATGCATGGTAAGACTAAAAATGGAGTGAAAATTATTTATAAAATAACTTTAAGGGGTAACACTATATGTCCCAAAGTATCTTATGTATTCCCTTCATTAAGTTTTGATTACCTTTGATGTAACTTGTAAATATTAATCTATATATCTAAGATTGTAAATTAATTTAATTATACATGCATTTTATCTTGATCCATTATCAATCATGATAATATGAATAGGTTTATCTATTTATTTATGCTCTAATATATAGATGATGCCTTTTTGAGTTAGCATCATTGATTTCATTATCATCAAATGTGATTACTTGACATTGTGTTAATGTCCCTGTAAATGTTTCAATAATTCCATATATTATATGCTCATATGATTTAGGATGAGGATGTGAGTTTTACACCTAAATTACTTTTGAATTATATACATTCTATATTGCACCATGATTTAGGAAAGGATTGATAAAGATATTTTGCTTTGCATTATCATTATGTTGTGGTTTGACTTCCTCTATGGGTGTGCTTACCTCAAAAGTATTATCATCAATAATAAATATGATTTGACCTATAACACTTGTTAATATAATGCCTAATTAATCTACAATATCGACAATATGTATTACTATTAAATCCCATACATTGAGGATTTTTCAAATCAAGCTCAGATGGATGAGGTAGAGATATGTGATTGTAATAAATTAGTTTTTATGACAAGATATGGGGAGGTTATGGTAAATTTTCAAATTTCATGTTTGACGGTGTTGTCAATTGAAGCTTAATTGATGGTTTTGATATTGCATTAACTATTATTTTGGCTTCATTAATTTTGAACTTGTAATTTGGAGTACTTTGAAACTTGACATTTGATGTATATAGATCAATTCATGCATATTTTAGCTTACTAAATTTTATAATATTTAAATAAAAAATACATGGCATATCTCATCAAATGATATGAATTTATCGAACATGATTTAATAATGGAGTGGTGCTTGCAATATTTGAGAATATATCATACAATTCTTTACCTACCATATAGTTTGTCATCTTTGCTAGAATAGTCTTGTACCAAAGAACAAACTTATTGATTTTCTCATTTGACCCTTACTTGAGTTTATCATTTTGTGCATAATATAAATTTTCATGAATGTTGATTGATAGGTGTAAAAAAATTTATTTTCTAAAGGTTTTAATGTTTTTCAACTAATTGAAGTGGAAGATCATATAACCATCATAGATAATAGTATTTGAGACTTCATGGAAAATTATTGGTGAGTAATTTATCATTATAAGTATAGTCTAAACATACTACATGGAATGCACAAAGATGCTTCTTAGGATCTCATTTTCCCTCATATAGTGGTAGATTATGTGCTTTAAATATTTTTGGTAGTGGAAAAAAGGCTATATTAGGTGTCAAAGGATTATAAAGTAGAGTATGAGAATTCATTGAATGAGTATATTTTCATACACCTCACTATAATTATAATATTTTAGTGTGTTAAATGAATATAATTTTCTGAAGAGATGAACCATTAGGACAAATTTTATCTAAATTTTTTGTAGTGATCTATAGAGGTATATAAGATGCCCTTGTATAAATAATCATGTTAGTATTTTGTAAACCAAGTGATGTGCCCACACCCATAGATGTTGTCACTATTGATGTGGGTTTTAATCACACCAGTCTTGTAAAGAGGTAGCCTCTAAAATTTTAGGATCTAAATGGAGGTAAACTCCACTCCAAGACATGAGTTTTAGGTATGTAATTTTTAAAAACCATGTGATGGAATAACCAATAAGGCATGAAGGTTGCTAACAAGTTTTTTGGATGGAGGGGTGGTCTCTAAAAAGGAAGTAAAATATAGATGAGTTAGTGGTTAGATGGTTTCTAAATTATAGTGTGTAGGTCTCAAAATAAACTCAAAAATAAGGGAAGGGTAGAGTAGAAAAGAAAGGTATTATGACTTCAAGAATCACCTCTCTATTTGGTTTCTAAGTGGATAAGTCCTTTTAAAACCTATGCTTGTTTCTAGTAGCTATTGCACACACAATGAGACATGGTCAAGAAGTCTAGGATAATATTGAAATAGGAAACTCATATGCCTTAGTCAAAGGTTGATCCTTTCAGAGCATCTATTGCACACTCTTAATTAGGATATTATGGCTTGATCTTAGTGAGGTATTTGATACAATTGTTTCACATAAACAAAAAACTATAATGAATGAAAACAACTCTACACACTTAAGAAAATAAATCAATTAACTTAATTTCCATTAATCAATGAAATTTATTATTCCTTTAATATTTGTTGTACCTATAAGACTAACATATCCATCAAGACAAGAAAGAACTCCTTCACAAATTTTTCACATGTTATTGAATCATACAACTAAAATAAATAAGCCTAATTACACAAACATTGGAAAGAAAATACACAAACACATATGTTGAAAACTGGAATTGCTTCTGCTTCTATATATTGAAAATTTTATGACCCTTCAAAACTATGGGGTACATGTGTTTAAATAGACTTGGGGAAGGGGTCACCTCATCCTCCAAGTACATGTAAAATACATTACATGGCATAGTTAGAACTTTAGTTCTAACTATGGTAAAAAACTATAAAAATTTATCTTATAGCTGTTAATAGTTCAAGTTAGCCCCTACAAAATCATGCAATGTGTGCATGTTTTACAAAATGAATAGGAAAATTTTATAATATTTTTCAAATTATAAGAAAACTATAAATATGAAATATACACCACTATAGAATGTACATACAAAAACTTGACCTTTTGCAGTTGTGTTGATGTTTGCATGGTTGCATGGAATTTATTTGGATTAGTACCTATAGTTATTAACATATAACATGAAGTGGTAGCTTGAGTCTATTTCTTCTTTGCTTCTATCTTGAGCTATAACTTATGTGATACATCATGCTACTATCAAATTATGTCCAAGTTTAGACTAGAGGGTTTATGTACCCTACCAAATTGTCCTAGTAACTTTGCATGCTCTACTTTCATCATCTGAAAGTTGATTTTGAAGATCTCAACTTCAGTCACCTTTTTCCTAGCAAAGCTCAACTTAGCTTCAATGTCCTCTAATAGTAACCCTTGTAAACTTTGATACAAATTGTTTGAAGCCTCCTGAATAAGTTGATCAAAGTTTATATTATTGATCAATTTTCCTATAACATCTTTGACTTTTGATAATTTTGTCATTCAAAATTTATAGGATGAGGGCCTCATGATCTTGGTGTTTAGGGATCAAAGCCCCAACTATTTTCAACCATTCCCTACCATCTTTTATTCTAATGACCACCATGTTGAGGGAATTGGATGCCTCAATGGTGTCATGAGATCCAAATGGATATAAGCCTTATTAGTTGTGTAAACAATTAACATCTTTAATTTATTCTCATCTGACTTGAAAGAATTAAATAATTGGTGAGTATTGGTAACATGGGGGGCTAATTCAGCTTGCATAAAATCTAATGCCTCTAAAGAATTATAGTAATTTTATGTTGCCTCTTAGACCTCTACTTTAATGCCAGCTAAAATATGCATTATATTTTGTTGTTTTTTTATTTTCTCCAATTCTACCTCTAGTTCTTGTCTTGCTAACTTTGTGCCTTCATGAATTGCCACCATGACATCATTATGTGCTTCAACCAGAGATTTGAAGTCTTCATTATAGGGGGATTACCCCAATTATATATTTTACCTTTTGGTTAAAGAAAAGACTTCTTGCCTCTTTTCTAAAATTATTTCCCTACCAACATCATCTTCGAACTTCCTCTTTCTTACACTCTCAATACTCCCAGATGGTTTGTCAAAAAAAGTTATGATAGATGAGAGTTCTATTATCTTGAAGCTGGGAATTTGGAAAGTCTTGGATCTTAAATCAATGGCCCATGGAGGAATTATTAGTTGGCTATGGTATATCTCATTTGTAGTTTTGACCATAACCTCTTCTTCAACATCCTTGGTTGGTTTCTACTTATTTTCTACCTTGAGGATAGTATCAGGTAGGGAATGCCAAATGATTTTAGGCCATTCTAAACCTCTATATTTGGGGAGTGGATAGACTATGATAACTTATGTCATGGCCTTCTTCCCCTTACTTTAACTTAATGTAATGGTTTCCTAGGATGGAGTGGTGGATGGAATAGGTAGAATGATCTAGGTGAATGAGACATGGAGTTTGGAAGTGACCATGGCTATTTCAATCTTCAAGATACCCTTTTCCTTTTCAAGGATCTGACTATGACAATTCTAGAAGGAATACTAGAAGTGGCCATGATGGAAGTGGATGTCATGGTGATGGAATATAGAACAATATTGGAAGAGTACTCAACTTTTGGGGTGAGTAGAGGAAAATGCAAGAAAGAGGAGGAGGTTAATATATCATCAGGAGTGGAAGTAACAACCTCCACCTTGGGAGTTTTCAACACAAATGAAATTGGCACATAACCAAAAATAGGAATAGAAGAAGAGATAAGGTAAGTGTTCTCTAAAGGAAAATCCTTTTTAATTGTTATACCCTCCATATCTAATGATTTTACATTATCAGTTGTGAGGCTCATATCCTTATCTCTCTCCAATTATGCATCTTCATCAAGATCTTCTTATTCTTCCTCCACATCTACTTGTTGGGGCATTACTGGTAGGCTCTAATATTATTCAATAGTTGGGATACATGTGGGGGGAGTCCTAGGCTTAATCTTATATAAAATAGTGGTATTAGTATATAAGGAAGATCCTTGTTGATTTGGTGTAATAGCTCATTATGTGGCTACCCTTGAAGATGTAGACTCTTGTTCTTGGGGGTAGATGTAGGCATTTGAAATGCAATAGCAGCTATGAGCTCTTGTCCTTTCTCTTCCTCATCAGAGGTCTCTAAATTAATGGGATCCTTTGGATCTCTCCTAATATTAGGTTCACTCACCCCTAGTTCTTTCTTGATAGCTTTCAACTTGAAAGGAAGTTCCTGTGAAGGATCTCCTTATTCCTTGGACTGCTCTATGGGATAGATTTTCCAAAAGTTGGAGGATGTCCATCTTAGAAAGAGTGATAATATAATATGTAATTCCTTCACCATGATTGAAGATTCCCATTGAATCATCCTTAAATGATCTTCCTTCAAATTTGAATTTTTTTTTCCTTTCCAAGACCTCATCATCATTTTCTACATTCATGAATAAAAAGTCATAATCATAATGGATGTGTCGATAAGGGATAAAGGCCCTAAATGTGTCTTTATATGGTGCCATAAGGATCCCAATCCCTATGTGATATTATGGGTAAGTGATAAATATTTATTTTTTTCCCACATCTCCAAAGTGTTTTCTTTGTGTGTAACACATCTGACCAATGACCATATGGTGTCCAAAGAATGTGTTTTTCTTATTTTTGGTTAAGTCCTCCTCAATGCTCCACAAAAGATAGAAAGCAATTTTTTTATCTACTAATTTTTTAGGTACATAATTTAAGAGGTTTAGGGGATTAACCTTATGTCTGGTGATCATGATAACAGTGTAGTCAAGATATAGAAAATAATCACCTTTTCTAGATAGTGTTTTCACAATGTTTGCTCTAACTCTCGGCATTAGAGACCCATGGATTGCTTGTTAGACTTGAGGATAAACATCCTTATAAATCCTAACCATGTTGTTTTTTATAAACATAAAATGTGAAAAAAATGTAAGTAATCATAGACATGATTATTGACATATTCAGTGGTTGGGCTCTATCACTCACTGAGGACTTTATACACTATGTTGATTATGGTGTCCAAAAGATAGGACATCATACAAAAGTGACCCATTAGATTGGGATGCTTGTTATTATGTATGACTTGTTCTCTTAGTTGGTAGCTTATAATTTCACCCAAAGCAAATATTACATCACTAGTCATTATCATATACAATAATGGTACTCAATTCAAATTGAGGAAATGGATACTGGGCATACCATATAACCTATTGATGAGAGCCATCCCAATACAAACTACCATCCTAAATTTATTAATAAAAGTGGGATTCTTACCTTTATATGTCATGGTTTACTTAGGGATAAGCCATGAAGTTAACACCTTTTCCATTGAATTATCTTGATTTCACAAAACCAATCGATGTTTGTCAAAATAAGCATTTGGTGTTGGTAATGAAAATTACCTATGTAAATATACTCTGAAGATGCATGCTATGACCATTTAGTTATCCATATGGTGTAGAAAATCATCTTTTGTAAATTTGCCTATAAATAATAAGTCATAGAGGAGGTCAATGTAGGGCATCACCTTGGGCTTGGTTTCAATTAAATATAGTCATTATCACTTAAGTGATAACAAGTCTATGATAAATAGTTACTCCGTGGGAGATATATTTCCATCTAGTGAGAATATGTCAATAGAATAAATAATATCTCATAATTAAAAGTAGTTGGCATACTTGTTGTCAAAAATGGTGGCATTAAAGATATTGTCCATAAATTATGTTGAGTCCTTAATAGAAACTGGTGATGGAAAAATTGATCCCCTAAATTCCTTGGATGAAGATGCAATTGTAATTATGTATAGTTATTAAAGTATTGTTACATGTTGTTTGAACAATTTTCCTTTTTTCTAGTTACTAGTTTACTTATAATCTTCATAGGTAGCTAGGGATTTTATCACGTAAGATAGTAGTTGAGTTCAAGTTTTAGTTCATTTTAAAGAAATGAATAATTCAATGGCTACACATCATGTATATAGCCTTTAACATTAAAGTCTAATTCATGTATTATAAATGCCCAATATTCACCTATTATGTATTTTATGCATAGTTCAAATCTCATTGGTTTTAATTGGCAAGTAGCATTAACAAGTATTAGAAACTATTTTATTTTATTTGATAATTATAGCAAGATTTTGACATTTGAGAGTTGGGAATCAGGTTTTGTGTTGGTACTAAGCTTTACAAAATATTTGAAAAAATATTCTAAACACAAAGCTAGAACAAAAAGCTTGAAGACCAAAATCTATCAAAAAAATGCCTAAATAAAAGGCTCAAAGAGCAAAATCTTTGAAGTGTATATAAATATTATGATTGTTTTAGATAATTTGTTCAATACAAAAAACTCAAAGACCAAATATATTTGAAACAAATATTCTAAATAAGAAGTCTGAAGATCTATTTTTTTATAAAAGATAAGTCACTTTAAAATAATTATTTGGATAAAATGTCTGCTAAAAAAACTCTGAAGACCAAATCTATTCGAAACAAAAGTTACAAAGATAAAAAATTCTTGAGAAGAAGGCTCGACAAAATGTCTGAAAAGTAAAATCTCCAAATATAATTCCTCCAAATAAAACCAAGTCCCAAAAAACCCTAATGAACAAATGTTGAATAAGTCTTCCACATACAAAGTCTGAACAAAAAACCTGAAGAATAAAATTTGTTGGATAAAATGTTTGATACAAAATTCCAAAAAAAAATCTTGATGAATAAGACCTGAATAAGTTTATTTGAATAAACTAATTCCAAAAAACCTACATAGTTCAAAAATATCTTGAAAAAGCCATTAATAAGGTTATTGCAAAAAAATGTATAATACCTACTTGATTCTTTTAAGTGTAAATATTAAGGATAAATCCATTTAGAACTTGCATAAACATGTAGAATCAAAGCTCAACAAACAAGGCTAAAATATGAAAAAAGTGGGTCCTCATTTCTTGAAGAAGAAAAGGGGGATGTTGGGTACAACAAATGGTGACTTAAAAGGGGGATACTTCTGAGTAGTAGAGAACCCATAACTTTGGTTAGTAATCTCAAATCAAACATGAACTGTGCCATAAGAAAATTAGAACCAAAAATATGAAAGAGACTCCTAAATAAATTCACATAACATACTTACCTTCTTATCCATGGAATTATGTGTAATATTAGTGAATTTCATTTAACCCTTGTTGTAGTGAGTTTTTCAAAGGCTTGATGAAGCTGTAGGTTTCATTATGATTTCTCTTTAAAGCTAATTAAATCAAGGGGAGATCAAGCATTACTCTACTGATAGTTAGGCTTCCATAGCCCTGACAGAGATACCCTGGGTTCCTTCTTCCCTCTTCCCTTATTTTCTTAATCATGATGCATGGTACATTGACCTTATTTCATCATGTGAGCCTTTTGGTTTAATTTAGATATTCTCTTGGCTTTATTGATTTCTCTTTTGAATTCATTGCTTCCTTTTCTTATTTTCCTTTTCTTATATTTGAATGGAAAGAGGAGAGATAGAACCCCATGAGATGGTATGGTTATAAAACAAATCATTACTAGAATGTCTCTACCAGCTACACCTACACCAATAATTAGTCATCTCCAACAAGTAACAATATAATAAGTGTCTTTGATCTAATGGAATAAGAAAATGTTCTAAATTTATATGAATTACTTTAGAAAAACCTTCACAAACCTAGTAGAAATATTTAATTGTGACATAATCTATAATGGTTTGTGATTACATACCACATCCTAAAGACTCTAAACATAGAAATATACCCAATTTGTGAACAGGTCCTAAGTTGTGAGTCTCTTTGTAATTTTCCCTTTCAAGTTATTAGTCTATTTAAGAATAAGATAAGGGGGCTTAGCTGGTTGGATTTAGCTTTGTTTACATTAGGAAAAAAAAAATTAGATTGTCACAAGAAATGACAAAAATCAACTATTCTAGAAAGCTAGAAAACTAATCTTAATAAAGCAAGAAACTACACTAGGAAAGAAAGAAACTATACTAGGAAAGCAAGAAACTAATGAAAGTAAGAAATATAACACTAAGAAAGTAGGAAAATAAAATAATCCTACCTCTACCATGATTTTCATCAATTGGGGGTACCTTTAGATAGTATAGCCATGAAGTAATACTTCAAAAAATATTTGTTGACTGGATATGTGAGTTCATTACCTTACAGGTCCTTTATATCTACTACATTGTTTCCCAAGATCTTTGAGATCTTATATGGTCCAATCGATAGTGGAGTAAATTTTTCATGATGTCCTTTATTTTCATGGGATTTATCCCAAAGGAGTGCCAGATCTAAAATCATAAATGCTTTTACCTTTGATCTTTTATCAAACCACTTTTTGACTACGTCTTGGTGTTTTTTGAAGCTATGTAAGGCTTCAATCCTTGAATCTTCCATTTCTATTATGTACAATAGTTGAGAATATACTTTATCATTTAGTTCCATGTATTCTTGCATGAATTAATAAGTTTATAGTTTCAACATAATTGGGAATATTGGCATGCATTCATACACCAACAGATAGGGTGAATCTTTAAGATCATGCTTGTATCTTGTTCAGTTTTCCCAAAGGGCATACTTTAATAGTTTATGACAGTCCCTAGGCTTATCTCCAATTAATTTTTTTATTGCATCTATCAATTTCTTATTCATTGATTTTACCAGTCCATTTCCCTAGGGGTAATGGTTAGAAGATGAGCTAAAAGTGATCTGGTTAGCATGAGCCCATTTAGTGAATTTAGTTAATATGAATGCTGGTCCATTATAATAAACTAGAGAAATGGGGGTGCCAAATCTAGTTTTGATATATTCTTCTAGAAACAAATCACATCTTATGATTTGTAATTCTTTGTGGACATGGCCTCAGTCCATCTAGTATAATAGTCTATGGAATTGAGAACAAACCTATGGTCAACTAAGGAATTTGGGTTAATGACACAAATAAAGTCTAAACCCTATTAGGTAAATGGCTTTCCTTCAATAATAGGTTACAAGGGAATTATTTTTTGTACTTCCCTCTTAGCTAAAGCTTGGAATTCATTGATTATTTTCACATGAGTATGAGCATCCTTGAAATATGTCGGTCAATAGTAGCCCATTTTTAAGATCTTATGCACTATGGTGTTCCTAGATGGATGACCACTACCTATCTTTTGATGAAAGTTTTCCATAATATTTTTTGATTCTTTTGTAGATACACACCTAAGATAGATGCCTTCATAGTTTCTTCTAAGAAAACTCATTTCTTGATCATGTAATGAGCAGTTTTGGGCCTTAAAGCAATCCTTCATTCTCTATTGAGTTCTAGGGAACATGTAACTATAAGAAGATATTGTATTATGTTAGTATACCATTCTCCTCTAGATACCTGGGCTTCACATGCCTCTTTAATATTAATATGTCGATCCAATTTAGTCATGAGTTAAATAATTCCTTGACCCCAAATGATCTTAGCAGGCTTGATTTCTATGTCAAATTCTTACAGCTTTGCCATCCACTTGCCTCTGCATTCTCCTAATTCATTATGTGATAAGGTGATCTTGATAGCATGATCAAGCATGATAGCAATAGTCTTATTCCTCAAGATTTAGTCTCAAAATTTATTCACTTCTTTTACAAGATCAAAAATATGTTTATAAATCATGGATTACATGAGTTCTGCATCTTTCAAATTTGTGCTCATAAACACATTGGTATGCTCAGTCTCATATTTATTCTATGTTATGATAGTATTAATTATATGTTTTGAAGAAAATGAGTACAAATAAAAATCATTTGTAAAATCTAGATTAATTATCATTGGAGCCTAATATAAGACATCTTTAATGTCTTGAAAATACTTATGGGTCTCAACTATCCATTTTATTTTAGCATCCTACTTGAGCATTACATTTAGGGGTCTAACAAGCTCCACAAATCCTGAGATAAACTTCCTTACAAAATTAATCTTTCTAAAGAATGACTTGAGATCCTTCTTGTTGTTTGGTGGTACAATCCTCAAAATTCCTTGAATTGTACTAAGATTTTTCCTTCGATTACTCCAAATATACTCTTATTTTGGTTAAGTGAGTTGCTAAACCTTATACATCTCTCAAAGATTGACTATAAATGGCCTACATGGTCATTCCAATTCTTGGAGAACACAATAAGATCATCCATATAGATGATTATGCACTTACACATTAATCCCTTAAATGCATGATCCATGACTCACTAAAATATAGATCCTACATTTATTAGGCCAAAATACATCCTTTTATATGTATAAGTAACCCACTTCATATTAAATATAGTCTTCATTATATCTTTTAATTGTAATAGTACTTGACTATAGCATGAAAATCCATCCAAAAAGGACATCATTTTAGAGCCACTTACTATCTATATCACTTCATCCAAGGAAGGTAGGGATAGTTATCCTTTTTAGAAGCTATATTCAAGTTTTTAAAATCAACTCATAACCTAATCTCACCACTCTTCTTTTTGACTGAGACTAAACTAGCCACCTAGGTAGAATGTTTGATTGGGAAGACTATCCTAACACTTAACTTTTCCACTTTTCTTTCAATGAGAGGATCTAGGATAGGATTCATTAGTCTTTATCTCTACCTGAATAACTTGTGGTATAGTTTCAGAGGAATTATATGAGTGATGATCTTAGGTTCATAAACCTTTGAGTCTTCACATGTCCAAACAATCACATATCTATATCAAGTGATTAAATCCTTCACTTGTCTTTCTTTTAGGTTACAATTAAGGCTAATGTTAATGTAACATGGGCTATGTTCATCACCTAAATTCTCCCTTTTGAATTTAGACTCATTGACTTTGGGTTGCCTTAACTGCTGAGCTTGATGATATATGCCAAATGGTCTTTCTAAAGAGATCAACCCAGTTGGGAGATGATTATCTTTGAGTTGGAGAATACCTTCCTTGTATGACTATTCTTGGTAGAGATGTCTAACTTCCTTATCATCAATGATTTGGGACTCAAATTTCCCTAAATTGGTTAGAAAATGAATGATCTATTGATCATCATCGAAGACTTGGAAATTTTATACATTGTCAAGAATAGAAGGATAAGGTACTATCAAAATAGAGAATCTCTTTACCTTGGATTGTTAGAGGGACTCCAGATTAGCATTAGTATCTAGTGAGTTTGCATATTGATTTTTCTATCTAGGAACTGATAATATGTTGAAAGATTCAAAGCTCTTAATAAAATCTCATTCTCTATGTTTATACCTTTTCAAATAGGAAAACTTGCACTAGTATTTGTTCCTAACCTAATTGACTACTAGTTCTAAGTCAGCAAACACTAGTAACTACTTTACATTATTCTTGAGTGTAAATTGCAATCCCATAACTAAAGATTCATATTTAGCCCTATTATTGGTACAAGGGAGCTGTAACCTATATGTTTCCAAGAACTTCTTCCCTTGTGGATCAATTAGTTTAATTCCTACACCTAGTCCTTGTTTGGATCTAATACCATCAAAGTGTAAAGCCCATAACTGATTGAAACCTTTAGATATTAACTTTTGTATTTGATTTTGAGTTGTAAAAGTTTAAATTATAAGGATATAAAATTCATACTTTAACTCTTCATTATTCACATTATACTTCATGATAGAATACGTCATCCTTAGTTACCCATTGATCTAGATTTGATTTGCATTACCTATTCATGGTAGCCAAATGTGAGAGAAGTCTATAGAGAGATATCCATTGAGTATTTTACACTAGTCCCTACTCAGTAATAGTTCATATCCTTCATTAATGTCTACTACAAGGATATAAATATTCATCTAGACTCATGGTTTAGATGCTACTTGAATATGTACATTAGTTAATTCTTTAACTATTGGTACAACCATTTAGTCTAATTGAGAAACTATTCTCTTTCAAGGGCTTAGAATTAGACCATAATTTTTACATATGGAAGTATGCATAATAGTTTCTTTGGATCCAAAATCAACTAAAACAATTATGAATATTTTTATCAAATGCCTTGATAGTCGAGAAAAAGGGTGAAACTTCTGGCTTGTTTTTATAGATGACATTGGTGTTGGTAACTTTTAATTTATTTGTAGATGTTTTTGTTCTTTCCATAGGGGTCTTCCCTATGATAGAATTCCATAGTAGCTCCTTATATTTAGTGATATAAGCTAATTCATGAAGAGTGATATTTTCTTTGATTTTTTCATGTGTTTAATGATGTTGTATCCTCCTTTTCCCTATTCTTCCTTATTTTGAAGCTGATTATTCCCTTTTGGGGGAGGTGGATTTTTGTTAGATTTAAGATTGGGTAGAATTGTTGTGATATTTGGAAGAATAGAAGTTGTGAAGGGTTTCTTATTCCTTAGGTTGTATCCACCTTTTATAAATTACCAAAAATCATGGATCTCATTAGTTTTATCCTTTGGTACATTATCATCCTCACTTAGAAAGGGAAAATCATGAGTTTCAAATAACATGGTAGTCTTTGAAGGGCCAAGATCTTGGTGGGATTATGTTGGATTATGCATTTAGTTTTATCTTAATACTTCTCTTTGAAATATTTCAAATGTTACACAAAATTAAACACAATCAAACTCATCATGCTGAGAAGTATTATGGATTTTACACCAATTGGGTAGGGTTATCTCTACCATGTTAATCTCTGAAAACTTGTTAGGTTGATCTATGTTTCTTATAATCCTATTGAATGTTTCCAATTGTACCTATAGAATATGAAATTATAATTACCACTTGGGAAATTTGCATTGCCCATCTTTCTTTTCATGTTGAGGAAGTCATTACTTAGCTTTTAAACTATCTTTTGAATAGCCTCCAACTTTGCCTTTATAAATTTAGTGCCTTGGAGAACAATAGTAGGAGATGAAACCAATTGTTGATTATATTAGTAACCATTACCTTGTGTTGTCTTTATCATAAGAGGAATCATGTATAACTAGTTATAATTGAACACAAGAATGTTCTACTTCACATATGGGACTAGATTTAATGTTGGGAAGCCATTGTTGATGTTAGGTGTGTCAGGAACCTAGGTATTGAGTTTCTTATCAATGTTGATGGCCTTTTTGTATGCCAATGCCAAATTGGTAGCAACAACTACTCTTCTCATGAACACCGTAGTAATTATATCTAGAGCATTATTATACATCTTTAATGCTAAAAATTCTTTTGGTTTATACCTTAGGCTTAACCATGTATACATCTTTTTAAAATCTTAAATTGAAAGTGTGAATTGGCTCATTAAGCTCTCTCTTCATGCTGGTAAAGTGTCTGTATACCAAACTAAGGATGGTAACCTATCAAAATTATGCAAGAAAAGCTACTTGATATGCATCCCAAGAAGTGATGGAATTTTTTATTAAATTTAGATATCAATCATAGAAACATCCATTAGTGTAAAAGGGAAAAAATTGCATGCAACATCCTCATTGATAACATTCATTAGTATTAAAGTATATTTAAAATATTTGATGTGTTCCTCTACTATTTTGTTCCTGAAGGAGAGAAAGATGGTAAATACTCTTTAGGATTCCTGGGTAGGTCATGCACATCCCCTAAGATGGAAATAGAAAATCTAACCAACCAAGGTGGTTAATCCATGGGATGATTAATAGGGGAAGTGATGATTACTAGGGAAGGTGCCCTGGGTCTATTAGGGATAGTTGTTACAAATCTAGGTCTATTTTGATTTGACAAGGGTGAGACTAGAAGACTAGCCTAGGAACTAGATCTGGTCAGTGTCTTAGGTGACTCCAGTGTAACTCTATGTAGAAACTAACCTCTTTTATCAGAGGTTTAGGCCCCCTTTATAAAACTAGAAAGAGAATGTTGATGTGGGTTTTAACCACACCAGTCTCATAACAAGGTAGCCTCTAATGTTTTAGGATCTCAATGGAGGTAAACTCTACTCTATGGCACAAGTTTTATGTTTGTGGTTTTAAAAACTAGGTAATGGAATAGTAGGAAGGGAATGAAATTTGTTAATGAGGTTTGTGGAAGGAGGGGTGGTTTCTAAAAAGGAATTAAAATATAAATGAGTTAGTGGTTGGATGGTTGCTAATCTAGAGTAGGAAATATTAAAATAAACTCAAAAAGAAGGGAAGGGTAGAGTAGTTTAGAAAGGTTTTGTGACTTCAAGAATCAACTCTCTAGATAGTTTCTAAGTGGACAAGTTATTTAAAAAACTATGTATGTTACTAGAAGCTATTGTACACACACAATTAGACATGGTCAATCAGTCTAGGATAATCTTGATATAAGAACTCACAGGCCTTAGTTAAAGGTTGATCCTTTTTAAGTAGTTATTGCACACTCTTAATCAAGAGATTATGGATTGGGCTTAGTGAGGTATCTTAGATAGTTTTTGAATATACAAAAAAAATTATATCAAATAAAATCACCTCTACACACTTAAGAATATGAATGAATTAACTTAATTACCATTAATAATTATAATTTACTAATCCTTCAATAGGTATTATACATCTAAAACTAGCATATCAATAGAGAATGAAAGAACTCCTTTAAATATTTTACACACTAAGAGTTATTGAGTCATATAACCAAAATAAATAAGCCTAATTACACAAACATTGGAGAGAAAATAAACAAATACATGAGTTGACAACTAAAATTGCTTTTGTTCTTATATATTGAAAATCTTTTGACTCTTCAAAATTGTGGGTAACATGTGTTTAAATAGACTTAGAGAAGGGGTCACCTCATCCTTCAAGTACATGAAAAATACATTGCATGGTGTAGTTATAAATTTAGTTCTAATTATGGTAAAAACTATATAAAGTTATCTTACATTTTTTAATAGTTAAATTTAACCTTTATAAAATCATGAAACATGTGCATGTTTTAAAAAATGAATAGGAAACATTTACAATATTATTCAAACTATAAGAAAACTATAAATATTAAATATACACCATTATAGAATGTACATGAAAAAACTTGGCCCTTTATGGCTATGTTGATGTCTACATGGTTGCATAGACTTTAGTTAGAGTAACTGTAATTGTCGATGTAGAACTAGAAGTGGTAGCTTGAGTTTGCATCTATTTTGAGCCAATGATTATGTGATACATAATGATACTATCAAATTATGTCCAATTTTAGAATAGGGGGTCTATGCACCCTACCAAATTGTCTTAGTAGCTTTTCATGCTCTACTTTCATCTTCTAAAAGTTGACTTTGAAGATCTCAACTTCAATCACAATTTTCCTAGCAAATATAAAATTAGCTTCAATGTCCTCTAATGACAAACATTGTAAATTTTCTTAAAATTATCTGAAGCTTCATAAATAAGTTGATCAAATTTCATCCTATTGATCAAATTTCCTATACGATATTTGACTTTTAATAATTTTAATTCATTCAAAAATTTTAGGATGAGGGCCTAATGCTCTTGTTATTTGGGGAGCAAAGCCCCAATTGTTGTCAACTATTCCCTATCCTCTTATGTTTTGATTAACACCATGTTCAGGGCATTGGATGCCTTTAATGGTGCCATGCAATAAAAATGGCTATAAGCCTTATTGGTTGTGTAAATAATTAATATATTCAATTTATTATAATATGAATTAAAATAATTAAAAAATTGGCGAGTATTGGTAACATGGGGGGCTAATTTAGCATACATAAAATTTTATCACTTGGATTTACACCCTTTAAGGAGATGTCTCAGTTCTTCTCATCTAACTGGCATAATTGAAACACCTCTAAGCTATGGGTATCTTAATAATAAAGTGAATCTCTAGATAGGGCTAGCTCCCTTGATGTACCACTTTTAGATCACTACTAAACCTATTCTTGTAAGGAAAAGGGAGAGAAAATTGAAATTAAAATATCCTAAATGTGGTGATACACCAAATTAATTGATGACTACCAACCATCTACATGTCACACATGAGACCAAGAGACTAACTATGCATACACTTCTCTAACCTAAAGATTCACATATCAATATTTCATTATGAGGTGATGAATGTTTAGGCTAGGAGGACTAGACAAGAGGCCTATAATGGAACTATTTGAATAGACTAACTCACTCAACCTTGACACTTTAAATAAAACTTCACTTGACCTACAATAATAAGCTTTCAAGCTGTAAATAGGTGAGAGAATGAGTTTACAATACTAAGGAAACAACAGTCCTCACTAAGTAAAATCAATAATTCAAGTGAAAACACTATTAAAATTTATAAAATAGTTAAAATTAGTAGTCTTTATTTATCCATGGTATGCAAATGAGCATGGCTTCACCATACTTAGGTAGAGTATATTTTACAAAGGCCAAAATAGCTAGTTCTTATAGAACTAGAGAGAAAGAAGAGAAGAAAGAAGTCCAAAGGTCATAAGGACACCTATCAAGATGAGATAATAAGTTACATGTGTATAATAATTAAGTATTATATATACCATAAAAGGTATGATAATACAAATGGCTCTCCAAACTATGAAACTCATGAAATGTGGCGTAGGAGTTCTCATTTTGTATAAGAAAACTACTTTCATCATTCGCCCCTATTAGAACATCCCAAAAATAACTATGGATAGGTATAATGATTTGAATAAGAGGGAATGATTTCATACATTCTTATCCATGCATTGTCTAAATTCCTAATCATCTAAAATCTTTTGAAAGTAAACCATCATTGTCTACAGTCAAAGAAACTCCCTTTCTCAAACAATTTGCATACTTGACTTCCAAAATGGATTCATTTTTCCATTAAAATCCATGAAATGGAGTATATGACACTTTTTAATACCCTCCATGGCCTTATATTAATTAGGTAGACCTTAAAATTCCATCCACTTGAAGTTCTCACCCTTCTCATTATCATGTTCATTATGCCAATTTTGACTAGCTGAGATGAAGCTACTTTTAGGAACACTTAAGAGTTATTATGAAGCATGAAATACAAAAGGGGAGTTATCTTAATTCCTAAAATCACTCCCAAAGTTGATTTAATCTCTTGAAACCTCCTAAAACCTTAAAAATACATAAAATTGTCAAAAATACCATATTTTGTACTCCATCTATACAATTATTTATAGTCCAAAAGGTGGGAAGTATCCTGAGAGAGTCTTCTAAAACATCCAATAATCATTCTAGGAAAATTATTCCATTTGGGTGCACTAACTACTCCGTCTTCTCAAATTGGTCACTAACAAGGGTTTTGGTGAGTTTGGGCCTATTTTACCCTATTAAGCTTTTTTTATTAAGGATTTTACATTAAAATCTCAACTTAATTCCACAAAATGATATTTTTGGACTGTATATAACTTTTCCTAACTCCTTGATTCTCCATGCAAAGTATCCAAGAAGATATGAGCTTCCAACTTTTCCCACTCAAGCTATTTTCCCCATTCCTTACAAACTTAAATTGATCCTAAGCCAAAAATGGATTTCCTTGTCATTACACAAGATTTTACACACTTTAAATTACCTCATAATTTTTTTCAAATGTATTATAATTCTCATCTCATGGTAGAAGTGAAAATGACTCCATTTGGCTTCTAGGCCTAACCATGCCTAATAAGCATGCTTGTAACCTTGAGGGTTTAGAGAACCCTATTGAGTTTAATACTTTTTAAAAATGTCTATTTTTTTTTTAAATTTAATTAATCTTTCCAAGTCACCCTAAAACCCTTTAAGCACTCCTTTTCATCTCTTCTTCTCATTCACCAACTAGGCCTAGTGGGAGCTTGCTTGGTTGAGTTGTGTGTAGGAGACTTTTGACCATTTTTAGAGGTCTAAATTTGTATGAGTTCTTAATATAACCCATTAAAATTCAAAAAAAATATAAATACATTAATTTATATCCCCATGGCCTCCCATAAAGTTTATTACCCATTTTGGCATCATTTGCTTATCTTACCAAAATCTTGATTTTCTTGACTGGTTGACCTCTGAGACAAAATAGTGATGTATATCCCTATTCTCCAAGGGAAAAATAAGTTTTTATAAGTTTTATTATTTAATAATTACATTCTTCACAAAAATAAATTTCTTGATCAAGTCATTAGACCTTCTAGTATCATAAAAACTTAAGATAGACTTGGAAAAAAGTACTATCTACAAGGGTTTCATCATATTGACTATGGACTATATTACATAACCCTTTATCTAATTTTTTTGTGTTATATTAGGGTTTATTAATTAAATAAAAACCTTAACCAAGGTTTTCTAATCCAATTCATCACCCCAATCCTCTACATGTTTTTTTATGAATGCCTAGCTTAGTTAAGACCTGACAGTTCTCTATCTCAAAACAGGGGCCCACCTATAGGTTAATTTAAATAGTTTATGATTTTAAAACATTTCATAATATTTCTTCAATATTTACATGTTAATTTCATCTATTTTTTTTTTCACACTTTTAAGTTGGATTACTCTTAATACTAGTCATAGGTAGCTAACTATGTTTCTTTTATAGAGATGACCCCTATAAATGTTCATGCACATTTAAACCCTAGGTATAGTGTTTAAAGACCTTCTCAATATATTTTTGAAATATATATATATATATATATATATATATATATATATACACCAATCCAAACCATATTTATATCTTCTAACCATTTTTCTCTATCTTACTGTCACCTCTTAGTCAGATGTAGGTGAGTACTTTCAAGTGAAGGGACACTTGTAGGTGTATATGAGACTTGAAACACTATATATCAACATTATCATGATGATATTCATGTTAATTGTTACATAATTAAATAAATAAGTCCATTCAAAGCATGATAGTATTCCTTATATCATCTTAGGACATCAAGGTCACTTTGGGTCTCCAAACCCTATAGACATTACTGTCTAAAATTAGTGTTCAAGAGTGCATATTAGAGCTCTTCAACAACTGACTTCCACTAATACTACACCCTATAAAATTTTCATATATATTTTAATATGTGGTGGATACAAGTTATATTCATTTATATGTATCATAATTGTTTGTGACCTTGTTATATGACCTCTATGAAAAGACCTAGACCTTTATTTTCATCTTTTATGAGCTTATTCCCTGAACACATCCATTGAATCTTGATCATGTTTTTTCACTTATATCTTCCAAAATAACATTTAAAATATGAATATCATGAAATTTAATTCACACTAGGAATTTATAAAGTTTTCCATCCCATGATCCAACACTTCACTATGACACTTCAGTTCTCTGTTAACACCACCTATAGGTAGACATTCCACTGTGCAAGTAGTATATGTAAGTGTGGAAAATGAGCATGAGATGTACATATTAAATTTTTTATTATAAATATCTAAAATATTATAAATAAAATATTTTAACTAAAAATAACCTTTCTCAACTAAAATTCTCCCTCTTGATATGATTGATTTCCATGAAGACACATGAAGGTGTATGTTAAGGGTAGGAGACTGTGAGTTTAGGTAGTGAACATTAATATAGCCTTATAAACAACTCCATACTCTTAAAAATGGATAAAAATATGTATGATAATATCAAAGATCTTGAGGCAAACTTCTACACCTCATTTTAACATTTGAAACCTTTTATAAGTACCTAGCTGACTATGTATGACAGTCATAGAGCAGATTGACTGTATGGTGCTTGTGACTACAATTACATAAATATTTATTTGGGGAAAGAGATTTAAAGGTTAGGGGACTAATAGGTAATTTAAAATATTTAAACCAACCTATCATCACCTTCATAAACCATTATTAAAGCATGAAGATTTAAAAATGGTAGAAACATGCCTGTAACACAAAATGGTGCCTTCTCTTGCAACTTAAGATACTTATCTTATCTAAACACCTTTAAAAACTAAAAAAAAACATTGATACAATTATTTTAAGATTTACATGTCCTTTTGAGTCAATTATAATATCTATATTGTATGGAATCATCCAAACAAGAGCAAAACCTATAGGGTGCATTAAAAAGTGAGAAGAAAAACATGGTCAACTTGTTAGAGATGATTCATAAATCATGGTTAACTAATACTTAAAAAAATTTTATGGAAATTAATATATTTGAGTTTAGTTTCACCTCCCAAAGGCGTTTGACCTAGAACTTCTCCAATTGGTTGTATAAAGCATAAACCTATTGACCATTTCTATGTCACCAGAAGGGTAAAGGAGCAGAATAGTTTTGGACTCTTTTTTAATAGTTTAGAGAATTTTAAACATGGAATTGAGTCTTAAGAAGATGAATAGTCATCTCACAACCTTCTCTCATGTTTCATACTCTCTCATGGGCCGTACAAGTGCCAAACTCCTCCTTTTTCTAAGAAAATTGCTCTTTCTTCTGAATAACCTACCATGTTTTAGTTAGAAATGATTACTTAAGACTTATTCAGACACATGGGGCATGAAATCACATTTTTAAACCTTAAAATTTACCAAGGATGCCATACAACTCATTTAATTCTCTTTTTATGACCTTTAAATGATTTAAAAGACATAAGGATTAAATGGAGTAATGACTAACGATAATATGACATGGAATGACATAAAAAGACTTATAATACACCCTATGACAAAATATTAGACCCATGAAAAACCTAAAGATTAATTTTTTACCTATAAGGGTCCTAATTTAACTTGTAGGGTCAAATTTGGTCAACATAAACTCTATTTCCTCTAAAGAATTATAGCACTTTGATGCTGACTCTTGAACCTCAACTTCAATGCTAGCTAGAATATGCATTGTATTTTGGTGTTCTTTAATGTTATCCAATTATATCTCTAATTCTTGTCTTCCTAAATCTATTCCTTTATGAATTATCACCATGGCATCTTTATATGCTTTAGTTAGAGATTTGAAGTCTTCATTATATGGGTATTACCCCAATTATCTATTTTTCCTTTTAACCAAATAAAAGACTCCTTGACTCTCTTCTAAAATTATTTCCCTACTAACATCATCTTCCAACTTCCTCTTTATTACTCTTTAAATAATCCTAGATGGTTTTTACAACAAAGTTGTAATAGATGGTTGTTCTATTATCTTGAAGCTTGGAATTTAGGAAGTCTTGGCTCCTAAATCAATGACCCATAGAGGAATTGTCATTTGGTTAGGGTATGCATCCTTTATGGTTTTAACCACAACCTCTTCTTTAACATCCTCAATTGGTTGCTACTTATTTATTATCTTGAGGATGGTATTAGGTAGGGAAGGCCAAATGATTTTGGATCAATCCAAACCTACATATTGTGGGAGTGGATGGACTTTGATAAATTATATCTTGGCTTTCTTCCCATTACCTAAACTTATGATAATGGCTACCTGGGATGGAGTGGTGCATGGCATGGGTAGAGTGATCTGGGTGGATGATACATGGAGTTGGGGATTGGCCATGGCTATTTCAATCTTCTTGGATGCCTTTTTCCTATTCAAGTATCTAACTATGGTAGTGTAAAAAATAATATTGTAAGTGGCCATGATAGAAGTGGATGGCATGGTAGTGGAAGATGGATCAATTGTGGTGGAAGATAGAGCAATAATAGAAAAGTCCTCAAATTTTAGGGTTAGTAGAGGAAAATTCAAGAAAGAGGAGTAGGTTAATGGATCATCAAGAATGGAAGTAATAACTTCCACATTAGGATTTTTTAACATAGATGAAACTAGCATAGAACCAAAAATAGGAATAGAAGAAGAGAGTAGAGAAGTGGTATCCAAAGGAAAATAATTTTTACATATTATGCCCTCCATAGTCATTACTTTTTACTTGTCAACTATGAGGTTTAGAGCCTTAGCTCTCTCCAATTCTACATCTTCATCAAGATCTTTTTACTCTTCTTCCACATCTACATACTGGGGGCATTGCTGGTAGGCTCTAATATTTCTTGATAGGTGGGATACCTATGGGGAGAGTCCTATGATTCCTCTAATAGTAAATAGTGGTCTTAGGATATTATTGGGAGCCTTTTTTAGATAATGTAATAACTTCCTATGTGGTTACCCCTGAAGATGTAGACTCTTATTCTTGGGGGTAGCGGTATAAATTTGAATTTCACTAGTAGCTGAGATCTCTTATCCTTTCTCTTCCTTATTAGAGAACTCTAAACTAATAGGATCCCCTAGAGATTCCCTAGGATTGATTTCACTCACCCCTGGTTCCTTCTTGACATCCTTCAACTTTAAATTAAGTTCTTATGAAAGATATCCTTATTCCTTAGACTACTCTATGGGCTAAATTTTCCAAAAGCATAAGGATGTCCATCCTATAAAGAGTGGTAATCTACTATGTAATTCCTTCACTATGATTGAACATTCCTATTGAATTACCCTTAAATGATCCTCCTTCAAACTGGAAACTCTTTCCCTTTCTAAGACCTCATCATTTTGTGCATTCATGATTAAAAAGTCATAATCATAATGGACATATTGGTAAGGGATACCAATGCCCTGAATGTGTCTTTGTATGTCACCATGAGGATCCCAATCCCTGTGTGATATTATAGGCAAGTGATAACTTTTTATTTTTTTTCCACATCTCTAAAATGATTTTTTGTCTATCACATCTGACCATTGACCATATGGTGCACATAGAATGTACTTTACTTATTTTTGGTTAAGTACTCCTCAATGCTCCACTAGAGTTGGAAATAAAAAAAATTTCTCCACCAATTTTTTAGGTACATACTTTGGGATTAACCTTATGTTTGAAGATCATGATAAAAATGTATTTATGAAACATAAAATAATCACCTTTTCTAGATAGTGTTTTCATAATGCTTAATCTAACTATAGGCATTATAGACCCATGGATTTCTTTCCAAACTTGAAGATAAACATCCTTAGAAATCCTAAACATGTTCTTGGTATAAGAATAAATGTGTAAAAATTGAAATTAATCATATATGTGATTTTTGACACAGTCATTAGTCAAGATCCATAACTCATCAAGGACTTTATATACTGTGTCGATTACAACATCTAAAATATATGACATCATATAGAAGTGGACCAATATATTAGGTCACTTGTTCTTATGTGTGACCTATTATCTCATTTGGTATCTTCTAATTTCACCCAAGGCAAATGTTGCATCACTAGTCATCATCATATGCAACAATGGTACTCATTCCAAATTGAGGAAATGGATGTTGGGTATAACATACAAATTTTTGAGTAGTTCCATCCTAATCCATACTCCCATCCTAAGTTTATTGATAGGAGTGGGATTCTTACCTTTATATATCATGGTTTCCTTAGGGAGAAGCCATGAAGTCAAAACCTTTTCCATTGAATTATCCTGATTCCATAAAACCAATCTATGTTTGTCAAAATAAGCATCTGGTACTGGTACTGACAAATGCCTCTATAAATTAGATTTGGAGATGCATGTTATGACCATTTGGTTATACATATATTGTATCAAAGCATCTTGTGTAACTTTTTCTACAAAGAATAAGTCTCAAAGGAGGTCAATACAAGGCATCACCTCGATCTTGGCTATAAATAAATGTAGTCTTTATCTCTTAAGTGATAGCAAGTATGTGAAGAATACTCACTTTGTGGGAGATAGATTTATATCTAGTAAAAATATGTCAATAGAATCAATAATATCCATAATTCAGAGTAGTTGGCATACCTGTTGTCAAAAATGGTGGCATCAAAGATAGTGTCTGTGAATTCTATTTAGTCTTTAATAGAAAATGGTGATGGTGGATGTGATCCCCTAAATTCCTTGGATGAAGATTCCATTGCAATTATGTGTAATGATTACAATCTTTTTATGTTTTGTGTGAACAATTCTCCTTTCCTCTAGCCATTGGTTTAATTACATTAATATTCATAGGTAGCTAGGACTTTTCTCATATAGGATAGAAGTCAAGTGCAAGTTTGAGTTGATTTATAAACAATGAATACTTCAATGGTTGCATGTCATGTATATAGCCTTTAATATCGAATTCTAGTTCACGCATTATAAATTCCCAAGGTTCACCTATTTTTTATTTTTTACGTAGTTCAAATCTCACTAGTTTTAGTTGGCAGGTACCATTAGCAAATATGAGGAAGTATTTTGATTTATTTGCTAAGTATAGCGAACTTTCATTATTTGGGAGTCAGGAATTGGGTTTTGTGTTAGGACAAAGCTTTAAAAAAGATCCAAACAAATATTTTGAATACAAATACTAAACAAAAAATGTGAAGACCAAAATCTATTAGATAAAATGTCTGAACAAAATTCCCAAATAATAGGCTTGAAGAGTAAAATCTCTGAAGTGTATATAAATCTTATGATTATTCCAAACAATTTTTCTGATACAAAAAACCTAAAGACCAAATTTGTTTATAACAAATGTTTCAAATAAAAATTTCAAAGATCTAATTTCCAATAAAAGATAAGTCAGTTCAGAATAATTGTTTGGATGAAATGTTTGCTGCAAAAATTTTGAAGACCAAATATATTTAGAACAAATTTTTCAAAGACCAAAAAGTCACAAGAATAAAGCTTGAGAAAAATGTCTGAAAAAGAAAATGTTTGAATATAATTCCTCTAATAAAACCAAGTCCTAAAAAACTTGATCAAAAAACACTGAAAAAGTCTTCTACATACAAAGTCCAAACAAAAAACTTGAATAATAAAATCTATCAAAAAATGTCTAATACAAAATGCCTGAATAAAAAGCCCAATGAATAAGACCTGAATAAGTTTCTTTGAATAAACTAAGTTCAAAAAACCTACATAGTTCAAAAATATCCCAAAAAAGGCATTAATAAGGTTAGTCCAAAAAAATGCATAATACTATAATTGATTCTTTTAAGTGTAAATATTAAGGATAAATACATTTAGAACTTGTATAAACATGTAGAAGCAAATCTCAATAAACAAGGCCAAAATCTGAAAAAAGTGGGTCCTCATTTATTAAAGAATAAAAGGGGGATGTTGGGTACAAAAGTCACATATGTCACTGTATGTTTTGATATAGAAATGATAGTAATAGTAGTAATTAGAGAAGGATTAAAAACTTTTAAAGGTAGCTCTTTTTATTTTATTTGATATGATGTAATATTGTCTTGATGTGTGGCCTTATATGTTAGGATTATCTAGATAACTTTATTCACTTATTTAGGACACTATCTAAGTCCTTGGAAAAAATATATGATTATTAGAAATGTTAAAGGTTTACTTCATTGAGTTTTTGGGATCTATTATAATCGAGATTTTAGGATTATCTTGATTATCATGCAAAGATTCATTATCTTCATTATCATTTTTATCATTAATATCATCATTAATGTGCATAAAGTTATCAATGGTTGCATCAACATAGTAATTCATAGTATTTATATTATCCATTTGAGAAGATATATATATATGATCTATTGAAATTTCACTTAATATATAATTACACATTATAGGTGAGGAATAATTAACCTTTTGGATAACATGTAAAAGTATAAAATAAAAGGAAAGATGGGTGAAGCTAGACAAAGGTGTATTATAAATAGTGAATACATCCTCAAAGGCACTAACTATAGAGGATTCCACTATTATTGTAACAATACTATCCCATCTCTAGGGTACATTGAGAGTAAATTTTTTAGGCTAACCACTTAATGGTGTAATACAATATTAAATGGCTAAAGTCTTCCTATGATAGAAAATATAAACCTAAGAGTTTAAAATATACCATGAGGGACATGGAAACTAAAATATATGAATAGTTTTATATAATGTATTTAATATTAGGTAAATACTCTCATACCATGATGTAGGTAAAATTGACAACCACTTTTCCTATAATAAAATATCTTTAGCTTTAAAACTATCAGAACATAGTTTCTAAGAAAATAAAGAAGAAAGTTGAAATTTAAATATGAAAATCATAAAGAAAATGATATAAAACAAAGTTTCAGGTTCACAAATATGTTTAACTCTATTTTTTATAAAATAAAAATGAATTATTTGTGTTGATTATATATAGTTCTATAATTACAAATATTAAGATTTTAAAAATATTGAATATTAACTATTATGGTATTAATAAATTGCTAATTATGGAAAGTTTCACTTTGAAAAAAAAAGAATAAATATACTTAGCTTTCACAATGATCTATGTTGACTGTTTTGACTATCTGACTATGAAAATCAAAAGAATAGGTGACTATGTAAGCTTAGTATCAGGCACATGAGTATAACCTAAATCTAGATAGGTCTATTATAAGTGGATAGAGACTCATTGTGCTCTAGTCCATTAACTATGGACTTGTATCCATTAAATGTGATAGATTGTTGAGAAGAATAGACATATAAATAATAAATATGGAAATTCAAAACTAAAAGTAGAAACAAAAAAAGATTATGGACTAGTGTTCCTAATTCCATTAGCTACAGACTTGTCCCAATTGGCTATGTATAAAAAATGATCACTATGAATTTTGTGCCTATGGTAATATGATATATCACACTTAGGGTTTGGCCATGTATAATTTTGTGTTTATCTTCTCTTATATTAAAAAACCCTTAAGGAAATTTGATAGCCTAAAACTTGTAATAAAAATAAGGGGGTGTATTGGGATGAGCTGACTCAATCACCCCCTTACTGATTAATTTATTCCTACATATCCAATAATCTAAGGATGTAAATCAATCCCACATAGTTCTTCCACCTAGAGTGAATGTGTTCCTTTGATTATGTGTATGTAGATAGAATATAGATTTGATAATTGAGAATGTTAAACTTTTAATTTATTTATAAGGCTCTTGAATTAGATTATGTATGCTCATTAAGAATGATTTAGAATTTTGTAAAAATAATGAATATTTTATCAATATGCATAAATGTATATGTTTGTACCAATTGAAAAATAAGTTTTCAAACTGAATGACTTTTGATATATATTTATAGGCAAATGTTTTTGATAATTTCATTTAGCTAACCATATAAAATGTGTAGGCATACCTAAAAGGATGATTTAAAATTTATAAATTAGCCATTATTTGATTTGGGACATGACCAACCCAAGTGGATAGGGGGTAATTATGCTCTAGTTTATTAGGGTAGACATGTCCATGATGATAAAAAATAATTGTATTTTATAAGGGATATGTTTAAGGTAATCTTAAGTATATTGAGTATTTGTAATTGATATTTATATGTGGTGAAATCAAAAAACAAAATCTTGAAACCACATATATACAAATGGCATATATTATTGGAAACAATATTCGTATAATTGTCCACAAGTCATGGTTAGAACTATGCCAAAAATTAACATTTTCAAGTACCTATGACCATATTTATTGTTTACATAGCCTAAGGGCCTTGAAAATCACGCATATTATTAATACCATAAATACATTAGGTATTATGTGAACAAGTGTTATAGGTTGAGGCATAAGATACAGTATCTTATTGATGATAATACTATTGAGGTAAGCACACCCACAAAAGAGGCTAGACCACAATAAAATGAAAATGTAGAGCTAAAAATATTCAGTAATACTTTTCCCAACCATGGCATAATAAAAAATCAATTTAATTTATAATTACATCATGCATACAATGCACATATCCTCCTAAGGTCTATGGGTATCTAATGGATCATATTATTGGCACATTTACATACACATCAATGCAATGTCCATTGATTACATTTGATGATAGTGAAATCAATGATGATGATTTAGATAGACATGCCCTTTTTATTAGAATTTACATCAAAAAGAAAATTATTCATAATGTCATGATTGATAATGGTTAAAGTGAAAATTCATGTACAAAGATACTCCTTTATAGTCTTAGATACATAGAACAAGATCTATAAGTTACATTAATAATAGTAAAAACATTGGATGGTTATAGCAAGATACCTTGAGACATATAGTGATACCTCTAGAAGTTAGTTTAGCAACAATGGCTAATCCATTTATACTTTTACCAAGCATAGGGGTATTTAATATGATATTAGGATGCTCTTGGATATAAAAAATCCATGAAACCCCATATATAGTACATATATGCCTCAAGTACAGACATTATAATAGAGTGGTAAATATTTACATACATATATTGTAATGAACACAATTGGCATGTTCTCATCATATTCTATAGTATATTACATTAATTATTGCACCTTATCATGTTACACATGTGGGAATAGATTTTATAATCAATGATTAGGATAGTTACACTACAACACTTGATAAATTTTTAATCTAGATACATCTAAAATTCTCACTTTTCATCTATGAAAAGTTACTCTCTAACTCTATGATCATATATACACCCAAAATTGGTTAAGAAAATAAAATTACTATATCTTTTACAACTATCATATTTAGAAACTCCTAATTCTGAATTAATAACCTATTGGCATGAATTATTTTGTATTCCTATATCTCTTCTATTATCCTTTCACACTAATTTCACTATGTTTTTTAAAGTTTTATTATTCCATGTCATTATTTATTTGAGTCATAAGGATCCCTAGTCCATTTTATCTTTCATCATATTATCTTCTTGTTTTTAGATAAGACCACCCTATTTGGACTATCCCACTCTGTTAGGTTATACAAAAGATAAATCTTGTCCAATGTGCATCTCAAAACCTCTTTTAGAGTTAGGTGGAATTATAATGGGTTTTGATAATAAAATTTAGGAGTATTCTATTTAAAGGTTTCCCTAAGTCATTTTACATCTAGAACTTATCTATTTTGGCACTAAAATAATAAAATAAAATCATGGTAGAACTTGTATGTTATCTAAATTTTATATTATTACATATAAATTGCATGCTTAGACCAAGAGGAAGGCCTAGGAAAAAACCATTTAGATTCACATTTCACAAGATATATTCACACATACACATTAGGATGAGAACTACATTAGCTTGAGGTTATGTTTTTGGGACTCTGTAGGCAACACTCAATTCATATTGGCTCTAAGGATAGATCAACCATTCCCACTTCCCCATCATTTTCCCCATTTTGAATTTGATATTTATTTAGTTTATATGCAAGAGTTATATAGTGTTTATTAATAAGAGAAGGCAAAACATATGTTAAATTATATGATCACACATTCATGACAAGATTAAACACATATGTAGGCAAACCCACATAGACCACCAATTTATACTTTTATTATAGGAGCAACTAATACATTAATTCTCCATAAGGAAAACATAGCAAGGTGCCATAGTCCAGATCCATTGGTCATGTCCTAAGTAGTCACGATAGTCATAAATTAGATCAAAAGGAATATAGTTAATCTAAAATTCATAAATAGTCATCTACAACTCTATGTTCCTTGAAAACCTATATTTTTTTTGTTCCTTTTTGTATTTTTAAGTCAAAACCCTAGTTGTTCATATACATTCATGAATAAGTATATGTATTTTGTAATGCCTATTTGGATTGTTAATCTACTTTACTCAATGTTTTTCCATAATAAATTAAACTATATTATTTAAATTTTTTATAAAACATATTAATGAACCCATTTTACTTATTAAACATAGCCAAACCCTAGCATTTGACCCTTGTGTTTCCTTATAAATTTTATACTAGGGTTTTAAATTAAATTATGGTTTTATTATTATCATGGATTATATGTTAAAATTATTTTTTATTTCTCCTTTTTTCTCTTTTTAATATTTGTAAAATTAAAATGTCTAATAATGTATCTCTTCCCCCGCGTCTATTTAATGAATTTTTAGACATTCTTAATGGACAAATTAACAAAATAATGTGATAGATACTAATGATGATCATGATTATGTATATAATTATGATGATTATTTTCATGATTATTATAAATAAATTTTTTAAACTAATGATCATTGTGTAAAGGAAAATAATGTATATACATGTTCTTCCCCTACTTCTTCCATTGTATCTTTGCCATGTCAAGTGAAGTAAATTAATAATATAATTCTAAAATAACCTCTTATTGGTGAAACATTATTTGATAATACTTCAAGGTTATTAGAATATTTTAGTATGTCTCTTTTTTCACATTTCACAATAAAAAGAAAAGTATATTAAAATTCCATTGCATGATAAAAATAGAAATTGTGCATCTCAAAACTTGCATTTTACTTATAGTTATGTTCCTTTTACATATGATAATTATATGCCTAAGGTATAAAATATAAATGAATCTCCCATACTCTCTTATATAAATAATGATCATGTTTTTATTTCAAATTTTGATAATTAAAATGAAAAGTGATGCATGAGCATCCTTCTAAGAATGACTTATTTCGGTGTTTGTTTGAATAATTTTGATGTGATTAGTTATTTTGTGGTAAATTATCATGTTTATGGTGTTTTAAATGTGTTAGGATTATTTTTACATACTTTTAAATGTTCTCCAAGTGTCTAGGGGATTTTAGAGAGGTTATAATTCAAAATTGGCATTTTCTCACAAATTTTCATAATTTGAATTTTTGAATGGTTTTATCTAGTTTAGGTGTTGTAAGAGTAATTTTTAGTAGTATTAAAAGTGTTAAATGGTTTATGTGACTTCTTTAAGACACAATTTTTCTAACATGTGACCTAGTTCATACTTTTATAGAACATCAACCTTGGTATTTGTTCCAATGGGCAAAATTATTTTCTAGTGATCGTTAGAAGGTCCAAAGGTGGTTAGAGTGGTTACAGGTGATATAAAATTTGTAAGTTTTGGATTTTATATATTTAAATAGGATTAATTAAAATATGGAGATATTTAAATCTCAAATAAAATAATCAAGAAGTTCTCATTTTGAAGGCCAAAGTAATGTCAAACCTTGCTTTTCTATGCATAAACATTGAGAAGACTGTGTAAGTAAAATGATAGAAGAAGTAATAAAGATAGATTTTTTAATGTTATGATGTATTTTGAAAGTTTCATACATGTTTTTTATGGTTATTAAAGCATTTGTTTTACTATTTTCTAAGTCTTTTGTGAAGAATCAATGTTGTAGACCCAGGATACCCTATTTTCTACATTGAGAGAGATAATAAGTCCCTTATGTGTTAAGAATAATATATGTAAGATTGAATGAAACACATGAATGATACACTAGAAAAGTTGACCCACCTAGCCCGAATATACACTTTTCACCAAAAAGAAGCACCCATACACTTCATCTAAAGTGGGAAGATCTTTTGCAACAGTCAGTTAGGGGTCTGTGGAAATACAGGGAGGAAGAAAACTACCAGAGGCATCCTCAGACACACTTATGACAGCCTATTCACAAGCACCTACATTCCCCTAGGAACACTTCTGGTAGACCTACAGAAAAGAGGCTTCACAATGCACTAGACATGCTATAATCGATCTATGAAAAGCATGAAAGATAATGACTTAACACAAAAGAAGAACATAGACATAAACTTTAAAGTGCAAGTCTAGATAGAGGTAAAAATGCTAAGTCCTGATTCAAGGTAAAATCTGGCAGTGCTCTGCCTTACAAGCCCGAGAGATTTTTGGGTAGAGTTTTTACCTTTAGGCTAAGAGAATCCCTCTCAAATGAGAAATTTTTACAATATATAGAAAGAGGGAAAGAACTTGGCACTTTCTGGGAAAGACTTTGGTGCTCTTTTTGCAAGTTGGCCCATGTGCGTTCTCTACCTTAGGAAGAGGGAGCCATTTGATTGTCAGTTCCTACTTTGACTTTGGCATCCCAACATTAATGAGAAAACATGGCTATGCCTCTTTTTTGTGAATAAACTACTTCCTTCAAGGTGTTTACATGGCTTGTCTACTTATAAATACAAACTAGAGAAAATAAGTTGCACTGCTTACAGTTTGCACCATTTGGTGACCACCTGGCAAGCACCATTCTAACTATAGGAATAAGTCCCTGAGTTGACACCTCCTTTCACCACTTGGATGCTTTGTCCATTTTTTGCCTTGTCTCATCCTAGTTTTATCTCTTTTTGCTCCTTTAACCCTTGGGGGCTAGCTTCTGGTAGGTCACTGCATTGCTTGGGTTCTTTTCATGGTTGGCGCTCAGGCAATTTAAAAACAAATAGCTATTTCACCATCTTAAATTTGATGTTCACGCGCCCATCATCTCTTTTGAATTTCCAACTGCTAGTTTTCTATGTTTAACTTTGATGTCCTCAGGCCCATCACCCTTGGACTTTCCTTTGACTTTCTGCTTCAGCCTTTTTCCCCATGGCCTTTTTTGTGGGCTTATTTTCCATCAAGAAATTTTATTTTGGGCTTCTCCCACGGTATTTTTTTTTGTGGACAAAAGTCTGCATGAAATGTTTCCACCACTTTGCCTTCGAAGATCTTCTTTCAAGATTTTGGCTCGCGAGTTCCCAAATTTTTTTAGACTTTTTGTCTAAAGGAATTCCTTCAGACAAAAAGTCTGAAAGAATTCATTTCAATGCTTAAGTCCTTTCTACAAGATTTTGTCAGACAACCCTTCTGAATTCCTTTGGGCTGTTTGTTTAAAGGAATTCCTTTGAACAAAAAGTCTGAAGGAATTATGCCTTTGTCTTAACAAATTTTTGAAAAAATCTTACCTTTGCGGCTCTTTTTCCTTTGAAGTGTTACCTGCCCTCTGCAAGGGCTCTTAAACTTGGAACTACCTTCTATAAGGGCACTTGTCCTTCAGGAGGTTTGAACCCTTCACATTGAATGACTCCTTTGAACCAACTGTTGAACCAATCCATTGAACTGGTTCAATGGTTCAAATGTTTGTTAAACCAAGGCTTTGAACCAAGCTCGTTGAACTATCTGATGAACTTTTATTGAACCAAAAACTATTGAACCTTTTGAACTAAACCAAAGCGTTAAACCCTGCCAATGAACCAAAGTGATGAATTGACTAATTGAACCAAGGCTTTGAACCAAGTGATGAACTTTGGCATTAAACCTCAGCCATTAAACCAAAGCATTGAACTGGTTCAATGGTTTAAAGCTACTAATTCTTTGAAAGATCATGCCATTGAACCACTCTTCCAACCTTGAGAAAAAGTGACTTTGAACCATTTTAGCTCTCTTTCCTTGTGAATTTCTTCAGACAAGAGTCTGAAGAAGCTTTGTAAAACCTTGCACTCTTCGACTGGTTCTTCATGTGCTGAAAGGCTCACCTATAGAGTTCATAGAAATGGACCTGTAGAGTCCATAGAAATTTTTAAGACTCGTGCAAAATCAAAAGTACTGGCTCAGAATAGCATAAAAAAGGGGGGACTAATTTTTGGCCTGTTGGGAAAAAAATGGTCAACAAATTAGTGACTCCCAGAGGAAGCATGCCTATTATGCTTAGAGACTAGTTACCTTTAAGTCCATTGGGCACAGAGTCAGATGCAGCTTGAACAAACTTAGTAATAGCCCCAAAGATCCAAGAATCAAACATGAAGCTTTTTACCTCAGACACAAGGGAAAGCACACACCAGACTAAAAACACTACTTGTGCAAACTACACTTAGGGAAAGTAGGAAAGGAAACTAAAAGAAAACTACTATATACATCTAACTAGGAATATTTGCCTCCCTCCTAGATCAAAGGGAAAATTTCTTAAGTCCCCTTCCTAGAAAGAAGACTTATGGTGCCAAACAAGTAGCTGAATGAAAAGGAGATTTGGTGACCTCCTCCTCTTGCTTGTCACCTTGATTAGCCTACATCTGAGTGGATCAAAATTGAACATGCCTCTAACATACATGTATTCTTCTTATTCTTGGAGGATTTTTGAATGCTAGTCCTTCACACTGGTGCATCTCATCAAGAAATTTGTGGCTACTGGCTCATCACCGTAAGCCCTTTATTGTGTATGGTCCCTCTATAATGCATCATGGTTTGACTTGTCTCCTTCTGCTTCGCTGAAGACTATGTCAAACTCATCCTCTGCTTCTTCTTGTCATTCTTGAAGAAGGGTGACTGTGGTGATGTCTAAAATGGAATTACAAATTGATTACTCATCCCATAGAACATCACCTCTTTGCTCTAAACTTTCTTCTTCAAGTCTTTCCTTAAGGGAGACTAGCTTCTCCTTTTCCTCCTCAAAGATCAGGATCTCTAGATGTTCAAAGATGTTCTCCTGATCCTCCTCCAACTCAAGCTCCTCAGCGTAGTCATCCTCCTCATCAAAACAACAAGGAAGTTCATCAAACAAAGGGGGAGAGAGCTCACCATGCTTAAGTTCCTCTTCGTATTGCTGGAAAATTTGCATGCATGCATGACCTACATCTTCTCCATTGCTGATGAAGTCTTCACAAGGGGCATCGATGATGATTTCTTCTTCATTGTTGCTCATGATAGCCTCGTGGGAAACTATAGATTGGGTCTTCTACTCCTCATTGGCCTCCTACAAAACAAGTTCTTCCTTGAGAAGGGGTGAAGTGAAACAACCATGTGGAAGGGGAGGCAGTCCTTGAGCTAGAATCTAATGATTCTCCTCCTTCCACTTGGCCAACACTTCATCAATATTAGGTGTGGCCTAATATATCTCTTGGAAGTGTGTAGGTGGGGTGTGTTTAGACATGGAATTTATTGCTTGGTCTGAACCATCCATCACACATTGGCTGAGGAATCTCTCTCTAGATTCCAACTATGCAATTCTTCTAGCTATATCCTCTTGGAAGCACCTTTCTTGGAGGTCACCAGCATTATCATCAGTAGGAGCAACCTCATCTTCTTCAAGATTTTGAGCAAAACCTTTCTTCTCCTCCTTCTTACCCCATGATTCTATTGTTTGCTTCTAGTTTAGGATCTCAAAATTGGAATTTTGCTCCTATTAACAGGCAACAACTTTGTTTTCGCTAATGTCTTGGGGCTCCTCCATAAGGTCTAAAAGTCCCAACTCTCTTTCAAGAAGAAATTTCATCTTAGCCTCTAAATATTCAATTTTCTTGGCTAGATTATCTTGAAAGAGTCTTTCTTGGAGCTCATAAGAATCATCATAGAGATGGGTAAGAGAAGTTTTGAGAGAGATGTGTTGGTTCATAATGTTCCCCCAAAAGAAGATTCATAATTTAAGGAGTTTAGAAGGTTCATCTTCATGGGAGTTTGTTCTAGTTCCCTTTGATGCTTGAAGGCTAGGTGCACGGGGTCAAGAACAGGGTTGATTGATGCATTGGATAAGCCAGAATGATCAAGTGCCATCTAGTAGAAAGGATTTAGTGCACAAGAGGGGGCTTTCTTTAGGATAGGAGGGGATGCATAAGGCTAACTGCTTTGAATGAATGGATTCCTCCATTTTGCTACCTCCTCTTCCATGAACTGCAAGGCTTGAGCTTCCTTGAACAAGCACTCCTCTTTATGCATCAGCTCCTATTGATATCCATACTACTCATCCAGTCTATAGATCTCAAACTCTAGCACCACTTCCCTTATTTTTGAAGGGAAACTAGGAAGGCTGCTTGAGGTGATTGTATGAAAATTTTGAGTTTGATTGAAGTCATATGAAGGAATACAAGGTCCATGATTTTTTGCAAATGAATTATACATAAAAATAATAATATTTTTGATGGCACCAGGCTGCCTAACCAGTTGATTCAACTCAGAGTCGCCATTGGTGTTGATAAAAAAGCCTCCAAAGGCTGGTTGGTTAAAGAACACACCAAAAATTATTCAACTCTTTAGACACAACTTGTCCTATTTGGTCCCACTGGGCATGCAAAAAATTGTTGACACAGTGGATTACACCTGAGGGTAGGATGCCCATCTCCTACCCTTCCACACACAACAATGGAAACTCCCCTCTCACCTGTGGGACCGATAAAGCTAGAGGGGAGAGTCTCTAGATAAGGGCTAGCTCCCTATGATGTATCTTTTAGGCCCTGGTTTCTCCTACTACTAACAAATAAATGGAAAAAAGGGGGGGATGAAAAGGGAGAGAGAGATGCTAAAAATAGAACCTAAGCCTAAAAAATGAAAAGGTGATACACCAAAAAAGTTGACCCACCTAGCCTGAATATACACTTTTCACCAAAAAGAAGCACCCATACACTTCATCTGAAGTGGGAAGCTCTTCTACAACAGTCAGCTAGGGGTCCATGGAAATATAGGGAGGAAGAAACTACTAAAGGCATCTTTAGACACACTTATGGCAACCTATTCATAGGCACCTACACTCCCCTAGGAACACTTTTGGTAGACCTGCAGAAAACAAGCTTCACAATGCACTAGACATGCTGTAATCGATCTATGAAGAGCATGAAAGACAATGACTTAACACAAAAGGAGAACATAGACATATACTTTAAAGTGCAAGTCTAGATAGAGGTAAAAATGCTAAGTCTTGATTAGAGGTAAAATCTGGCAGTGCTCTGCCTTACAAGCCAGAGAGATTTTTGGGCAGAGTTTTTGCCTTTAGGCTAAGAGAATCCCTCTCAAATGAGAAAGTTTTACAATATATAGAAAGAGGGAGAGAACTTGGAAATTTCTAGGAAAGACTTTGGACCTCTTTTTTCAAGATGGCCCATGTGCATTCTTTGCCTTGGGAAGAGGGATCCATTTGATTGTCGGTTCTTGCTTTGACTTTGGCATCCCAATATTAATGAGAAAACATGGCTACACCTCTTTTATATGAACAAACTACTCCCTTCAAGGCATTTGTGTGGCCTGTCTACTTATAAATGTAAACTAGAGAAAAAAAGCTATGTCGCTTACTATTTGAGCCATTTGGTGACCATCTGGCAAACACCATTCCAACTGCAGGAATAAATCCCTGAGTTGACACCTCTTTTTGCCACTTAGATGCTTTATCTGTTTCTTGCCTTGTCTCATCCTAGTTTTGTCTCTTTTTGCTCCTTTAGCCCTCAGGAGCTAGCTTCTAGTGGGTCACTATGTTCTTTGGGTTCTTTTCATGGTTGGCACTTAGGAAATTTAAAAACAAATGGTTATTTCACCGTCTTAAATTTGATGTCCACATACCCGTCATCACTTTTGAATTTCCAACAACTAGTTTGTCATGTTTAAATTTGATGTCCTCAGGCCTGTCACCCTTGGACTTTCCTTCAGCTTTTTGCTTTGGCCTTTTTCCCGATGGCCTTTTATGTGGGTTTATTTTCCATCAAGAAATTTTCTTTTGGGCTTCTCCCGTAGGCTTTTTTTTTGTGGACAAAAGTCTGCATGAAATGTTTCTGCCACTTTGCCTTTGGAGATCTTCTTTCAGGCTTTTGGCTCATGAGTTCCCAAATTTTTTTAGACTTTTTGTCTGAAGGAATTCCTTTAGACAAATTTTTTGAAAGAATTCATTTTAATGCTTAAGTCCTTTCTACGAGATTTTGTCGGCCAGCCCTTTTGAATTCCTTCAAGCTTTTTGTTTAAAGGAATTCCTTCAGACAAAATTTTTGAAGGAATTATGCCATTGCCTTAACAAAATTTTGAAAAAATCTTACTTTTGTGGCTCGTATTCCTTTAAAGTGATCCCTAGCCTTTGCAAGGGATCTTGAACCTAGAATTGCCCTCTGTAAGGGCACTTGTCCTTCAAGAGGTTTGAACCCTTCACATTGAATCATTCCTTTGAACCAATCCATTGAATTGGTTCAATGGTTCAAATGATTGTTGAACCAAGGCTTTAAATTGAGTGTTGAACCAAGCTCATTAAACTGTCAGATGAACTTTGATTGAGCCAAAAATCTTTGAACCTTTTGAACTGAACTGAAGCATTGAACCCTGCTGATGAACCAAAGCAATGAACTGACTAATTAAACCAAGGCTTTAAACCAAGCTATGAACTTTGGTGTTGAACCTCAGCCATTGAACCAAAGTGTTGAACCAATTCAATGGTTTAATGGTTCAAAGTTGCTAACTCTTTGAAAGATCATGCTATTGAACCACTCTTCCAACCTTGAGAAAAAGTGACTTTGAACCATTTTAGCTCTCTTTCTTTGTGAATTTCTTCAGACAAGAGTCTGAAGAATCTTTGTAAAACCTTGTACTCTTCAACTAGCTCTTCATGTGCCAAAAGGCTCACCTATAGAGTTCATAGAAATGGACCTATAGATTCTATATAAATTTTCAAGACTCATGCAAAATCAAAAGTACTGGCTCAGAACAACATAAAAAAAGGGGGGACCAATTTTTGGCCTATTGGGCAAAAAATGGTCAACAATTTGTACACACAGTCAGGTTGAGAACTTGGAAAGATTGGTTGAAAAAAATCTTAAAATGAGAGATAAAATGGTTTTATAGGGATAAAAATTATCATACATACTTATACTATTCATAACATTAGTTTTAAACATGACTGAAAGACTAAAACTTTAATTTTATTCCTCTCAGGCATATACAGTCTGTGTAGACCCTAAACTAGGGTTTCAAGATCAAAACTCCATTTTAAGGCATTTAAACCAAGGTAAATTAACCAAACTTGTTAATTTTATATTTGTGTATGTATAATAAAATATTTTTGAGGTTTTATATCGGTTTACTATGGTAATGTATAGTTAGGGATGAATGTGTGTTACAAGACAATAGAGGCCTAATTAGGCCTAAACATAGCCTTAAAAGAGGTTAGAAAAGGTAATTTTGAGAATATTTAAGTCTAGAAAATTATTTGAGAGAGAATAAGATATAGGGTGTCATAACATGGTGTTATATTCCCAAGATCAAATTTCATTTGATCGTACAAGTCAAAAAAGCCTAAAAAATGGCTATAAGACTATTTGCTAAAGAGAAAGAAGTTGTGTAGGTGGTAAAAGATGCAATGAGAGGTTTTGTGATTTGGTTAAGGAATAAAAAATGATATAATGAAAAAAATATTATCATTATCACCTTGATTAATCTAATGAATCCTTGAATTATTAAATGAGCAAATGCACCTATGAACCTTTGTTAAATGAGTTGGCATAAAGAAAAGTGAAAATTGTGAATTTATAAGTGTTTTCCTCTAAATCATTTGGTATTATATATTATTATATATTTGGAGAAAAATAATGATACATGGAATTGAGAGGATGAGGAGCAGTATCAGACCAAACAAGGTTACAAGTAGTTAATTCACTAGTTGTGGAAGTGAGGAACTTGTAAGCAAGGTTATAAGACATAGACTTAGCTCAGAGGAGAGATATGAATATGGAATATGTGAGTGAAGGAGAGGATTATTTTCCTTAATAATAATATATATAATAAGGAGAGGAAGTTAGAGTGTAAGAGAGGTTTATAAGACCAATCCTTGGAGTGACTTCAAAAGCTAAGATGGAGGTGCCAATGTATGAGGGCAATCTCAATGTTGAAGAACCAGTTGATTAGATCAAATATAATTATAATTATTTTTATTATGAAGAGTTTAATGAGGAAAATAAATTTAAGTTTTAATTGATGATGTTGAAGTGTCATGCATCTTTATGGTGGGATGGCATACAGAAAGAAAGAAGAAGGGGAAATGAGAAGATAAGGTTATGGGATAAAATGATGGCCAAGACAAAATAAAAATTAATACCTAAATAATATAAACACCAATTAGTTATGAGGATTAAAAATTTGAGACAAAAATTCATGAAAGTGAAAAAGTGCATAGAGGAATTCTACAAGCTAACTATCTAAGAAGGGCACATAGAGGAGGATGCAGAAAAGGTTGTCAGGTACATCAATAGCCTAAATTTTTTTATTCAAGATGAGGTTATTATTTTTTCATGAATAATAGTAGAGGATTCCTCTCAATATATATTTAAGGAAGAGGAAAATGTTTGTTAGAAGTAAAAGTCAATAAAATAGAGGGAAAGGTGGTAGAAGCTACAGAGGTAAAGGTCATCAAGAAGGAAGAGGATAGACAGGTAATATAGATTAGTGTAAAAATCATAATAAATAAGTTGGAAGTATATATGAGATTTCAAGTCCATATATTAGATCTGGTTATGGATACAAAGGTGGAAGATCATAAACTAGAGGAAGAAGCAATAATGGGTCTACTAGGAAGTGCTTCAAGTGTAACAAATTTGTAGAACATATATCATATGAGTGTCTGAAAGACATTAAAAGTGATAGATCCTAGAGTGAGAGTAGATATCAAGTGGTTCAATAAGAATAGGAGAGTGTAGATTCATTTCCAAACTATGTGGAATAACCTAAAATAGGGGATAATTTGCTAATGATGAGAGAGAACCATCATAAATAAAGATGTTCAAGACCATATGCAAGAGCAAAGGTAAATGTTGTAAGGTCACATGTGATAATGGTAGTACATATAATCTTTTGTATTCAATTATGGTAGCTAATATAGTCTTAAAAATCAGAGATAATCCAATTCCTTACAAAGTCTCTTAGATTCAAAATAGTCATCAAGTCCTAGTGAATGAATAATGCTATGTAGACTTGTAGATTGGTGGTTATAAAGACAAAAATTTGTGTGATGTGATTCCAATTAATTTTTTCCATATAACTAGAGAGTGTAGATTCATTTCCAAACTATGTGGAATAACCTAAAATAGGGGATAATTTGCTAATGAGGAGAGAGAACCATCATAAATAAAGATGTTCAAGACCATATGCAAGAGCAAAGGTAAATGTTGTAAGGTCATAGGTGATAATGGTAGTACATATAATCTTTTGTATTTAATTATGGTAGCTAATATAGTCTTAAAAATCAGAGATAATCCAATTCCTTACAAAGTCATCAAGTCCTAGTGAATGAATAATGCTATGTAGACTTGTAGATTGGTGGTTATAAAGTCAAAAATTTGTGTGATGTGATTCCAATTAATTTTTGCCATATAATCCTTGGTATACCATGGCAGTATGATAGGAAAGTTATGAATTATGGGATATCTAATACATACACCATTGAGAAGGATGGCATTAAGCACACATTAACCCCATTGAAGGACAATCAAGCATGGAAGGAGACACAAAGTAGTGTGATGATGTCTAAAGAGAAGGAATACTTGACAAAATAAATAATTTAAAGCATTGAGGACAAGAGTGTGAAATTTTAAAACAAGATCCAAGAGGAAAAATGTGGAGTGCAAGTTGGTGAACCAAGGGGAGAGAAGATTATAGTAGTTAAAAAAAGCTCCAAAGTACTGATGGCTAGCAACAAGGAGATTCTACAACTAGTCACTCATGATGAGGTAAGTAATGAATTATTACATTCAACAAAGAAACTATTTTGTCTTGTGAAACACATCCCATGTCAACAACTCACTTGGAAAAGATGATTACAAAGTTATCTAATCAAATATCCTTGATAGATAATGTGGAATATTTGATGGAGTTTGTTGAGAAGATAAGCATTATAATATATTTTGATATGGGAATTTAAGTGATTGATCAGATATAGAGTGAATAACAATAATAGATAAATAATTAACTTGAATAAGTTGACAATATTGTAGACAAGAAGATGGAACAACAAGCAATAAAATCCAAGTACAAGAAAGATAACCATGTAAGTGCAAGAGTGTGGCTTCATAGAAGACAATAAAGAGTTGGTTATGTTTAATGTGTGTGTTCCATGTGTAGGTTGGTTTCAACATAATTAAAAAAAGCTAAATATTATTAGGTTGGAGATCAACATTCAGAGAGGTAACCTTAAAAAAAATACAACACAACCTTAGTCAAAGAACAAAGAGGTATATGTGTCACTCATAGGACTTGGGATTCAAGAGGTTGTGACATTTCATATTTGAAGTGAAAAAGAGAGAGACATGATAATTATGAGGTCAATACAATCTGACTAAACTTTCATGTAAAATTTATTTTGTACCTGAGTAGTATGATGTAGGAGCATCCTTCTAAGGATGACTCATTTTGGTGATTATTTGAACAATTTTGATGTGATAAGTGGTTTTGTGGTAAATTAGAATCTTTAGGTTGTTTTAAAGTTGTTAGTATTTTTTTTAACACACTTTTTAATGTTTTCCAAGTGTCTAGGTGAATTTAGAGAGGCTAGAATTTAAAATTGGCATTTTCCTGCCAATTTTCAAAATTTGAATTTTTGAATGGATTTGTATATTTTAGGTGTTGTAAGAGTAATTTTCAGTAATCATAAAAGTTTTAAAGGTTTTATATGACTCATTTAAGACAACATGTGTCTAACATGTTCCTTAATTCATATTTTTACATAACATCAACCTTGGTATTTATTCCAATATGTAAAATTGTTTGCTAGTGATTTTCAGAAGGTCCAAAGGTGGTGAGAGTGGTTATAGGAGATATAAAATTTGTAATTTTTGGATTTTATATATTTATTAAGGATTAATTAAAATATTTATATATTTAAAAATCCAATAAATTGATTAAGGAGTTCCCATTTTGAAGGCCAAAATAATAGTAGACCTTATTTTTCTGTGCATAAGCATTGAGAGGACTATGTAAGTCAGTACACTGATAGAATAAGTAATAAATATAGATTGTTAATAGTATGATGTATTTGGAAAGAATTATACATATTTCCTAATGGTTTTTCAATAATTTTTTGTATTCTTTTTCAAGTCTTTTGTGAATAATCAATGTTGCAGACCTAGGATACCTTATTTTCTACATTGAGGGAGAAAATATGTGTTATGTGTGTTAAGAAGAATATATGGGAGATAAAATGAAACACATGAACATTGGTAAGAATTTATTTTAAATTACAAGGTTATTTTAAGTTTCCATTCATTTTATACATATATTTTTTGTATAAAATGTGTTCAAACCCTATGGGAGACTGAGTTTGTAGACACAATTAGGTTGAGAACTTGGAAGAATGGTTGAAAAAAAGATTAAAATGAGAGATCTAACGGTTGGAGTGGGATAAAAATTATCATAAATACCTATAATATTCATAAAATTAGTTTTAAACTTGATTAAGAGACTAAAACTTCAATTTCATTCATCTCAAGCACATACAGTCTGTGTAAACCCTATACTAGGGGTTTGAGATGAAAACTCAATTTTAAGGCATTTCAACCAATTAAAATTAACAAAAATTGGTAATTATATAGGTGTGAAAATATAATAAAGGATTTTTGAGGTTTTTTACTAGTTTATTATTGTAATAAATGGTTAGGGATGACTGTGTGTGTTGTAGGATAATGGAGGTCTAATTAGGCCTAAATAGAGCCTTAAAAGAAGTTAGAAAAGGTACTTTTGAGATGATTTAAGTCTAGAAAATTATTTTATAGAGATAATAAGATATAGGGTGTCATAAAATGGTTTTATATTCCCAAGATCGAATTTCATTTGACTGTACAAGTCAAATATGCCTAAAAATGCTACAAGACTGTTTGCTAAAGAGAAAGAAGTTGTGTAGGTGGTGAAAGATGTAATGAGAGGTTTTTTGAGTTAGTTAAGGAATAAAAAAAGAATATAATGATAAATATAATATAATAATCACCTTTATTAAGCTAGTGAATCCTTGAGTCATTGAATGAGCAAATGAACCTATGAACCTTTGTTAAATGAGTTGGCATAAAAAAAGGGACAAGTGTGAATTGCTACGTGTTTTCCTATACATAAAAAAGAGTGTTACTTTTGAATATTATGATACTTTAAATAAGTTATAATATGTCAATATTTATTTTCTTATATCCCCTTCAAAAAATTTAATTGATTCCATTTCGAATGTTGATAATACAAGTAATGATTGCATTCCTATTACATTTTTTGATTTTTTTATAAAGATTGAAACCATAAATTCATCTCCTATCCTCTTTCCTTGTGACAATGAAAATGTTGTTATTTAAAATGTTTTTAATGATGATAGTATTTATTTTGAATGTAATGACACTCTGAACAAGGTAAAAAATGATATTTTTTATATTCTTGTTGAAAATAAGAATGTTTCAATTTCTAATATAAATAACAAAAGTTAATATTTAACTTCTATTCAATGTGATGATATTTTGGATAAATTATAAAGTAAAAATACATCTCTCATAACCTCTTGTAGTGAAAATGAAAATGAGGTTTTTTTAAATGTCAAGTTTACAAGTGAAAATGATAATGATAATGATGAATATTAGAATATTGATGATTATTATGTGTATAGTGAATAAGAAAGTGTATCTTCTACACCTAGTATTATATTTCCTTTACCCTCCTCCCATGTTGATAATGATTGTGTATTAGATAAAAAATAAAATGTTAGATTTCTTAATAATAATATGATTTTATCCCATGATGATGTGTTTAGTTCTCTTTTGAAAATTAAAGTATGCGAGCATGTTGATTCTAGTAATGAATCAAATAGTATTATTTCTTATATTTATATATAATATAATATACCTTTGGAAACTAATGATATATTAAATACAAATGAATATCCAAAAACTACCATGCATCAAAAAACATTTATTCCTAACCTTTCTTCTCCTATTTAAACAGTGTGCCAATGGGCAAATTAAATAATAAAACTCCATTATTAATGAACCATTCCAATATATTGTTATGCCTTCACAAAATGTTATCTATTTGATTCATGCCATCAGTATTTTAAGACATAAATTACATCATCTCACATTGGAAAGCAAGGCCTAACATTCTTGGGTAGATTTAAATGCTATCCATGATAATCCTATATGTCATAATATATAATACAAACCATTACCATGCGATTTCAAGATACAATTTTTTTTAAAGTTCAATGGAAATGAGGATCTTTATTTACATCTCAAAACTTATAGAAAATATTGGAATGGTTACAATGGAAGTATGATATTGTTACAATTATTTCCAAATAGATTAAAGGATGAGGCATTAAATTGGTTGCATCATTCACTACATAGTTGTTCATTACATAGTATGATAAGTTATAAGAAGTCTTTATTATGAAATTTATTAATAATAAAGGACCATAGTTACATATGATTGATTACCATCATTAAACAAGGGAAATTCAGAGTCAATTTGTGACTCTATATTGTAGTTGAAGACATTCATGCAACAATTAGTTTATCAACCAAAATATTTGGAGGCATAATATACATTTTTTTATAAGTCACACTTTCCCTCTTAAGGAACAATTTTTTATATCAAACATCTACTAAATCATTTTGGAATCTTTATTATCAGAATATTTCATCGGAAAAGAAATTGGGAATCATAATTACCTATATAGTTTGATTCATATAAAACTAGGCCTTGCAACATTATTAAGACATTTTTGGATAAGAGGATGATTAATCTTCCTTCCAATAATTATCATTCATGAAATCAATTGAAAAAATTAGAAACATACCTTAATACAACTTTTATCACATTAATGTCTTTGGGATATTTATTATTGTGTACTTAGAGGCAAGATTGAGTAGTATGTTGAAACATGAATTATTAAATTTACTAAGGAGACATTCAAGTCTCATTCTCCTCAATCCAATAAATCAAATTCTACCATGACCAAGTTATCCTAGGATGTTCCTATAAAGAAACTAATGGTTACTTATCATGATACCAAAAATACATCTAGTGAACAACATCATGAGAGATCTATTATATCACCAGTTCATAAATAATGAAATATAGTGAATAAAGTAAATAAAACTTATAGCGGTGTTGTAATAAAAGGAAAAAATAATCAATCAATAATGACAGTGCAACAACCAATAAAGATTTATATGATATATATTACATAATTCCCACTACATTTATTCCTACCAAGATAGTTCCATGGTCAAAATACAATGATTCAAATATATCAAATATTTAGTACATTTCACATTTATTTTTACTTTCAAGATGGTTAGATGATTATTCGAGGCTCAGATAGTTTTCTATGTTAATCTCATATAAACATCATAATGATACAATACTAACATTATAACATGTGTAATTAAAATAAACACATACATCTTAAATTATAACATTCTAAATCCATACAATCATTAAAAAATCAAATATACTAAATTAAATAATAACCATATATATAAAGAGTTATCAAATAACATAATATGGATTAAAAAAATTATACAATGAAATTAAAAATGCATCAATATATAATTAGATTATGGTACACATAACCCTCCTCATCAATGCCAACATCCTATATATCTACCAATATAGGAGACCTAGAAATAAAAGCCACAATATCACCTCATGTCCTAAATCACATACTCTCTTTCATCCATTAATCCTCATATAAACCTAATTGTGACTTATGATCAACATGATCATACTCATATAATAGTATAATACCTAGAGTAGTAGCTAAGTGGGGGGCATATATAGTATTTCCACCTTGATTCTCAACTCACCTCTCTCTAGTAGCTCAAACATACACAATAGTAAAAATCATAGATTTTATCAAATAGAGGTACATGAACACTGACAAATATTATGGATCACTCAATAATACCACCATCCATGACATCATCAAAAACATGCCATGTCAAATATTATAGTGTAGATGTAATAGTCATCACCCAATAATCCTCATCACCTACATATAATGTAAAAACTTTAGCTATCATTCAGTAAATAATTAAATCAATAAATATACAAAAAAATAATAATTAAAATGCCCCATTATTCCAACATCCCTCATAGGCTCTAAGTCTAACATGTCATCAACAAATATATCTCCTTTACCTGGGAATAATCAGGCACACCTATGTTGTATCCATCATGTGGTATAGACATTAGTGTACCCAACATTATCTACATCTAGGATATATATAAGAATATCACTCTCATATAATGGAATGAGGGTAAGATATATCACAGATGGCCTTCCCTTATCACCTAGTTTCACTGGAGCCTAAACACTTCATGCCCACACTAGGAAGTTAGGAGCACATCTTGTCATACCCAAAACTATCATGTAACTCTATCATATTAAAATCACTCAAATACATTTGGCCACTAATCATGTTACCAAGTACTCACTTACATATAATAAAACTATGCACCATCCTTAGACAATCTATAAATCCCTTTACATGGCCTCTAAATAATGGAGTCAATAGTTAACTCATCCAATATCCTCCTCTAGTGAATAGTGTTCCAATCTTGCACATACCCTGTGTTAGCTCATTTTAATAAAATACCTATGGATGTTCCCAATCAGCACATAACATCCCCATTATTCAAGTAACCACTATGTTCTCATATGACCAACAACGTAATAATGTGTCTAATCTAATCTTTCCACTAAAATCCTCCCATGTAAATCTATAAAAATATTGATACAAGTGTGATAACATTATTTAACCCTAGGAATACATGGTTCCATGTTTCTATATGTTATGTGTTATGTTATACATCCCATATTATATGGATATACCACCTGTTGAAATTTTTTTGACCCTTTAGACCAAAATTGGGCACCCTTATTTGAAAAACTTAGTTGCCTAAGTCTATACCTTTGGCTAGGTCCAGTATGCAGGTTTCATTTAGAAGAAGTGTTCTATATAAATCCCACAACAAATGTACATGTCAAATTCTTTCAGAAAGTTTAGTTTTGGTCTTTTGTTAATCCTTTGCATAGTAATCCTTTTGGGTCTTTTTTTTACTAAAGTGTTATTTTTTTGAACTTTTCATTCAACCAAAGTGCTAAATTCTTTTAGACAATTTGTCCAAGACACATTTATTGAAGATGAAGACTAATTCCTTTAGGAAAATTATATGAACAATTTCCTTGAAGGACCTTGTCAGCCTAAGGGATCATTCTCAACTTTTCTAAAGGGTAGTTTACAAGTTCTAAAGGGTGATTCTATAGGAAATGGTCCACTTCATTCTTTCTAAAGGATACTTTTTTTGAAAAAAATGTCCCAATCAACTTTCTTGAAGGGAAACCTAGAAAAAATTCATATCTAACTTTTTTGAAGGGTACTTTAGTTTATTAGGAAAGGCATTTACAGGAAGGCCAAAAGGTGCTTTACAAAAAGTCTGAAGGGCACTTCAACTTTCTCGAAGGGGTGTTTTTAAAAGTCAAAAATACACTTACAAAAAGTTAGAAAGATTGTTTTTGTAGGAAGGTGGACAAAATATAAGTTCTAAAAGGATACTTCTCAAGTTGAAGGGGTCATTTTTAGGATTTTGAAAAGAGTCAATTCCTCAGAGAGATGGCCCAAACACATTTATTTTAAAAAGGCACTTTTAGAAAAGGCCCAAAAGATTATTTGGAACAAATTGTCCATGAGATTGTCTAAAGGAAAATTTTGAGGAATGAATTATCTTGGGAGAAGTCTGAGGGAAACAATAAGTCTAAGAGAAATAAGAAGTCTGAGGGAAACATAAGTTTGAAGAAAATATTGAAAGGATGATGACCTGAAAAAAGTCAATTTTAAACTATGAAAATTAGCCATTGGTGTCAAAATACTTGGCAAGAACCTAAGAGTAGATATAGAGGTAAAAAATGGTAAGATCCAAATCATATAGTGTAGAAAAAATAGGTTAAAAATATATAGGTCAATGGTTTGAGTTATTGCTAACACCTAACCTAAATCAAGGAGCTTTCATGAAATCGATAAACATAGGTGTCTAGAGGATAGTTAGAAGTTAGAAGGAAAATTTTCTAATTGTCACCATGAGTTAGGAAATGTGTCAACTCTCTTATTTTAAATTTCAAATGTTCATGGATGGTCTTTGATGGAGGCACTTTCTTGTGCCAATTCTGAAGGTTTTATGCCACTTTTCACCATCATTATGACTTGTTTTGGAAATTTAGACCTCTATGACATGGCATAGCTCACCCCACACCTCTTACACATGTAAATTTAATTGATCCTCTCAAGGTGACACATGTACAAGTGACCCTTGGACTTCCTTTTCTTGTCCCCACTCTCAAAAGCTATAAATATGCACTCTCTTGGCTCATTTCAGTAGCCTCTACTGGTTATTGGAAAAACTCTAGCCAGATTTGTACTTGAAAGACTCTTGAAAAACTGATACAAATTATTTTAACACTCACATGTTGTACTATTGATTATTGGTTCAAATCCTATTGTTCTTATTTAGTGAGAGGTCATCTTTCTTAACATGTCATCTTCAGTTACCTACCAAATATGCAAAAAGAGTGTTGTTGCAGGTCCTTGTTAATATTCTTTTCTTAGTCTATAGATGTTTTATAAGTGGTATATAACTACATTATTTATTTTAATCATCTATTTAACTCCTAAATTTTTAATTCCTTCTTTAATCTAACATGTGAAATTTTGATGTGACAATGCACAAGGAGTTGTGAGTTATGTGTGAGAAAAACTTTGTTAGTATTTAAGTAGCATATTTTCGGTCAAATAGGAAGAGATAAACATTGGTGCATCACCTTCTTGGTTTCTTAGTTATTTTATATAACCCTTTTCATACATGAATTGATAGGTTAGAGATAGATTTAAACTTGCATGAAGGGTAGATAGCCCCTTATCTAGAGATTCATCTCAACAAAATTGTCACCCATAGCAAGAGAGATGTTTTGATTGTGCCAATTAGATGAGGAGAGTCGAGCATATCCTCAAGGGTGAAAATCCAAGTGTCAAAACCACCACCATTCATTATAATAAATTAATCCAAAATAATAACAAAAAAATTATACACACATGAAATATTAGATAACACAATTACAAACAATACCACATCAGAATCTCTACTACATTCATGCTATACATAAGGAATTCTAGTAAAATATTTGTATTCCCAATCTTTAGGTTCTAAACCCATATTATCATGTATCACTTCCCTTTTGATAGTCACTAGTTGTCTCATAATCTACCATACTTCCTCTAAAGTAACAATCATATCACTTATAGACAACTAGAATATGCAAGTGTCTACATTAAAAAGCTTAGCCAATATGGTCATCCTATGAACATCATACGGAATTAGGTCCAAAAATTTGATGCAGATTAATCATTCCCTCTCCCAAATATACCTATCATAATAAAATAGTGGGAGGGCATGGATAATCTCTATCATCTAACCTCTTTAGAACTCCCTACAATGAACATCCTCATCCACAACACCAAAACATTAAAATTTTTGTTAGAAATAACAAAATATAAACCCTAAAACAATTACATTAAATCTACATACATTTTATTTAATTTTTAACATGATTGGATAAGGCCACATCATTTAGACAATAGTGTAGCCAAGGCCATTATCATTTAGACAAAGCCACCCCAGACATGGATATAACCAACCCGACCAAGATGGGGATGCGGTGGAAAAAACTAAAATTAAAATGAGAAGAATAAAATTAAAATTATCCTAATTTAATTTTTCCAAAAATGAAAATATTTAGTTTCATTACTTATCAATCAAACCTCCTCCTTGAACTGAATGAGTGCCTCTATCTCCTCAAATTAGCTATAGGAAATCAATCTCTTTTGGGGCATTTTTACAACTTAGAGCTATGAGTTTACTATTTTTAATTTTAAATTAATTGATTTTTTTAAATTTTAAAATTATATATGAATTTATACATATGCCATAAATTATGGTTTAAACTTATCAAAATTTAGGTTTCCTTAGACTAAATGGTTGATATATTGAAAACCATAACTCCATTTAACAAATTGTTTCTTCCACACAAAATTTTTTTGTGATTTTTTTAATATTATGTAGGTCCCAATATTGCAAAAAACTTATTATCCTAAGTGCTTATACTTTAATTTTAAATATAAATTACTTCTTTTTTATTTATAAAAAAAACTAATTTAACTCAAACTATACTAACAAAAATCACTAATAAACATTACAAAATCAAAACTAATATCATTACATAATCCATAAAAAAAAATTGGTTTGATCTCTTTACACCAATTTCATCCCTATCAAAAAAAGGGGGCATACAAAAAAAAAATCCTAAAAAATAGATACACATGAGAAATTATCTCAAATTAATTATACTTAGTAATAAGAAATGTAATTGAAGTCATATCCTATCATTTAGTGTGTGTGTGTACACACACACACACACAAAAAAAAAAAAATAATAATATTATATTCATGATATCTCAACTCAATAATACTCTTATTTTTATCAATCCTTATCCCTCCTAAGTTTTGCTTTCAGTCAATCAATAATTAAACTCACACATGAAACCTCCTTTATTCTTTTACAAGTATCACAATTTTAGATGAGTTTTGGGATCTAAATTTTGCATCTAATATTGGTGATTTCAAGATACATATAAACCTATCATACCTTATTTAAATTTTTAGAAAATATTTAGTTCCACCTTAGGTCATTTTCTTGTCAAATCTTCACAATTATTGGAGGAGATAATTCACTAGATCAAGAACATAGTCTTTGTTATCAGTGAACCATCTAACCATAATAAAACTAGACTCTTATCCATATTTTTTTTATTATATTTATCCTTCTCTTATAACCATCCTTATTTAGAGAGTTTCTATGGTCATATTCAATGGAGGAGCTAGCTTGTTGAGCACACTTTACACAACATTTTTTTACCTTTGTTTGGTCATAACTATTGATCAGGTTGGAGAATTTAATTTAAATATTATTTTTAATTAGTATATTATAATAGTTTATTTATTTTTATTTATTAAATAATATTTAAATTTTAAAAATCACATAAAATTTAAATAAATCCTTCTCTCTTTCATCTCTTTCAGAAAAATATAGTATATATTTATTATTATTTAATTATGTGTTAGTTTTATTAAAAGAACATAGTGTTGTATATCACATAGAGTATATTTGTCAATACATAAAATTAGGTAAACCCAAATAAAATATTTTATATTAAGTTTTATATAATATTTTATACATAAATAACTCTCAAACACACACACACACGCACGCACACACACACACACACACACACACACACACACACACACACACACACACACACACACACACACACTAACACACACACACACACACACACACACACACACACACACACACACACACACACACACACACACACACACACACACACACAACCTAGATACTCAAACCTTGCATATTAGATTCAAGATTAATTCATTTAATTAGTGAAATAATGTTATTTTTATATATTTAAATTATAAAATATGAAAACTAAACTTTAATATTTTCATCCTTTAAACATTTAAATCCATACATAAACATTCAAAGCTTTCAAAACCAATTTCTAGCTTGTGTAAGTGAAGTAAGTTTTACAAATTCTTAGTGAGTGTGATTTATAGGATTTTAAAACTTGATTTAATGTTTGAATGTTATGAAATACCATTTTAATAGTATTAATATATACAATTTTCATAAAAAAATATAAAAAATAAATTTATTTCATTTATATTGCATTAGACAAATCACGTTACAAGTTAGAAAAAACTAAGAAAAATCAGCACTTGCATATTTCCCTCTGAATTTCAGTTTTAGGTTTGTATTCATCCAAAATATTTAAAAAGAACAAAAAATAATTATTTTATTTTATTTTAGTAATCATTACTTTATTAATATCACCACTCTATTTTCAGCAAGTAGATTAATTTATTTCCCTTTCCCAAACATTGTCAAAACAACTCAAAACATATAGAAAAAGCTTTATCAAAACAAGTATGGTCACTAAAACTTGATAAAAATCTCAAAACAACATGTATATCATTTCAAATAAATTATCTATACAAGATCATACACTTCATAAACTTATAAAAACTCTACTTTCCTCTTCCATGACACTTCCATAACATCCTTACCTTATTAGAGGTCTTTTCGCTAGGTTAAAATCTCCTTTTCCTACTAGTAATATAAAAACTAAAATTAACATAGATATAAAATAATAATTATTCCATTCCACCCTCATTCCACACATTATCATTAATTTAATTAAAAATCTTGATGAGAAATAATAAATTCCTAAGCCTCCCATAGTCATTCCCCCTCATATGCAAGGTCATCAATGCAATATCATCCAATCTTAGCCATTCACCTTTCCTTTTATTTTATCTTTGAGACTAGCCTCATCATAATATAATTCACTTCATGTATGAAATTGATTAGTATTATCCAACTTGGTAGGATCGATCAAATCTATAGATTCATCCAACCTAACTACACACATTTTATCATTCATAGCATTGATCAAGAACTTCATTATCTTGTCATCACAGATATAAAGGGACCTTATAATTTGATATCTTCCTAGTTAAAATTTCTCAATGAACATTTTTATGTGATATATTTATCTTTGTACCTTCATGAGCATCCTTTACCACCAATCATCCAAAACCCCATTCCTCAACTTAACCATCACAATCCATAGATTCACCCATCTAATTATCCATTACATCGATTGTCTCGGCCATAACTTAGGAAGTTAAGTGCATAAGTTAGTGTGTTTCTTTCCATGTGTAAATAAATTTATGAACCTAAAATGAAAGACTTATGATTTTTCATTTTCCTTTTTTTATTTCTCTTTTCCTCTCCATTTCCTTCCCTCCTTCCATGTTTTATGTGTGTATTTCTATTCCATTTGAATATGTAAAGATATGATTTAACAATATATATTATCCTATAAGGCTATAGGATAAGTCTATAAATATTTAATAAAACTTATCAAAGATATAATAATAACACTTCAAACCAAAATGTGTAATATCAATTTCAAGACTATCCAACCCCTAATTCATAAATTAGGGCTAAGATACCAATTCATAAAGTGTGGGATCCATAGAGACCTCCAATAATGATCCTAATTCTAACAATATGAATCTTACTAGTGGGATTAGATTTATCCCACACATGACAACTATACCTCTAATTAGTTTTCATAACCCATATGATATAATCTCTACTAGATATGACAAATACAATGCGAGAATTTGTTATCTATAAGACAAAGTGCATATAATGCAAAAAACCTCACACCTCTAACAATAACCATAACAAAATCTAACATCTCCTTCTAAATATTTTACTAGAAACCAATTTCCTCGTATTTAACATAATCCTCCTACTAAACCTTCCACTAATAAGGTTCATATGCCTAGTACCACTTCTACCTTGAACTCATCTCCACCTTTTTGGATTGCATTCATAATTTAGAGATCAACCAACTCTCTCTAAATAAAGGAATCAACTATAACCCTCCTAATTGGGTTTATTCCTCCTCCACACCCATAACCATAAATATTTATCAACTATAACAAAAATAATACATCATCCCTCCCCTATGTCAGCCTCTAAACCAAACCCTAATTAGAAGTGTGTTCATGTAAAATCCTTCTAAGAATATGGTAGCCAACAATATTCCACCCTACATTCCATCAAGATATGAGCTACCCACATATACTCTACATTTTCTAACTAATAATCTTCCACATTATATTTCTATGAGTTATGTACCATGTATGTATATTCCTTAAGTATAGCACCTAACCCTTCTCCATTTAATTCTTTCCTCCTTATTATCACATGTTCTAAAAATCTACCTAGTTGGATAATTATTTCCTAGCCTATTTTGCATCACCTTACCAAACACTCTTTTCCATCCAAGTGGTTAAGTTAATAACCCATATCTAAACCCAAACCTTCAACCTTATCCAAGAATGCCTTTAATTAAATTTACTACTATGGGGACTTATGCTGAGTGTATAAAATATCCCCTTGATTAGACCATATAAGGAGTCCTACTACCTCCCCTTCCTAAAAATCTTAAATTTAATGGTGAAGGAGATAAAAATGTGCATGTCAAAGCATATTCCAATACCTTTAATGGGTTGTTACCTTGGGAGAAGGTTGTGAAAATATTTACAAAAACCCTAGAAGAAGTTTCCCTCAACTGGTATGATCATATCCATTCCTTTATACAAATATTTTTTAACCAACATGTCCATTTTCATAAAATAAAAAAGGGCCTATGTATTTTGAAAATTTTAAAGTTTTCAACACCCAAATCAAGCTCTGATTGACCATTTTTTGCATAAAAATGATAATGTTTACTCAATATTTATTAGAAAGATCTTTCATAGTTTCACAATGAGTTTTTTATCACATCTAAAAGATTATCATATCTATGTATGTTTAAATTATGGTTTATCCCATTATGTTTTCAAAAATTCTCCATAATCATTTTTTGAGCAAAGTATGTTTATGTAAAAGTTTCCTTCCATAGGATTTTATTGGAACTATATTCCTTAAGTCTAGGATGGAACTCTCCTAAAAGTATTTTAGTTTGATAGGTAAGTGTATATTTTCTTATGGTATACTTTAAATAACTTATCAATTTTATATACTTTACAAATCCTATAACTAATGAGAAGGAATAATGTTTATTTTTACACTCCTATAGTGCTAGACTTATTATATCCCTAAGTGATCTTGGAGCATTAAAGGAATAAGATGTATTAGATATCAATGATAATGAGAAGGATCCATGTTTCTTCTACCACTCCTATAGTGCCAAACTTTTCAAATCCTCAGGAGGCCCCAAAGTATCAGAGTCATCAAAGCTATTAGATATTATAGCCAATGAAATGGTGCCACATGTCTTTTGACACTCCCATGGTGTTAAAATTGTTAGACCACTAAGAGGTAATAATGTTGTATGAGGCATTAGAGCTATTATATGAAAAAACCAATGATAAATTTCCATGTGTATTATACCATTCCCATGGTGTTAGACTTGTCAAAGGCATAGAAGGTCCTAGTCCCAAAGAATTAGAGGCATTAAATATGTTAGATTCTTGATCTAATGAGGAGATACCATGTATACATAATAAATATAGGATTCCAACTCAAATATGTAGAGTTATCAATACATGGGGGTCCTTGTTATGCTAGGATGATGTAGTACTCATTGAAACCACCAACCATATATTAACATGTGGATGGACCTTGAGTGTTTTAAAATGCCATGAGGGATAAATAGGTGCATGATCCACACACTCCTTACATTTATTAAGTAAACCAAGTGAGGATATAAATATTATGGCTCAAGTAGTCCTATAATCATCAACTAAATTTAAATGGTGTTAGTTTTTAAAATATTGAATTAATACTAAATTGATAAATAACTAGCTTGGACTTGTGCCATTGACTTAAAACTTAATTCACCTGAAGAGAATTCACTAAAATCCATTACTTTTTAATTTAATTTACAGTTATATAAGGTCTCATTAGATCAAATTTATCGTTATCAACTCTCTATGTACTCAAATCATTCTAAGAACTTTATATAAAATTCACCCCATATCCTAGAGAACATATTGTGATAAATAGTTTAGTAAACTAGTCTCATAAAATATAGTAATGGAAGCCTCATCCTCAAACCCCAATAATAAATCTAGAGTACCTAGACATTACTTTATTTTAGGGAATAATCCAATTCAATCACTACAATCAAGTATTCAAGATAGTCAAGGATATTCAAAATTTGAGCATGGATGATGAAGTTAATGATCATGAGATCAAATATGTAGATTATTTCATCACCATAAAAGTGTTGGGACACCATTAATATATATCCAAAAAAAAAATTCTCATGTCAATTTTTTTGCAACCCACTACTCTCTTCCAAGTTCAATTAATATATCATGAGGTCACCAAACACTAGGTTTAAAATTATAAACATCTTTATGGTTGAATTTAAGTAATATTATAATCTCCTAGAGTATAACATAACCCATGACAAGGATTTATTGGATGATTTTACACATACATATTAAATTTATTATTTCCTTAAGGACTAGATAGAGGATTCAAATTTTTGGGTCAATAAAGAAGATCTTGATTCTTCTATAATCAAAACCTTGTATGAAGGTGTGTGCACAGGCATGATCTTGATCAATAACTTGTATGGGTTGAATGATATAATGCATGTAAATAATTACTAAGTTTCCCTTCTTAGTGTCATATTTAATGGTAAGGAGGTCCTTAATTCAAGAAGCATTATCATGTTCATCCTTACTAGATGATTCAATGGAGCTCAAGCAAGTGGCAACTTTTACATGATGTCATACATAGTTGATGTTATCTTTTCCACCTTAGAATTTAGGTTCTCATTATTTTCTTGATAGGTACCAATGGGATATATGGTTAATCTAGTGTCTATAATCTCTACATCCACCATTTTTAGAGTAACATTTGATACATATGTGATTAATTCTACCTAGTTGTGTATCAATAAATTAACAAGAGGCCCATGTTGAGGATTTAAAATGATATTTTGGATCCATTAAATCCCATTGGTACATATTATTATTACATGATAGAACCATAATATAAATATAAGGCATTCTAGGGTTTTTCTATTATTATCATACATGGTTTGAAACCACCTCGTAGAGCAGGAGATCACCTACCAGCTTATTCATGGTGTAGATGGCCATTGAATTAGCCATAAAAAAAAGTAAAATACACCATTTATTAAGAACATAGGGCATAAAAAATATTAAAATATCCCCCCAATAAAATCTATGACCCAACATAATGGGTCTTATAGCTTGGGCAAAGTAGTTAATAAGTAGTGAGATCCTAATAACATAGTGGGGCCCCATGTGGTAAATAACTAGGAAAATATCAACTTAACTTACCACCATGAGTCCCACCTTAATGATGATATCCACATAAATCCTAATAATTATGTATAGGTGGTCATGAATATTGAAGCTAATCATTTCCTCAAGTCTTGAGCTCGCTCTTAATTAGTTCTTAAGGAGAGACTAGCCACTTCATAACAAGAACCCATGCAACCAACCATTAAAGGCCAAGTTATCATGAGGGGGATTTATAAATGTATTATATAAGTAGTCCAAATAGCTACCACTCCACCAGAATTAGTATCTATTAAGCCTATGCCACCTCTATAAGTAAGTCAACCTTAGGTAGTGAATGATTTACATTTTGATAGTAGTCCTACATCCAGTCCAACTAGGCACCAATATGTGGCTACCCTAAGAGAATACACCCCAACTAGTGGCATTCCAAAATAATATTTAGTGTCTTTTCTAGGTTTATCCATCCCATTAATTCCTACCCCTACTGATGTGATCTCAAGTGTCCAATTCCCTCTTTCTCCCTCAGCTCTGACCTTTCTTGGCATCCTACGTACCCAACTTTCCCAAATTTAACTCAAAACCCAATTGTGTCACTCATCTACCCCATTGGAATATTATTCACCTTCCATGACTCTCTACCCATCCCCATAGGTTATCTCCACTCTTGATAGAGTTAAAATTCCTAGTGCTCTTACATTCTCAATGGCCTCAACAAATTCAATTGCCATTATGAAAATGATCTCTCCAAGCATCTAGATAATCTTGATGGCTCATGTTACTTCTAATTACCTTGTATTAATATCTCCCACTACCCTTGTTACATATTTATTCTTGATAGTGTTTGTTTAGCCTTCATAAGCTATATTTAAGATTTCTTCTACTACTCCTACATCTATACACACAACATAGATAGGCCTGAGTAAGAGATAAAAAAAGAATCAAAAGGTTTATGGGCCCAATTATCCATTCCTCCTCCTTTAATGTTTGTAAATCCTTCTTATACCCTTCTATCCATACCCTTGGATCTTAAGGACTCTGATTTAACCAACCAATTTCCTTATTCATCATGAATACATATATCCTAGGCACTATCAGTCCTCAAGTCTCTATGACCCCAAAATAATGGAAGTCTCATATATTACCTTGGGCCTCTTAAATTTTGGTTCCTCCCTTTATTCCCATGTATCCCTCTATATCCTTATTTCACTTACTTATTCATCTTTCATCCTATTTCCTCTACCTCATCCACTCTTGCCTCTTTCATCCTTTTATCCACCTTCTACATCAATTGCATCCACCCCTCTTGTTCTAAATTTGACCACTTTAGGAATAATATCTAGCTAGGGATGGATTGTGACAATATAATCCTTAGGTGTAAATATAATAGATATGGTTTATCATTGGGACTGGGATGCCCAATGGAATATTGATAGAGAATCTATGAGCATGAAGAGATTTCTAACTCGAACCTTCACTCAATAAAGTAACGCAATCATATAGAGGACCAATTAGGACCTCTTATCACTCACTAAGGTGATAAATTCAAGTGGATAATAGATATGCATAGAGGATCTAGTCTCAATACTTTGAGCCATGAATGACCTTGTAAAGAAGCTAATGGAGGACATGAAGGATCAAGTGAGAGTGTTAGAGTATCAGGTAAAGATCACTTCTCATTAGGGTCTAATTATAAAATTTAAATTAACACTCACACATTTATTCACCATCCTAAAATATATGACTTAATCCCTCTCTAAGAGTAAAGATCTCCTCTAAATAATGCATGTATACTAGGGGAGGATTGTCTAAATGGATAACAAGTGTAACAAGTTAGTGGTTTTTATTAACAAGGGGATGTTATAAAAGTTAAAATTAATACCCCTAATGGATTTAAATTTATATCAAACCTTCATGAGGTCCATGAGGGCATCCATTGAATAATAGTTGAGAATAACCCAAGTAACCATTGAGCCATTAGATAAAGGTAAGGGTCAAATCCTTACTTTAAGAAGGTCAACATCTCAATGCTCTTTCACCATAATGGTAATTTTATAGAAAGGGATTATTTAAATTCCACTTAACACACTTAAATGAAATCATGAGGTCAAATGTGGACAAGGCCAAAAGGGATAGAGCTAGGCTATTCTAGAGTTGGCCACATAGTCTAAAATGAGCATCAGTTAGGTCTAAAAGGTGAAATTATCCTTAGAGGCCCCACTCAAATATTATGAGAGACTATTAACTAAAATAGAGGTGATATTTTGAGATCCACCTATCAACCTATAAAACCTTAACTAAGAAGCTAGCCTTGTTTATCAATCATTGACATCTCAGCAAGGTTTGTCAAAGTAATTAGGAAGTTGTCTACTCTGATCTCTTTTTGATTCTCTTAGTGGGCCTAGGGAATTATATTATTTTTATTTTGGGGATGGGTAAAATTTTTATATAATTATATTGTAACCATTTTAGTCCATGGTTTTCAAGGATGAGATCTCATGCTACTAAGATGTGGGTCCCATACCTTTCTTATAAGTACTTACATGTGTTATTTTGTAAGGGTTAACTCTATTATAAGCAAAAACTTTTAGATTAATGTTAATTTGGTTTCTCTATTCAAATGTGTCTAGTTTTAATGGATGTCTTCCATAATATTTATAACTTAATGGATATATACTAATGCTAAAAAACTAAAATATATGCATTTATGAAAATTTTATTTGTTAATTACAATGAGGTTTCTACTATTCTAGTTATGTTCTTTAATTATTTTCTCTTTATTATAATCTATGAAGACTTATGTGTAATTATCTATAGATATATATTCACTTATTCATAAAATGGATCTTTCAACCAATCATTCACCTTTTTCAATAGAATATTTCCTTATGTTATTGTATCTTGAGCCTTCATGAAACTTAGCATACAATGGTATATATATAGTTAGGCATGATTTTGGTTCCTCAAGGCATTTGTGCCATCATTTATTTATTAATACTCCTTTATACCCTACTCTTTTATCCCCCTTTTTATTTTTTCCTTTATCAAATGATCATTCCCCTCTATTTATAAACTATGAAGTGAAACAATGTAGCATTTGATTAGTAAAATCTATTGCAACTAGTCTAATTAGTGGTAAATAAGTTCTATGTTATTGAGAAAGTGAGAATTGGATATTTGGTATTAGTGTTATGTCTTTTTATATCTATTACAATAAGGTTATTTAATTGATACCAATACCTACAAATCATGCCCTATATTATCTCAACAAAAATCATAAAAGGAGAGGATGTAAGTGTCCCATTTGTTCTTTGAGCTTACTCATTACATCTAACTCAATAGATGTATTTTGGAAAATGATATATTAGAATAAATAACAAACTCATGTCATAATTCATAAAATCATTTTACATGAACAAGTTTCTTAAAATTGGCATTCGATAATTCCTTCACATTATTTAAGAATATAATGAATGTATCACTCATTTCATTACAAGATGATAAAAAATTCTATATTCATATGCTAGTTCACCAAATACGGATCAAAGAGAACTAAACAATCTATTTACATATTACATTAATAAGGAAATAGGGGATGATGTCTAACATTTATCTTATCATTACTATGAATAATCATTTGAGAGTGATTTTTGAATCGACAAAGTGGCCATTGATAGTGATCACCAAACCTATAGATCCAACAAGTGTATATTTACCCCTAACCAAAAAATGGGGTTTTCAAAGATGAAAACCAATACAATGATATCAATAAATACTGCAAGGTTCTCAATAAAAACTATAACACTAATATTGATGGTGTAACTGATAAAATTAAGAAATAAAACCCCATAAACAATAACCCATAAATAAAAATAACATGAATAGTAATTTAGGTATGAGGAACTAAAATCCTCCACTTGTGGTTCATGTAGTTGATTTCAATCATCCTCTTCCATATAACATGATATTCCAAAATCCCATCCAAATTTTTTTTAACACATTGACCATTTCCCATAGTTCTAAAATAAACCTTTTATCAAGGTAAAAACCTAACAAAGGTTTCATAAATAAGGATAAAACCAAAGACCTTGGGAGTATGACCCCAACATCTATTACATTTTTCATACAGTAATTAGACACAAAACTCATGATTCTAAGGAATATAAAAAATTATTTAAATACTCCATGAGGACCAAAGGAAAGATTTTGTTTAAATGTTCCTAGGGAATGTAAATAAAAACCCTTAGGCTCCCCAAGATGATCCTATAACACCCAAAAACTAAAACTTACAAATTTATCAAAACCTTTTCCCTAATTACCAGATGTGAATTACCCAAACCAATAAAAATATGGCCCATCAAACTAACCAATCTATAAAAAACAAGATCCCTTGATGGCACTCATGATGATAAAGCTTATTCCTCTATCTCAACCAAACCTAACATGGCTCCCCAATTAGGGCCTAAAGGGAAGAATAATATGATAGGTTTGTAGAGTTAGAAATAGAGGAAGAGGAAAATATTATTACTCACACAAGATATTATAAACCCATAAATTTTCACCATTCAAAAATTTTGGAGGATAATATCATCCATGGACCTATGGTAAATTATGAATTAGTTTCATACCTTACTAATATATTTTCCCACATCTCTTTTCTTGACTTGCTTAAGAATTTATCTGCCCACCATTTGGCAATGTTCAATGCCATAGGGTTTGGAAACCTAGCCAATATTACTCCTCCACGTCAAGGCTAGATCAATCACATTGATCTTGATATGTTTACATTAGGGTAGGATTTTAGGGATGCCAATTATTTATTTGACCTTAGGATTTTACCCCTATATGTATAAATGGCTAGATGGAGAGATCTAGCTTTATATCTAAAAATATGTATCTATAAAAAATATGTGAAAATATTAATGGTTGATGATGAGGTGGTTGTTATCATAGTCCCCTTTTCATTTTCCCAATAGCTTGGATATGGATAAACCAATTATTCAAAAACCAACAACACTCTTTGAGGATATGATAGTCTCAAGTCCACTTCCATAAGAACCATTTTAATTCCCATCACCTAGGTCCCAAGACCATATTTACTGAATTCCACATAATTAACAAAGAAAATATTTAAAACATGATCTTGGGTAGACCTTAGATAAATATGATGAATAATATCCCTTTTACACTCTTACAAAAAATTAGGCTCCTCCATTTGGTAAAGGTCTTGTTTTCCCAAGGGGATCCTAAACCTTTTGATGCCTTCAAGAAACCATGTATAAATAACCATGATTACACATTGACTATCACTTACGTACCAATGGTGTAATAAAACCCCTACATATAGTCTAAGTTAAATAACCCAAAAAGTCTAAAATGGTTGTCCTAAAGAAAGGGACACATTTTCTTAAAGCCATTTTTAATGATAAACCTAAAGAAAAGGAATATATAGAAATAAAAAAAGTATGCAATAAATATATTTCAACAATTCTGATGATCTCAACTATTTCTATGCTTGAAATCATTAATATCTTGGAAAATTATATGACACTTCTAATTCCTTTTGACCCATGAGGAGTATGAACCTATAATCTCTCTAAATCTAAAGACTATGAAACCTAATAAGGGTTATATATCATACTTGACATTGGCACGATTGGGATATTAGAGGATCAAGAAATTATCCATAACCATGATGATGATTCTTCCTCTATGCATAATGAATGTGACCTTCACTATGATTTGGAAAATTTCCATTTGGGCACAAGGGCATGATTCATCCTAATTTCCCTAAAAGGAATAACTATGCCATTTAGCTTTAAACATTGACTTTGAGTGTATAATCAGTGTGGCTTAGTATGAATAATTATTTATTGGAATGTTCATTGCTAAATAATTAGGTGTCTAAAACCTGAAAATACAAGGTGACTTATAGTTAGTGACTAACCAATTCTCAAAAATACATCAAACCAAGGTTGAATATATTCATCTCTATTAAACTATTATGCACTAAATTTCTAAGTATTTTGACTTCATTTCCGTCAAATTAATTCATATAAAAATTAAGTGGATTACTAAATATATGGTCACTTCCTCTTCACATTTTTATATTAACATAGTGATACCTAAGTATGACTTCATAGTATTAGTCAAGACACAACCCTACATGCAAAAAATGTCTAATGACAAACTCTTTCTCACATTGGGAATGATGCTAGCCCATTGGTCCTTGAATTAGTTGAGAATGATGAGGAAATTATATATTTCCTATGAGAATATGATCACCTCCCATCCTCACATCATAAGAGGTTTTAATCTCACTTGTTATCCTATATATGCCCTTGGATGTAAATATTATTATTCTCATTTCAAGATTGAGGATTATTTATCTTCAATTGAGTATTATGATGTCTTTAATGTATATGATAAAGATTATAATATTCATCCTTCTCTTGATGAATTATAAAAAGGGAATGCCTTACTCATTGAGGACATTATATATATATATATATATATATATATATATATATATATATATATATATATATATATATATATATATATATATATATATATATATATATATATATTAACATAGGGACTAAACAAATCCCTAGGATCCTCATACTCAATTTTTCACTCTCATCATGAGGTGGAAGATCACAAATAATTAATTACCAATATTTTTAAATCTTTTACCTTTTCATAAATGGATATGGTAGGTATTAAACCTAAAGTATTCATTCATAATCTATTCATGATTCTTGATTAAAAAACCTATAAAATAAAAGCTCAGGCTAATCAAGCCCAAAGTTGATTTAATGGTGAAATAATAATTTATTAATATTCTCAAAGTAGGGTTAATAAAACCTGTGGACTATTCTAAATGGATGTCTAACATCATTCTCATTCTTAAAAAGAATGAAAAAATAGGATATGAATCAATTTTTCATGATATTAACAAGGCATGTCATAAAAATTATTTCCCTCTCCATGCCATTGATGTCATTGTTTTTTATTAAGTAAGGTGGCAAACTAGGGGCCGAACCCTATACAGTCAAAAAAGACAAGAAGGCAAGCAAACAAAAGATGCCTGCAGAGAAACAATGGCACAGCTGAGAACAACAGTCAGAAACAAAACATAAGCAATGGAAAGACTAGAGTCAAAAAGGTCTTATCTACATAACTATTGAATTAACAAGATCATTAAGTTTCTCATTCTCCACATTGTCAGCATTCCCAGTATTACCCACCACTTCTAGCATAGACATATTCAATAGAATTGTATTTCGAAGGCCTTTGGTGAAGACCTTCTCCAACTTTTGAATTCAGTCCTTCAAGGCCCCAATTTCAGTTTTCCAATCAGTCTCATTCTCTATGCCCTCACCAGCTTCTTTGACATACATCTTCCCCTTATTGTCAGAAGTTCCCATAGTGTTAGCACCCTACTCTTCAGTGACCTCAAAATCTTGAGAAGCCTGTTTCCCTCCAGTGTCCTCCAAAATTTCCTAGATTTCTTGCTCTTCAGACTCTTCTTTCTAGGTTGCTTCATTTAAAGCACTTTCCAAATAATCAATCAGTTTGGCCTTTAGGGCTGGTTTGCCAGCAATCTGCCCTGACCTGTGCACTCCAAAAGGGGAACCTTCCTTACTAATTTTGGAAGGCTTGTGAGGTTTGCCACCTTGGCCCCCCATGGCCTTACCTAGATTCCTGTGGGTCCCTTTTGTAGTCTCTTCAAAATTTTCTTCTTCTCCATCAACCTTCCTCTTCTTTCCCTTTTTGCTCACAAAGGAGCTGGGGGTATTAATAGGGGTCTTAACAAGGGTGGAGAAAGGGACATCATTGGTTTTGGTAGGAGCAGGGGAAACCTAGGATTCATCAATTGCATCGCCAGACACTGGGTTGGAGGGAATGTCTTCATTAACACCTCTGATAATCTTATTTGACTCAAGGGCATGGTGAAAATTTTAGAGGTAAAAAATAAGCCCCTATTGTAGGGGAATAGGTTTTATATCTGATTTCTTAGCCATTTTAGCTCTCACCCTCAGGATAGAGTGTTCCAAGGAGGAAAGCAGGTAAAAAGGAAAGTTGATAATAGCATTGCATGTAAAATGATTTAACAAAGGAAGGTGGTAGCTATAAAGCTTGGTATAACACCCCTCAAGAGTGAAGTACTTCATGAGAATGAAGAACACTCCATCCCATGGCTCTAGAAGTTTGGCACACTTGAACCCTCCTTGATACGGGATGAGTTCTTCTCCTTCACCCAAAAATAGTTTGTGGCTAGTCATATCCATGATTTTGGTTTTCCTTTGGAGCTTTATACCCTGCATGGTCATTCTCATGGCCATAAAAATCACCTTTTTAAAGATTTCAAAACTAATACCACCAACAGTGACCCACCTATTCAACCAGGATCTCGCAAATTGCTCAAACAATTTTTTGTCATAACCATTCAGCCTTTCCAAATATGGGTTGATACCTCCTTCTTTATAATAATGCTAGACTAGCGGATTGTCTTTAAATTTTTAGTAAGATATAGGTTCAATTCGAATATGGTCTCCCTCCATTTTGTAATTGTAGACCCAACTAGTGAAATTCCTAATTTCTACCTTCAACTTTGAACAAGTAGCTAGCCCTTCCATTTGTGTTGAATGCAGATGTGAAGGCTCATTTTATGAAATGCCCTACAACAGTGACGTTGTCTACTCCCATGCTTGAAAATAAATTCCCTTGGTTTTCATGATGTGACCCACGTGCCTCCATCTAATGATATAAATAATTAATAATGATAATGAAGGAAGTACTAAGGTTATCATTTTTTGAGATCCATGATGGCCTTCTCCATGTGGACTGCCTTCAAAAGCTATCCTTGTCATCAATGTGCATCATTCCTGATCTGCTGTCTCCTTCTGAATGATCTCCCTAATGTTTAGGGGAATATTAGCACCTTTTCGTCACACACTCCATCCTGAGAATTGCTGACCAAGGTTGGCACAAGCATCAACGATCCTATTGCCTTCTCTATAGGTATGGGAAATCTCAACTTCAAAAAACTTTTGTAAAAGAAAATGGATATCAATAATGGTGTCTTTTAGCTAGATTACAACATTATATGCTTTATTAATGGCATCTATTACCATCTTAAAATCTCCTTGAATATTCAAATTCCTTATTCCTAGGGATATAGCTGACTTTAATCCCCATAGTAAAGCCATAGCTTCAACGTAGTTATTGCTCTAGAAACCAATTCCACCAGCATAGATAGTAGACATCCATCCTTTATCATTCCTTATAATTCCTCTTCCTCTAGCTTTACCATTCAACTTGGATGCCCCATCAAAGTTGAGTTTCATCTAATTAGGTTTAGGTGGGATCCATTTAGTATGAAGTTTTTTCAAAATTTTGGAATTATCATACCCAAGGATAAGGTTTAAAACCTTCAATTTGGCTACAATTTGGATTTCAAATTGAGATAGGGGTTTCTCCGCAACACTAATATGAGATGTTGTAACACTTTCCAAAATGGTCCTAGCAAAGGAGTTAAACACCTGAGATTGTTGACATTGTGATAGGTTATGAGCTGTTATTTCTTATGGATGGATTTTTAAAATATACCAAATTAAAATTTCATATGAGGATAAAATAAAAAGTTTATTTATAACACCATATGGTAATTTTAGTTTAGTGGTCATTCCCTTTGGCCTTAAAATTGTTTGAGATACATATTAGAGAACCATGGCCCATATTTTGTGCAATCTAGTAAATAAGATAGTGGAGGTTTATGTGGACAATATTATAAGAAAATAAAAAATAAATTTGATCATTTACAAGTATTGTGTAAAATTATTACATTTTTTATTGAATATGGTGTCACTCATAACCTGAGAAATGTGTGTTTGGATTCATTGGTGAAAAACTCCTCAGTTATATCATCTCTAAGCATGGAATTAGTATTAACATTGTAAAGAATTAATCATTCTTAGAAACTCTCCATTTCTTGATGAGTCATTAATTATGTTATTCTTAGGGAAATAATGGATCATTTAATGGTTTATATCCAAACTTACTTATGCAGTTCATCCCATCAAAGTTTAGCTTAAAAAGGCAAGTGGTTTGACTAGGATGTGTGATTGTTAAGATGTATTTGAAGTGGTAAGAGATTTTATTATTTATCATATAACACTGATGTAACCCAATACTAAAAATCCTCTCATACCTTAAATTATTTAAACTAAGGTGTCTCACACCTACATGTTAACCTAGTATAATGAGGATATCAAGGAGCATGTCATCTACTTCTTTAGCTACACTCTTATCGACTATGAGACACATTATATTTAGGTAGAGAAAGAATTTTTATCCATAATTTTTGAAACCAAGTGGTTTTGAAATTACATTCTTAAAATTTAAATGAGGGTTATAGTAAGTTCCTAGGCCTCAAGCATTATTGACCCAAATGGTCCTTTCATAAAAGGTTGGGCATTTTATCATGTTTTTAAGTGAATTCAAACCTACATATGTCAAGAAAAATTCCATTAAGGGAAAAATAATTATTAATTGGCTGTTAGATACCCCTATAATTTATATATATTATTGATACTAAATTTCATAATGAGATATTTTTTTATATAGAGAAACCTGCAATCATCTCATCTCCTTAGTATAATGATATCATTAACTATTTAATTGGTCTTACTTATCTCAAAATATAGGCACAAAATTCATGTCATAGAATATAAATATGTCATTATGGATTAGGAATTCAATATAAAAGCCTTTGAAAAAATGTTATTGAGATGTGTCAATAAATAGGAGTAAAAAAAGGTCCTTTTTCATTGTCATAGTAGCATTTGTGGTGGACAAGTTGGTCATCACATAACTTCCCAAAAGATCCACAAGATGGGATACTTATGGCCCACTATCCAACATGATTTTGTTAATTATTTAAAAAATATGACAATTGATGTCATTTATCGCATGATATTCACATTTTTACCAGGGCATTTCAACCCATCATTACTTCATGACCCTTTTCCACTTGGGGTCTAGATTTGATTTTCAAGTGTTATCCTACTTCCTCAAATGATAAACATTTAATAATCATAACCATTTATTATTTTATAAAGTGTGTATAATATATGCCTCTAATAACTATTATTAGATCAATCTTCACTAAATTTATTCTAAATCAAATCATTTTTTGGTTTAAAGTCCCACAAGTCATAATCACAGATAATGGATCTCCTTTAAATAACCCTGAGGTATGTGATGTGTGTAAAAAATTCTCTATATATCCTCATAAAACCTATTTACACTACCAAAAGGCCAATGGAAAAGTTTAATCCATGAATAAAACCCTAAATTCAATCCTAATCAAAATGGTGAAATATGATAAAAGAGATTGGAACTTTTATCTCTACCCTACATTATTGGATTAAATAATGAGTATTCATACACCCAAAATGTTAACCCTATATTCCTTGGTATTTATATCTAAATAAATTATACCCATAAATATGGAAATTTCTAGAATATACAAAGAGTATATAAGGACACAACTATCTTAACTAGAGACTTTAGATGAGCACCATCTCACAATTACACATAATCATGTTGCTTACATGTATTAAACATGATAAAAAATTAATAAAAATATTCATGAGAACCTTATAAAAGTTTGAGACCTTAACCTAATACTTTCTAGCAGAATAAATAAAAAGAAAGGAAAAGATTGAAAATTTAGACCCAACTAGTTAGGTCCCTATTTAGTGACTAATTTTTTTATGAATGGATCCTATCAGTTATGCACCTTATAAGGAAAGGAGTTCGATGAGTTTTTAAACTATTTTCACCTTAATAAATTTTACATTTATTCATTGCATTTCACACCTCCCTCATTACATTGAATTTTCCATTCTTCATATATTGTATTACATATCATATGTTCAATTATTTGGTTATCAGTTCACATAATTAAAAGTTTCAAAGTGAAGATCACCATCTCATTTCAATTTTAATATTTCCCTATTATCTTATAGAATTTTTTTTCAACATATACATTATATTGGTTCTTGTCTCAGTTATTAAGAGTAAAGTATTCTTCTCTTTCCCTACACCACCTCACAAAGCTCAAAAAATTTCTAGACCATCATCTAATATAGAATCTTGCCCATGGTATAATCTCTTCTTATAGTTCCCTCTAAGTATAAATCATTAACACACTAATAAATAGGTGAAATTTGTTTCAATATTGGTCTTTGGTAATGAGCCCTTACATATTATGGGTTGCATGGGACTAAGAATTTGGAGTGAAGGACTTACAAAAATAAAATATAAGTGATAAATAGATATAAATACACATGTAAATATCAAAATCTTATAAAATTCATAATAAAATTATACATCTCTCACCCTTTGCTAATATTCCATTTTGAACCCTCACATCTTACTAATTATGTAGGGTTAACATTAGAGAGAGATGCCCTTACTTGCCTACATCTTGCCTTTGGTTATGAGCTCATGTGTCTTCATAATTTCATGACACTAGGTGTAGGGGGTTGTAAATAAAATTAAAATATCAAAGAAAAATCAATATCAAATTAGAAAGTGTCAAAAAATAAAAATAAATTCAAAACACTTGTTGGGTGTATATGTTGAAAGGGGGGACTTATATCCCATATATTGATCCTGCCAAGGCTAGTTACCTCTGGATGAAGCCAATAAATTTATTCTTTTATTAGTTTATAAATAAGTACATTTTTTCCCTTTGATCATAAGGATTAAGTCATATTATTATTTTGTGTGAAATTTTGATGTATAGTTTTCATTTTCACCATCTCATACATATCTTATTTTCATTTTTATTCATTTAGCTATAAGTTGAAATTTAATTTTTGTGTAAATGGAATAACTCAATCATCACCTAAAAAATAGATGTTAGTAAATTTATAGTTTTACCCATATCCATCACATTATATCATATTCCATTATTTTTATACATTTTGTTCCTACATTTCACATATATAAGAAATTAGATAACACTATAAAAAACATAGAGGTTAATGGTACTTCATCACATGCCTAGTAATCTAAAGCAAATAAATTGAAAGAACATACATGAAATTAAATGCATAACATAATGAAAATTCATTAAAATAGACTAATATCTCTCTATATATCATATTAATGTTGTGTTTATACTATTGAGTCCCAATACAATAGCCTATGTAAAGGGAAATCATGTCTTAATATCCAAAAAATTCAAAAAATGTGTATATATGTGTATAATAAATGGCCCTAATATTGTTTCCTCCTCCTGTGAGAACTCCTTGACGCTAAGGAGTATTGTGGGCTCTAGATCCTAGGTTGCCTCCTACTGGTTCCTCCTTAGGAGGTTGTCTCTCCCCCTCTATTAAATTGAAGAATACCAACCTCCCCTACCTTCCAAAATGTTGATCAAAGTACACACTTTACCTTTATTGATGTACCTCTCACCTTGAACATGTTGGTATTTACCCTTAAAATAAATAACACCATAGATGCATAGTAGGTCAAGGAAAAAACATATGTATGTTTTATTATCCTAAAATATAGTCTTAGATTTACCAAAATATGATCATGAGTCAAATCAGTGCCCACCTAAAATATTTTAATTAGGGTGTCCTTGATCATGGTCCTCTAACTAGTGGATGTCTTTATAATCACAAAAATAAAATAGATATTAGATATAGTTTTATAAAAGTGGAAAAATTATAGTAACCATGATAAAATAAGTGAAATAAAGTGATGAAATAAATAAATTTTCTTTACCTAGATCTCCTCATACCAGTTAGGATCTAAGTTAGCATTGTATCCCTCATACTCTTCCTCTTCTCCTAGATATGATCTCTCTCCACCCACTTCCTAATACTAGTATAGAGGATCCTACTATGGTGGTGGTGGTGGTTTCATAACCTATTATTATTTCCCTATAACTAGAAGTGCTACTAGAATAACTACATGTATCATACCTCCTCCTCTTTTGGGATGATATTTTGATCCTCCCTATGATCCTTTACTCCTAGAAACCCTCATAATGGGAAATCTTGGTGTTAAAATATGCCTTTATAATATCCCAAGTTAATATTATCTAACCTCCTTGATACCCATATATACTATTATAGGTATGAGGTGTAGCTTATGAAAGGCATCCCAAACTATCAGTAAACCATATCAATAGGGTGTTTAATTAACTTGAATCCATCTATATTTAACCTCCTCTGATCATAAAATTTTCATGAGGTATAATCCCTTATTATCCCATTGACCCACCATCCCCTAGTAATAAAATTCCACTATATTGACCACTATCAGCATCTTAATGCTCAAGGAAAATCCCTAAAGGGTGAAACCTCTATCACTACAGGGCATGTATAGCCCCAACATCATTGAGATAAACCCCTCTTTTGTACATGATCATCCTCTCATGCACTTAGCTCATGATGAGAGTGGGGTGACTAATAGAGAGATACCCCAACTATACAATCATGTAAAGGTCTATGTATGTTTGAGCAAGGACCTCCCAAGCCCATGCATAATTTAGACCCCTCTTCGCAATCTAGTGAATGATGGGTGACCAACTATAGAGTAACATTTATGTGCCATTATCTCCTACTAACATAGAGGCAAGGATCCCAATAATGCATTTTCAGAGGTTTGAGATATTAAATCCTTCTACCCCAAAAATACTAACCCTAAACTTTATACCCACATTGGGTGTATTTAAATCTATAAAATGTTTTACCTAACTATTAGCCTCACCCATGTTGATAACATACCATAGTGCCACCAATTGACCTATTTATAAAAATCTAAAAATCTAATAAACATACAATAGAGTGATTTTACACTCTTGAGTAGACTATGGGAACATGAAAGTGTTCTAGTCCACATCCAAATAAGTAAAAAAATCATATATAATCATACTTGAATGGGTCATGATCCCCACTTGATAAATCCTTAGGATCCCATCTCTTTCTAGTATGGCCAACTCATCGGCTATCAAAAGTGTCATAATATAGGATAGCCACTCTTTTTATCTAACTTGGTTTCACTGTATATACCCTTACTATAAAAACACCCTAAATTATTCTTAATCCCTTTTATAGCCTTAAAATTGACTAAAAATCAATCTTTTCCTATTTGCAACAAATTTTCCACCATTTATAGGTGGTGGTTACAAAATTTCCCTAGGTAGTTTCACCTTCATCTATAGTGGTTATACCACCACCACCTATATGATAGTTACGTCACTTCCCAATATAATAATTTTGGTAGTCACATTTCCACTACATTGAAGTAGTACCTATTAGTCTATCAAGACTAATAGTTTCATCATTAATCGACAGTTTTAACCCCCAGTCATGCCTAACTCAAAAACATCCCAAAAGGTCCAAAAATCACTAAAATTTGTTAAAATTTTGAATTTTCCCTACCCTACCCTACCTACCAATCCAATTTATGAAATATATTTTAAAATTTTAATGGATTTAAATGTGTTTTAAAACAAAAATTAAAAATTGGGGTAAAAATGTAAAAACTATGAAAACTAACCTAGATGTGACCTTCTCCTCCTCTCATTGGCACATTCACCATATTTTTGATATGCTCATTTATTATGTTAATATATATTGCAATTCCATAACTAAGAATCCAATGTTCAAAAATGTCATAAATCAATTTGCAGAAATAATTTCTATTTTGGTCAAGATTTTGAATATATAGTCTTGTAACTAGCCATTATGTTTTAAAACTTTTCCATTTTTGGAAATATTCCTTGTAAACTCATTTTTTATGATTTTATTTCTCAAATAATGCATTATTCCACAAAAATAACAAATTTTATGGTTTTTCATTCTTCATAGCATGTTTATTTCTCATTTCAATTTTACAGGTTCACATCACTCAGACTTAGATTTAGTCCCCCAATGGGATGGTTCAAGTAGCACCCATACATACACAAAGTATTCCCATCCATGTTTTTATTATTTATTATATTTTTTACTTTTTTTGTTAAACTACACTTTATTCCCATATTTTGTTTATAGGTTGCGATGAAGTCTCAATTGGCTTTGTTGCGCCATATAGGTAAGTAAGATAAGTTTTTTAACCCTTATTTTTACCTTTAGTGTCCCACTACTAGGGACCATGATATATTCAATCCATGACAATTAATCATCTTGAGGATTAATATGTATGCATCCAAAAATTACATGATGCAATTTGTTTTTTAAAAAAAGTCAATGATGATGTAAGGATCTCCACAAATACACTTATATCCAGGTTTATATGAAATTTTCACTCCTTAATCCTCCCTTAGCCTATTTTTAACCTTATAATTTTATTTTATAAGTCATTTTTATCATTATTATTTTATTTTATTCATTGGAAATGAAATTTCCACTCTTCATGTCAAAATTGTTGGTTCTAGTAACAAAACCACCCCCCTTATAGTGCATTTAGCCACAACTTTTTTATAAACCACTGTGGCAAAAAATTCATATGTGAGGTGGTTAAATAATTTAATAGTGTTATTTTATCATGACATGAGGTTATTTCATCACCTTTCTAGTGTTTTTTCACGTATCACCTGAAAACAATCGTAGTTTCACCATAATATAGACAATTTTTTAAATTTACCATCTAAGATTTTAGTTCTCACATGTTTTAGATAATTTTTTTTTTAATTTTTTTTATCACCTTCATGAATAAAAAATCACTCCCAATCTTATTTTTATCATTCCTTATCCCTCATAAGTTTAACTTTTAGTGAATCAATAGTTAAACTCACACATGCAAACCCCTTTCTTCTCTACAAGTATTTTAGTTTTAGATCATTTTTTTGGGATCTAAATTTTACATTAAATATTTGTGATTTTAATATATATAGAACCCTAGCTACCTAATTTTATTTTTCTAAAAAATATTTTTCTCTACCTTTTATAATCCTTTTATTAAATCATCACAATTATTGGAGGATATAATTCATTGGATCAATAATACAATCTTTATTATTATTGAACCATCTAGCCATAGTATAATTCTAATCTTATCTAAGATTGTGTTATTATTGTTCTCCTTATCTTATTACCATCCTTTTTTAGATAGTTCCTACTATCATATTGAGAAAGGATCTAGCTTCTAGAGGACACTTTAAACAACAATAATATTTTGCCTTTGCTTGGTCATAACCATTGATCAGGTTGGAGGATTTAAATTTAGTATTATTTTTATTTATTGTATTAGAATAGTTTAGTGTTGTTTATTTACTAGATCAATTATATATTTAAAAAAGTGTAGAAAATAGAAAAAATAAAAAGAAAATAAATCCTCTTTTCCTCTCTTACTAAAAAACATAGTCTAGATTTATAAATTTTGAAATTCAATGTTAGTTTCCTTGAAATTCTATTTTTTTCTTAATTCCTTGGTTATGTATATTGTAGCTCACTATTTTTTAATTCTCTAGACCTAATCAAGCTTCCAAACCTGATTAGGTATTTAGGTCCTAAATTCATCATCTCTAGTGCTAATTAGAGTTTTTATTCCATTTAGGTTTGTGTTTAAGTTTTCTTAAGTCTCATAGACCTAATGAGATTTGAAATTTTGATTAGGTTTAGAGGATAGTCATTTTAATGTTTCTTTTCTAGGTAGATTTTTTATATAGTAAGGTCTTTAACTAGAGGTTAGGTTTTTTTCTTTGTTAATCAGAGTTTAAACTCTGACTAGGTCTCAATAGTTCTTGGAAAATGATCATAGTGTGGTTGGGGTTTTAACACCAACTAAGTCTAAGAATTTTCCCATCATTTTTTCATTATGCTAGGTGGATATATAACCCTAACTAGGTTGGGGCCTTCCCCTAGTGTCTATTCAATGTTAATCAATCCCTAAAGCTTGATTAGGTCTTTGGGACCTTCTCCACTCTATGCAGATCATGTTTCAAGTTCTAAATCCTAACCATAATTGTGGATCCCCTTTATGAGTATAGAATTTTCTATGTAGGATTTTATCCTTGGTTAAAAGAGTGAGACTTTAGGCTAGACCTAACTAGAAATCTCAATCCAGATTAAGTCTTGCCCCCTACTCACCTAACTTAGTTTTATTTGGGATTGATACCCTTGATTAAGTATGTGAAAATGTAAAATGCACCCTAGTGCTAATTAAGGGTTAAAATTTTGATTAGAACTAGTGATGTAAGGGCATCAAGAACTAAAGTCCATTTGGTCATTTAGTAGTGCCCTTGGTCTTAAAACATGCCTTAGAAGGAATTAGAGGAATTAAATTAGTCTTATAATATGTCTAGGTGGCTCTTTGACATTTTCCCACCAAAATGGGTGTTTGAAAATTTAAATTTGAGTTAGCATTGTAGGATCATTTTGGTAATGTTTTTTTACATACACTTCTTAAATAAGGTGGCATAAGTCAAAAATGTGGAATGTAATGTCTATGAACTATTTCCAAGTAGTTGACAAGGTAGTTACTCATGTTTGTAAACAAGTTTTGGATTTGAATAGAGAGTCTCTCATAGAAGAGGTTAGTAAGAGTTAGAGATTTATTTAACAATCTTTGGAAAATGTATTAGTATAGAGAGGATGAAGTTCAGAGGAAACAAACATCTCTATACTTTATTAAAAAAGATAGAGTTGTACATATATCTAAAATAAAATCAATAAAGGTTACATGTTTGGAGTACATAAATTCCTTTGTATCATGATTTGATATTTTGGTGTGTTTATATTGGATAAAGAGGAACTTAAAGTTCTTAACATAGAAATTGGGAATGGTTAAGAATGGTATTTGTAGGACTGTAATCTGGAAATAATGTGTTTACTCAATCAAGTTGGATACTAATGAAGTAAGAACCCCCTAAGGTAATCAAAAATGATTTTTACTATGATATTTAGGTGTTTCATATTGATAATATATATGAATTATAGTAGATACATTAAACTTGAAGGTCTTTATGTCTTGAATCAATATTTGGTAAAGCAAGTTGGAAAACTAGGAGTATGATAGACATGTATCAAGTTTCTATGTGTATTCAATAAAACATTTAGACTAATGAAGAAAGCATTTATAAAATTAAGTGTATACCTATAAAAAATGTCATCATGAGTAAAGTGATATGAGTAATTATTTTCAATAGTGAAATTAAGGTTTTAATAACTAACTCTGTGTACCCTAGTTATATGACATTGTCAAGAAATTTGTATATCTACCAATGATAACAAGTTCATGAAAGGACAAAGAATGAGAATAGATGGACACATTATGAGAAAATATATTTATTTGGATTATAAACTTGGTGGATCCATTTAATATGTTAGGTAACGAATGTACCCATTGATAACCTTATTTTTATTCACATAGGTAGACTTTGTCCCCTGTTTACAGACATAGGCTTTGTTAAATGGAAGACTAATGTGTTACATAGAATGTATGGGATATATAATATATTATAAATATTTATCTTGGAGAAATTAAAAACTCAAATAAGTTTTGAATACATCAGGTAAAATTAATTGCATTGTAAACCCTATTTTTAATTACTTACAAATAAACAATAATGGTATAAGGAATTCATGTTTGGAGAGTGATCAATGACTTGTCAAGAATATTTTGAACATTGAGAAGGTGTGTTAGGGTCATATAGACATTATTTTGGTACTTTTAATGTTTTTATCCAAGTAATATTTTTTTAAACCCTATTCTAGTTTATAATAGGTAGGTCTGTGTAAACAAAATACTATAAACCCTTGTTTTAAGGGTGGTAGAGGTTGTGTAAGAAGCCTTAAAGCATTGGGGAAGATGTATTACATAAAATATAAATTATAAAGGTCAAATTACCTCTTTAAACCCTATAAATATACATTAAATTCATTATATTCCCTCTCAAGCATACATAACCTGCACAAACCCTAGATTAGGACAATAACTTACAAAATGACTTTCTGAAGAATTTAACCATTAAATTTTATTTAAAATTGGTAGTTAGAGATATTTTGATATGTGGAAATATATTTTGTTAGTTTTAGATTAGTATAAACTCTATCATATATTAAATCATGACTGAGTTCCAAATAAGGTTAAAAGGGCCTAATACAGGGCTAATTTCCAAGAATAGAGGCTTAAAACAAGTATATAAAGGATGAATTAGAATTTGAAATTTAATGGATAGTAATAGGATGATACATGATGATATTTAAAGGTGATGGTTTGTCACAACTCATTCATAATTTTTTGTACCAATTAAAAGGGTAGAAAAAGGCTATAAGCTACAAAGGAAGGTTAATGGGTTTGATAGTGAAGAAGAGGATTGAGGATTGAAAGGGGTATGAATTAGGTTGATAAAATTATTATAAGACTAATAGAAGGCATCCAATATCATGGTTAGGTATGTATGAATTACATTTATTCAATAGTTGAAGGTAATTTGGCCTTAAGAGGTGTAAAGCATATGATAGACTAGTGTGTGGAATGACATGAAACAAAGAGTGAAAGTGAGTATAATAAAATGTGTGAAAGATTGAGATATATATTCAGAGTCATAGAAGCATAGCAAATAAATCAAGAATCATAATCAATGAATAAATGAAAGAGATTGAATTCAAACCCTATAAAGAGTTGATAACCAAGAATAGACAAATAAGATTGATTGCAAATTTGTAATTGCAGGCATTAAGATTGAATATAGTAGATTATGCAAGCAAAATTTGCATCAACTAGGAGTTTCTAATTTTATAAAGTGAAAATTTGAAAAGTTTGTTACCCTCCCAAGCCTGATTAGATTTGGAAGGGTTTTTGGAACAATTTTGGTATTTCATACATAACTTTTGCTCCATTTATCAGATTTGAGTGTCATTTGTGGCATCAAGAAGATGAGTCCAGCCCAATCACAATGATACCCTCAATATTATGAAATTTTGTCTATGAAATAAACTATTCTATTCTAAATTTTATTAATATGTTTGGGAGCCTTTAATTTCCAAAATTTAATGAATTTTTATCTTTTTGTAGGTTTGAAATGTGCATTAAAGGAAAGTGGTGTGGCATCTAATGGATAGATGGTTGGTAAATACATTAAAGGTGCCAAAATAGATTTTTGAGGTAAATATTTCCCCACGGATCTCTCTTTTTTATATATTTTCCCATTAGGGTCATTCCAAGGGCTGGATTTTTAATTCCTCCAAAGAGCAATACTAAGTCAATAATTTTTCAATGCATTTGCAATATAATTTATCTTTCTCTCTTAGTTTCCATATTGTTATGATAGATAAATTTGATCTCACTCAAGTTTAATCAACCTTATATTGTTATAATTAATCATATCTACATTTTAATTGAATTTATTGAAGAATATTTTCATTTCCTATGCATGCGATATGGTGGATATGTATTTCTCTTTCAAGTTTAGTTTTCCTTAGGCTCTTACACTATCATTTTATATTGTTTTGTGAATGTTGGATAAGAAAGAGATTGGTTTTTTTGGGTTGATTCTCATCAGGTGGATCAAATTTGTCTCCATAATCATACGGTTTTATTTCTTCTTTTCATCTCTTTTGTATTTTTTTATAAATTGTTAGATTTAGGGTTTGAATGCAATTCATTTAAATGTTTATCTTGATTGTAAGTAATTTTATCCATTTTCATTATGGCATTATTGAATTATTTAATGCAATGGAATTAACCTATTTTAAAATCACTGAATTTCATTTCAATTTAAAACCCTCAAAAAATGATTGTTATTTATATGGGCAAATTTAGAAATGCAAGTTTATTTGTTTTTTAATTCCTAAAATCTACTAATTTATTCAAAAAATGAATGCATATTATATCATTTTCAATATATATTTAAAAACCACATAAATAAATAGAAAAATTGGAATTTTATCTTAATTTGTTTAAGTATCAAAATATTGTTAAAACTTTTAAAATCAATGAAATGCCCTTTATATGGAATAATTTGCATTAACCAACTGGTTGACCTAGTCCTCCAAGTCCTAGTAGATATAGACCATAGGGATATTTTTGGATATATTTTATGAGAGTTTGGATGAGGCATGAGACTCCTAAATTGGTGTGCCAAATAATCCATAAATAGGTTGGTACTATACAGAGGTCCACCAAATCTTAAAACTAAAATTTTTAACTAAGAATTTAAATGCAAACATTTTATGAGCATTACCGACACTTAGGTATTTAAAATATTAAAATTAAAATCATATGAATACACACTAGATACAAATATTTTGGGGATAAATTTTAGATATTATAACTCACTAAACCTAAAAAACATAGATAAAATAAAGGAAAAACAAAAAATAGACAAATCCACTCAGTTAGTAGCTCACCTATGGATACCATTTCCTTTATTAATCAGTTACCTACCCTTCAAAACCCATCAATAGACTAGTATTGTATTGGTGGAGGTAATTAACTTATCATCATCACAAGTGTTTCCCATGATTTACCAAATAATCCTAATTCTGTTTTCACTAGGTATGTGCACAGTAGAATTTGTATAGTCAAAAAACATATTTAAGTATTCAAAGATGCTATTATATTAACCCAAATTGATCATGAGGATGTAGCTTGTTGACTATTCCCATAATATTTGGATAAAATGGATTATGGATGGTATTAGTAATACTAGATAGTTCTATCACCTCTTGGAATGACCTTTAAACAATATTTATTAACCACTTTTAATTGCCCATAAACCTTATTATCCTCCACCATCAATTTGTAGCATCCCATTGTGAGTTGAATGAACCAATGAACATGTTCAATGGTCATTTACAAAATCTCTATAAATGATTAAAATATACTTACACTCAAATAATTGTGGATCCCATACATACCTATCTGAGGGCCTTAGACCCCATGACCTCCATGTTTATACATAGAACTCATGCCATGTTTACAGCTTTGTCCTTGGCATATCATGAAGCCATTATAATTGAACAATAGATGATGCCACAAGAATATGGAGATGGTTCATTAAATTTTTTAGGGTACCCATGTTATTAAAATCAGATTACCATAATCAATTAGGCTCTCATGTATAATACATAATTCATGAATCTAATCCCTAATGTCATGTATTCAAGCTAAAATTTAGTATATAACCCAATGCCATTAAATTACATGCCTAGTGGTCAACCATTCCTGCCTCTAAATTATGTGTTATTTTTCACCAAATTTAAATTTAGTTAAAATTGGTTCAACCCATACATATTTAAAATTTTCACAAGTTCCCATATGTTTAATAGGGTCCCATGTGTGTCTAAATACCTTACCTATCCCTGCTCTAGCCTTGGTCTAAGCCTAGCTTCCTTGTACTAATCTAGTCAACCAAAGCCAACTTTGATCAAACATGGTAAAAGGATCAAATTATTTTGTAAATATCCTAATATGGTCATTTAAATATTCTAAAGTGTTCATAAGTCATAAATTGATCCTTTTCTATGTTTCATAGTCCAAAAATGCCATTTAGTCACACTTTTAGCTCATTTAATGACTTGTATGGATTAGTTAAAAAATAAAATTTGTCACCAAGGAATATTTCAATGTGGAGGAGTTCAAAACATATTATGAGGTAGTAAGAGTTAGTTTAAGAAGTAGTTTCATGATTGAAAATAGGATTAAATCCTCAAAACTACCCTTTAATGGCATTTATATCAACTTGTGAAGTTCATCTTCAACTAAAAATTTGGGAATGTGCCTCTTCACCTCCATAAAGTATTTATCATGCTTGGTTTGTAGAGAAAGGTTAGATGGATCAAAATTTTCTTTTATTTCTTCTTTTTTGCCTTTGTAAGATAAGAAAGGTCAATTTGGAATATTTGGTGCAAGCCGTACAAGAAAAGTTGGAAGGAATTATCTTGGGGGATGAAATGGGTCTAATTGAGATATAAATTCATGGAAACAAGTTTAAATTTCATGGATCCTCCTTTATGAATCATCATGAAGAAGCTAGGTAGTTTTTTATGCTTCTTCATCCAAGAGGGGTCACTATTTGAGATAGTTTCAAAATTATTTGATTTGGTTTGATGGTGTTGATGGTTTAATATGTTTCTCAAGACCTCATCATAATTTTTCCCATAATATTCTTTATTTTGGAGGTTTCGTGAACTCATAAGCCTCTTTTAGGCTTGTTCATGGTCATAGATCATCCTTATTGCCTTCTACTCAAAATATGCATCTATAGGTGCCTTGAAACAACTTTCCCATGTTAATATAAAGGAATGTAAGGTTGTCTCAGATGTTTTGAGTATTGATAATGCATTTAGAGTGGTTTTAAATCCTTTCCCTTGCATATTCTTTCTCCTTTTATGCCTCTACCTACATAACACAGTCAAAGCAGTCACCTATAGGCCCCTAATGATGTCATGGTGACATATGGGGAGGTGGAAAGGTACTCTAATTTCTCAACATTTCCAAATATACATTGAAATTCCTAAGTAAGGTACATGAGGTTCACATTCATAAAGGTTCATCTTGATCATACTATAGCTTATTGCCTGATAGCCACCTACAATTGGTCTTGATAAGAGCTTAAGGTGGTCATTTTAAGGTTTTGAATCATAATATGAATCCCAATTAAGGTCCTAAAATGGGGTGAAGGATTTATAAACCTCATGAAGTCATGGGTTGCCAAGAAAATTTGATGTTCATCATCAAAGAGTGTTGACTGCAATTTCAAGCCTATTGTCCCAAAAAGGCCAAAATAGAGGCCTAGGAGTTTTTTCAAGATGATACATAACATGTTTAGAAAGAGCCTTAAGGCATATAAGTGGGTGATGTTGTAGACCTATCATAATAAAACACATGTAAAATTTTTTAAGAGCAGTGAATGAATGGAATATAACCATTAAAGAGTCTAAAAAACCACTTTTGTACACTATGAGCAAATAGTGATATCTATAGTCTTAGGCTCAAAAGGAGACCTTCTTCACCAAGGATACAATTTAAATTTACTAATATTATTAGATGATTTAAAATGGTTAAAAATTCATATATATACTATAAATATCATTAATTATAGGATGATATACTCATGTCTTGTTTCACTTACACACTCCTTGACTGTATAAGTTGCTCAATTAGACACCTATAGCAGGCAAGGGCAGACAATGAACTCCTTGAAGTTGTGGTGATGTTATAGGGGAATTAAAAGTATAAGTGCACATTTTATGACCTATATAATGTGTAAATATATTTTTAAGGCATCATTATCACACCCTAAAGGTAAATAAACACCTACAGGTTAGTAAATAAGGTGTCTTAATCCACCTATAGCCAGGCAAGTAAACAATTAGTTTTTAATGTCTTGATGGTGTTTAAAGATTATTTGAGGTATGAAATATATAAATTGAAAATATTGTGATCTTATTAAATTTAGATATAATGCATATACACCATATACAAGATTTCTCATAGCCACCTTCATCTACAGGCATGCCTATAGGGTTGTCTCAATCATAGTCAAGGATTGGTAGGTCAATCTTGGAGTGTAAAAACATAAAAAACATATGAAATTTTGGAGATATTAGTGAATAGTATAAAATATTCATGTTTATAATAAAAATATCATGAATATATCATGACACATCTTGAGTAGATAGGGGGAAAAACACCTACAATCCATTTGAGTATGGTATAGGCAGACCGTCTACTCCTAAAAAACTTAGTCTTAGTTTTTGGGAAGTTAGAAGGATTATACCTATAGTTAGGATCTAAATATTTGTGGAGAGAATAATTTTGACTTAAATAACTCTCTCTAATGTTTGTTTTTGTGAGATAAATAGGGGAAGTTCCCCTTATTTTGTCTCAGATAGGGGGCACTTCCCTAGGCTCATAAGTAGGCAATTTTAATTGAAATGATAAAAGAGGTGAACCAAAAGCTAGGGAAACCATGAAATATGTTTTAAAATTTGTAACATGCCTTTTTATCATGAAAAACCAACCTATAAGGATTAAATATAGGAAAGGTTCTCTAATCTACAAGGGTTGTAATCAAACCCAATGGGCAGAGTTAAGTTCTAAGAGCCAAAGGGGGAAACATATTCATTCCCAAGCTTTAAAATTTTTTCCTATTGAATGATTCATGTTTGGATAAGTATTATGGATGTGTTTTAACAATCATAAGGCATGAAAATCCATTAGGGGGTTAGGTTGAGCCTCGGTTATAGGTAGACCTAGAATGATAGACAAGGCCTAGTTTCCAAGTGAGAAGCCTTCTAGACTTTCAGCATAAAGAAAACATGGAGACCTATTATATCACATTATTTTAGTATATCTAGAGGGTTTTGAGCCTTTTTATTACAAATAAGTTCATCAAAAGGCCATTTTTTGGCTTCAAGGCATTAAAAACCTATAAAATGCATAGAGATGACCCAAATGACCATCTTGAGATGCTTAAAACTATCATGATAATTTTAATGGAGGGGTAAGGAATTTGGAGGTGTTATGGGGGTCCATAAAGTGTTATTATAATCATCAATAAAGTATTTTAACTTTTTTTCTTCATGAACAAGGCATTAAGTCAAATATTTTTCATTCTAATATTGATCAAGAACTTCATCATATTATCATCATTGATATAGAGGGAACTTGGAATTTCACATATTCCAATTTATATGACATAAAAAAACATTGTTTATGTGTTATATCTCTTATATTACCATCATGAGAATCATTTACTACTAATCATTTAAAATCCCATTCCTCAAGTAACCCAATTAATAGATTTTCCCATCCATCTATCTATTACATTGGTTGACTCTACCAGACCTTGGTAAGTCAAATGCACATGTTAACATGTTAATTTTAATGTGTAAATGTGCATCTCTATGTATAAATATTTGGAGAAAGTGTATCTTGGCTCCTCATACCATAATGGTTCACTCAAATTCATTACATGGATTCCATATCATGAGTTCATTTCCACATGCATCACTCAAAGTCTTGTTTAATTATCTTGATAAGAATAGAAAAATATTATATACCATATTATATCTACATGGGTTGATCACATTTAACTCATGGCATATCCATCTAAAAGTAAGCACATGTGACACAAGTAAGTGTAGGTATGACTTTCTTCCTTTTACTTTAGTAATTTCATTTTATTACATTACCATAATAGGGGGTGAATTGTATACACCCAAATTTAATCAAAAAAACATTGTTACTATGAATTTTAATAATTTTTTAATTTAAAATCACCTAATTATAAATTAAGATCCCGTTGGCACATATTATTTTGTAGTCTTATCTATCTTATATTATCTTTTTGATTTGACTTCACTATGTTTGTTAAAGTTTTATTCTTCCATGTCATTTCTTATTTGAGTCACAAGGATCCTTGGTCATATTTCTCTTTCAACCTATAGTATTCTTGTGTTTAGATAGGAGCACCATATTTTTACTATCCCACTTTGTTAGGTTGTCTGAAAGGGGCATTTTTATCCAGCATATATTTTAGAACCTTTTCTAAATCACCTTTAATTTGGGTCTCTTTTCATGACCATTTTATACTTATTTAGGTAAATTTGCATGTTAATGAGAATTTAAAATTTAAAATTGAGAGTATTTTATTTGAAAGTTTCCCTATGTCATTTTACATATAACACTTATCGATGTTATCACTAGCACAAAAAATAAAATCATGATACAAAAATCTTAGAACCTATATTTTATTTCAAATTCATATTATTATATCTATATTTCATGCTTGTACCAAGAGGAGTGTCTAAGTTAAAATAATTTAGTTTCACATAGCATATGATCTACTCGTACATACACATTAGGGTGAGAATTACATTGGCCTAAGGTCCCTATTTTGTGGCTATGTAGGTATTAGTCAATTCACATGGGTTCTAAGGCCATAGAGGTCAATCCCACTTCCCCATCCCCCCCCACCCTTTCATTTAATCCTTGTTTTATTTATGTGCAAGACTTTTATAGGGTTTTTTAAGAAAATAAGATGAAACATAGGTTAAATTGTATAATCACATATCTATGATAGGCTTAAATAAATTTATAGGTAGACATGTGTGTGTGTGTGTGTGTGTGTGTGTGTGTGTGTGTGTGTGTGTGTGTGTGTGTGTGTGTGTGTGTGTGTGTGTGTGTGTGTGTGTGTGTGTGTGTGTGTATCATTAGTTTACACTTTTAATTCAAGAGTAACCTAGAAAACAACTCTCCATTAGGACAACATAGTAATGTGCCATAATCCTAATCCAATAATGTTGTCCCAAGTAGTCACGATAGTCATATAATTAGATCAAAACATATCTTAGTAAATCATATATTCATGCATAGTCATTTAAAACTATGAAAATAGATAACTTTCTCATCCATATTTATAATTTTAATTCAAGACCATAATTTCTCATATACATTCATTTACAAGTATATGCATGTTTAAATTCCTAATTAGATTGTTCATTTACTTTATTCAATTGTTTTTTCATATTAGATTAAATTCTATTAATCATAAATTTGATAAATTATATCCAATCATGTAGTATGGTCCTCTTATTGATGAATAATAGGCTAGTTTCCCTTCCAAAAAATTCAAAAAATTCAAAAATTCAAAAAAATAAAATATTTTAAAAATAAAAAACAATTCAAAATATTTAAAAAAAAAAAAAAAATCATGACTTGAGCATGGCATGAGATGCTAGTTTGATTCTTTGCATATGCTATTTATCACATATTTTAGTAGACATCATATTATTTTTTCTTTACACATATGCATTTTATAAGGTATGTTAGTGTGATGCAAAACATTATTTATAGCTTCATTTCTTAGATGTTTGACTCCCTTATCCTAGTGTCCATGCCTATGTTGGGCACATATATTTTAATGGGTTACATTATAATAAGTAGTATCTATCTATGATTTCAAATGCAATGTTGCACTACATATCTTACAAGTGTATTTCTAATTACTCATATTTTACATTATGATACTTTGATAATAATATGACATTAATATATATGTAAGGAATATACTATTTTCACTTATTATACTATCCTTTGATTTTATTTTATTTATTACATTATAGGATAAATATCACTTTCTCAATTTGTGTGACCTTTCGACCTTGTGTAAAATTTGTTTGAACATCTCTATGATATTTTTGTTTAGAATGTGTGACATTTGAACATGTCCCTTTTATGTATCCCTTGGATTTATTGTGTCACATTACATGAGATTAGTGTGTGGTGTGCCTCCATGTTTGTTGAACTCGATTAGTGGTGGCATGATACATGTCATGCACTATTATTTTGTAGTCTACTTTAGAGATGGTTACTTTACTAAATTCCTCAATGATACATCTATTTATACATGACACTTATGTGCCTCAAATTTAATATGTTACATATATGTTTCAATGACAATAGTATTTACTATGATGACATACTCCCAAAACATGATGGCATGATTATACATGATTATATCATAAATGTGTAATACAATTAAATCTTATTTTGAGATGAGTGACTTGCCTGATACATCACTCATCTCAAATGGAGGCATCACTATGGGATTTTATTAGAGATCCAATCCTCCAAGAATATAAAAGAATCATATTTGGGAAAAAGTATAAATTTCAAAAATATATAATAAATGTTCTCAAAAACTCAATGTGATGTAAAACTAGATTCTATAGTAGAGTACAAGTTTTTAAAAATGAAAAAAAGTCAAAAATAATATATATGATATATATTATCACATTGATATATATTATGGTGTAATATGACATGTGTATGATCTCACCTTTCAAAGACTCAAAGTATAAAATCACACACACTTGAATGCATATGCATGGGTATATTCAAAATAGTTAAAAAAATCAAAGTTATAGCTTAAAATAAAATTACACTTGAGCATACAAGTTCATAACATTATATATCATTTTAAAAAAAATTATGGGGCATGATACATAATCATTGTCATGCTTATTTTAATTTTCAAAATGCAAAGTTAAAAAAATTCAAATTTAAAGTTAAAATATTCATTTCAAAATAAACTATGAGAAATGTCATCATGATAGAGGCATGAATAGTATTTATTATCTTTTTATCATGAAAATAATAATTTATATCCATACGTAGTAATGTGATTTTAATATGTTCAAGTGATGTACATTTCAATCTAGTGAAACTCAATGGCCTTGGCATCACTTCTAATGAACCTAGCATGGGTCCACCTTTTTGGATTAGTACATTGGGTGATATTCCATTTTCAATAGAGTGGGAATAATTCACCTTTTTAACTCAAAATATTGATTAATTATTAAAATTATGACTCTATCACTCTTAATTCACCCTTTGTTCAAACTCTCCAAAGTGATTCAACAAGGAGGCATAGTTCTCCATTATTAGTTACATGTTATAGAAAAATTTTGGTTCACCTACATAAATGTGTACTCCTCCCTTCTTTTTATTTTCAATTAGGAAATTTTCAAATTTTATCTTTTTCATTTCAAATGGACAAAAGACTACTTCATGAGCTAATTCAAAGTTTTCTAAGTTTAATTCCCTACACAATTTAAGTATCCACTCAAAAATAAATTGTGTTTTACACACTCAGGTTAATTTATTTCTCCTTTACTATATAAATTTTATTAATATCATAAAGGGAGCCTGTAGACAAATAAATATGGTCATAAATAATTGACAATGCTAATTATTGACACATCCTAAAACATATGACTTTCACCTAATTACATGACTCTTATTTTCCATTCCTCTATGTCATTTATCTATATGTGGGATTGACCATTTGTTTGTCATCACTATTATAAAAAAATCTCAAGTTCAAAATCTCAAATTGTAAAAAATCACATTTAGACTATCTCTATTATATGAAAGTTATCCCTAATCCTTATATATAGGTCTGTGCTTGGAGGATTTGAGTGTGTTGAACTCATGTCCACTTAGAATGGTCATAACTTGAATAAACAATGACTATTTTCCAAAATTCAAAACATCATTTTGGGTCTTCCTACACATTTTACATGGCCAACTAAAGGAAATTATGAAAATATTCACATATAAATACATGTTAAGATTCACTCATTATAGAAACTTTATATTCACTTGGTTTAATATTTTACACTTTTGCATATTAATTAAATCTTCCTTATTCTTTCCAAATTCAAGATCACTCATAAGGAGAAACCATAGGTGAATTCAAGAATCCTTCAAAGTAAGTCAAGAGATATCATTTTCAAGTATCAAAGACATTTTATATATGCATACATATATTCAAAGGATATAAATTTCACATTCACTTTAGATGGGAGAACTAAGTGTGCTTGATTTCCCTCCTTGTAATTTTAGATACATATGTAATGGTCAATCATCAAGGGGGTGATTGAGGTCAACTCAACCCATTACACTCCCTTATTTTTATTTTAGGTTTTAAATGTAAATGTTCCCTACGGGTTTTAGATACAAGTGAATATAAACATAGATTTAAGCATAATGAAACCCTGGTTATGATATCTAATATTGCTCAGTATTCATAAGAGCAAAAGGCAAAATGATTAGTTATTACATAGTCAAATAAGACAAGTCTATAGTTAACAAAATAGATCACATTAAATTACTTTTCACTTTTAGTGGTCATTTCCAAAGATATCTTATGTTTTTACCTTTGATATATCATTTTCATAGTTATAATCTATCTATTTTTTCCTATCTATCACCTTTCAAAGTCAAATAGGACAAGTTTTCAATCAATGGACTTGAATGCACTATGATGTCATCCACTAACAATGTACATATATAGATTTTGTTTTTATTCCTGATTCTGATCCTGAGTTAGTACAATCACCTTTTATTCTAATTTAAACTATCAAAAATTCATAATAGTAAACAAATATTCATGTGTAAGATAAATATATTTATTATTAGTACTTTACAAAAATATAAGTTTATATATTTATCATATTGTCAAAATTAGAACTGTTGATTATTATGCATTTTTAGCATTATAATAGTATATAATTTTACACTTACAATAAAATAAAACTTATTTGTGTTTTAACAAAAAAAATGGTAAAATTATACTCAAACTCAAAAAAACTTACCCCACACACTAATTAAAGATTGAATCAAATGAAACACTAAACTCACAAATCATACCATAAAAAATCCCAAAATCAAACATTCACATTCATTAACCCTATGCCAAAAAATATTTAACACTCACACTCACGTTCCTTATCCTTAAAAAATCTATAAATTAGACACTAAATTAGTATTCCCTACTATAAAATATTCCCAAATTAGATAATCAAACTAACATTCCCTACCCCATAAACTAATAGAAAATTATATGAATGAAAATAATAATTTTTAATTTATATCACATGGCTAATGATTCTTTGTTTTATGTTCTTCCAAGGTGTTAAAAGTAATGATGGAAATGTTAAACGAATGCCACACCTATTTTTGGTGATGTTATAGCCTATGGTGATGTTTTTAACACCATTAAAATAAATTATGGTGGATTTTGGAACTCATTTATATCAAAAATATATATTTTATCCTGACACAATGGTGTAGCTAGGTTGAGGCCATTTTTACCATTAAGTTATAAAGTTTAATAGAAGGTAATGGAGTAAATAATACATGTCATATGTGAAAAATTAAAGATAGGTACCTTAATATTAATTTATAGTTTGCATTCAACATTGATATACTCACAATTAGGTTCAAGGGGATTCATTGCCCAAAATTACATTTATCATTAAGCTAAATGAGTATTTGTTTCAATCATGAACTCAAGTGGGAAAAATTGAAACCCAAATCACATTATTTTGTCTCAATTAGGTTTATGGGGCTCAATTGGGCCAAATTGTATCCCTCATTAAACCAATAAATTAATTTTCTAATTAGGGACTTTTAGATAAAATTAAGACCAAAATAACATCACATGGTCATAATTAGTTTCATGAGGATTCATCTACCCATGTTACATCACTCATAAAATCAAATGAGTCACTCGTTTAATTAAATATTTAATTGGGGAAAATTGATCCCCACATCATATTATGTGGCTGTAATTAGGCTCAAATAGGTACGTAATTATGGCCAATTAAGCCCCATGAAAATAATTTAATTATAGTTCCCTCATTAAACCAAATGAGTCATTGGCTCGATCAAGGACTAAATTGGGGGAAATTGAGTCCAAAATACATTATATGCTATAAATTAGGTTCATAGGGTTCAATTACCCCAAATTACATGCCTAATTGAATAAAATGAATATATGATTCATTAGTGTAAAATTAAGCCCCAAATCACATTACGTGGTTTCAATTAGGATCAAAAGGCTCAATTACCTTAAGTTTCATACCTATTTAAATAAGATGAGTAACTACTTCAATTAAAGACTCAATCAAATAAAATTGAGCCCTAAATCACATTATGTGGCTATAATTATGTTCATAGGGCTCATTTTCCACAAAGATAATCATTCATTAAACCAAATGAGTAATTGGTTTAATTTGTGAGTAAATTAGAGGATTTTTTAATCTAAATCACATTATGTAGTGGAAATTAGGGTTTTGGGGCTTGGCTGACCCAAATTATGTCCCTCATAGAAACAAAAAAATACTTTATTTAATCAAGATCTCAATTGGGTCAATCGAGCTCCAAATCACATTATTTAGTCACCATTAGGTTCATAGGGCTTGATTTATCAAGATAAAAAATCAAGTAAATGGTTTTATTAGGGAGTCACTTAGATAAAATTGAACTCAAAATCAAATTATGTGGCCATAATTAGGTTCATGGGACTCGATTTTCCAAAATTGAATCCCAAATAAAACCAAGTGGCTAATAGGTTCAATTAGGGACTCAATTTTAGAAAATGTAGCACAATATTACATTATACAGTTACAATTAGGTTTATGATTCTTATTACCCAAAGTCATGTATTTTATTAAACCAAATAAGTATTTTTTAGGTTAGGGACTTAAATGGAAAAAATTGAGCCCCAAATCACATTATATGGTCATCATTAAATTTCTATGGCTTCATTTTGTCAAATTGCATCACTCATTAAAAAATTATTAATTTGTTAAATTAGGGACTCAATTGAGGCAAATTGAACCCTAAATCACATTATGTGGTTACAATTATTTTAATGGAATTGATTGGCCTAAATCGCATCCCTCATTAAACCAAGGGAGAAATTGGTGTAATTATAGAGTGAATTATGGAAAAGTGAGCCCCAAATCATATTTTATTATCAAAATTAGGTTTATGGGTCTTGATTTCCCCAAGACATATCCCTCAATGAACCAAATATATAATTGGTTCAACCAAGGACTAAATTAGGTAAATTTGAGATCCAAATCACAATATGTAGTTGCAATTAAGTTCATAGGGCTTGATTTCCCCAAATTATGTCCCTTATTGAATAAAATGAGTAGATGGTTTAATCAGGGACTCAATTGGGGAAAATTGACCCCCATATCATGTTATGTGGCTTCAATTAGGTTTATAGGGATTGATTGACCCAAGTTTCATGCCTTGATAGGAAAAATCAAATCCCCAAATTGACTTGATGTAGCCAACATTTTCATACAACTTGATAGATGTGATTCAAATCAGTGGCCACTTAATTTATTGATTATGATACAATAATTAATTATCAACTAGAGGAATTAGTCTTTCAAGATATTAGTATTATATTAAGTGTTGCATATAGGAAACTTACTTACATAAGGGAAATGATAGTAAATTAAATCAAACTTGAAAGAAAGGAAATTGCATGAAATAAATATTACATTTTTTATAAATAAAATAAGAATATTTATTTTTGAAGCTTCCCACACTTGATGAATTTAATATAAAAAATTGAAGATGGTTATACAAGAATCTAATCATGAAATCAAATAACATACACCATAACTACTCAATATAAAATAATATATGTATACATAAATAATACATAATAAAACTAAGATAACATATGAGAAATAAATATAATAAATACATGTGAGTGGGCCCTAACATGTTAGGATAATATCTTTAATTACCTCCTCTACTATATTTGAGTTACTCCAACTTGATTTTTTTCATAAAAAATATTCTTTGGAATGTTTATCATATAAATTACACTTTATCTATTCTATAACTTTAAAACAACTAAAAACTATCCATTTATAATTATCTCACCCTTATCACTATTTCACCACCTAAAAATCTAATCCTTATATAGGAGAGGTAGGTGGTTTATTAATAATTTACAACAATATAGTACTTATAACTATAAACTATCATTGTCCCCAAAAATACAATAAGTTGCAATAATGAAATAGAACACAAGAAGAAAGAATATAATATTTTATTTAAAGTTTTTTTATTCATCCCAAGATTAATGGGAATATGCATACTCCCTAAATAATCAGATATATTCATCTCTAACTACACTTTATTTGTCATGGTTATAAATTTTCTTTGACAACCAACTATTTCAGGTGCTTTTTTAGGTAGTGGTTTTGGGTGCTTTTTGGGCTATGGTGTGGGTGTTTTATGGGTAGTGACTATGGGTGATTTTTGGGTAGTGATTATGGGTGGGAATATTCAATGGTTGTAGGTGATCACAATTAGTGACTATAGGTGGTAAAAATAATAGATACATGCCATCAAAAAATGTATACATCCTTCATACAACTATAGGTGTCTCAAATATTATGATTTTCACTATTAATAAATCCACATGATAAAAACAAATTTTTATGTTATTATATGTAGAAATAATTAACTTTATAGCATGGTAATAAACATAAGCAACATGGACATAAATATGTATAATGACATGGATGATGGCTATAACAATGGAAAAAAATAAAAGGGTTTTTTGGTAATAATATGTAAGATGAGTTCCATTTCTTGGCCTCATACTTCCCTATTGAACCAAATGAGCAATTAATTTAAGAAAGAACTCAACTAGTGAGAACTAATCCCTAGGTCACATTGAATGGTATCATTTAGGTTAAAGGGACTTGATTTCAAAAAATGTGGTCCCTCACTAAACCAATCAAATAATTATTTTAATAAATGACTTAATTTGGGTTAATTGAACCCCAAATAACATTATGTGGTTGCATTTAGGATCATAAGGTTATATTGGTCCATGACATGTCCCTCATTGGACCAAATGAGTTTTTTATCAATTAATGACTTAATTATAGAAAATGGATCCCCAATTCACATTATCTTGTCACAATCATGTCCATGGGACTTGACTTCCCCACATTATGTCAATAATTAAACCAAATGATTAATTAGTTTAATAATATATTCAATTGGATAAAATTGAGCTCAAATCATAATGTATGGTCATATTTAGGTTCATGGGGCTTGATTGGACATAAATACATCCATCATTAAAAATTCAAATGAGTTTTTCAATAAAGAACTTAATTGGGGATAACTAAGCCCCAAACGACATTATATGGTTTTAAATCACTTTACATGGCTCAATTACCCCGAATTATGTCCCTCATTGAACCAAATCAGTTATTAGTTTAATTAAGAACTTAATTTGGGTAGATTAAACTCTAGATCACAATATATATTCATAATTAGGTTTATGGAGATTGATGTCCTAAGTCTCATCACTCATTAATATAAATGAATAATTAGTTTAATTAAGGATTCAATTACAAAATTTGAGCACCAAATCATAATATCTAGTCAAAATTAGGTTAACAATGCTTATTTTTGCTAGGTGATGCCATCATTGAACCAAATGAGTAATTAGTTCAATCAAGGAATTAATTTGTGTAAATTGAGCCTTAAATCACATTATCTTATTTCAAGTAGGTTCATGGGGATAAATTTCCAAAAATTACACCCCTCATTTAACCAAATTAGTAATTGGTTCAATCAGGGAATCAATCAGGGAAAGTAGAGCCTCAAATCACATTATCTTATCATAATTAGGTTCATGATGCTTGATTAGCCTAAATTGTGTCCCTCATTAAACAAAAATATTTATTATTTCAATCATGGATTCAATTGGAAAAAAATGAGCCCAAAATCACATTATGTGGTTAAAATTAGGTTCACAAGGCTTAATCTCACCAAGTTGTGTTCCTCAATGAGCCAAATGAGTAGATGATAAGAACTTAATTAGGAAAATTAATCCCCAAATCATGTTATGTGGTGACAATTAGGTTTGTGGGGTTTGATTTTCCCAATTTATGTTCTTTATTGAACCAACCAAATAATTGGTTCAATTAGGTACTCAATTGGGAAAAATTAAACCCCAAATCACATTATGAGGTAATAATTAGGATAATAGGCTCAATTTCCTATAACTTCATCCATTACTAAAATAATAAAATACTTAGTTTAATTAAGGACTCAATTAGGGCTAATTAATCCCCAAATGAGAATATGTAGTCATAATTAGGTTCATTGGGTTTGATTACCTTAAGTTTCATTCCTCATTAAACCAAATGAGTAATTTGTTCAATTAGGAAATAAACTTGGGAAATATAGCCCCAAATAAATTTTTATAGTTGTAATTAGGTTCAAGAGGATCCATTACTCTAAATTTCATCCCTTATTAAACCAAATGTGTAATTGGTTTAATCAAAGACTCAATTGGTAAAATTCAGCCCTAAGTAACATTACATGGTCATAATTTGATTTATGGGGATATATTGGCCCAAATTATATCCCTCATTGAACCAATCAATTAATTGGCTCAATCAGTGACTCATTAAGGTCTACTTGGGCCCCAAATCATATTTTGTGGTTCACATTAGGTTTGTGATGCTAGATTAACACAAGGTGAATTCCTCATTGAAATAAATGAATTATTTTCAAAATTAGACATTAAATTAGGGAAAATTAAACTCAAAATCACATTAAATAGTCATAATTAGGTTCATAAGTCTTTATTTCCCTAAATGACATTCCTTATTAACCAAATGAGTAACTAGTTCAATCAGGGACTCAATTAAGGAAAATTAAGACTAAAATAAAATTATCTAGGTGTAATTAGGTTCAATGGGCTCAATTTTATTATGTTGTATCCATCATTGAAGTAAATGATTAATTAATTCAATTGGGAAAAATTGAGCCCCAAATCACATTATCTAGTCATTATTAGATCCATAGGGATTGATTTATTATAATTACACCCCTAATTGAACCAAATTTGTAATTAGATAAATAAAACACTTAATTAGGGAAAAAGAGCCACGAATCACATCATATAGTCATAATTAGGTTCGTAGGGATCAATTACTCCAAAACACATCACTCATTGAATAAATTATTTATTAGTTCATTTGGGGATCGACTAGGGAAAATTGAGCCTAAATCACCTTAGGTTTTTAAAATAAGGTTCATATTGATTGATTGGTCAAAATTTTATTTTCCATTAAACCAATTGAATAAATGCTTCAATCAGGGACTCAATTAAGGCTAATTAAGATTTAAATCACATTATGGGGTCATAATTAGGTTCATGAGGGTTGATTGGCACAAATTGCATCCCTTATTGAATAAATAAAATATTGGTTCAATAAATGATTTAATTGGGAATAATAAATCCCCAAATCATATTATTTGGTCACCAATCAGGTTCATGGGGCTTGATTTCCCCAACATATTCCCTTACTAAACAAACCTAGTAATTGGTTTAATTAGTGATTCAATTAGAGAAAATTGAGTCCCAAATCAAATTACATGGTCATAATTGAATTAATATGGTTCAATTGGCCCAAATTATATATCTCATTAAAATAAATGAGTAATTGGTTCAATTTGCACTCAATTGTGGAAAATTTAGACTTGAATCACTTTATGTAGTCATAATCAGGGGCACAAGGCTCAATTTCCTAAAATTGCATCCATAATTGAACTAATTACTCATTTATTTAAATTAGGGACACGATTAGAGAAAATTTATCCCCAAATCACTTTATGTGGTTATAATTAGGTTCACAGGTTTAATTTTCCCAAGTTATATCCCATTTGAAAAATTAGTAATTGGTTCATTTAGAAACTCAAATAAGAAAAAATGAACCCATAATCACATTATATGGTCAAAATTAGGATTGATCTAGTACACATAATTGGGGCCAATCATGCCCTGTGTAAATTATTATGATAATCGAAGTCTAGTTTGGGTTCTATTCACCCCAATTACATACTAGATTCAACTAACCAAGTAAATGGTTTGATATATTATTAAATTGGCTCCAATTGATCCCCATGGAACAAATTATGACCATTTAATACTAATTAGGTATTTGTTTACCCAAATTGTGTACCAAATTTTGAATAAATAAAGTAATTGGTTTCATCTATTACATAATTGGGGACAATTAAGCCACCTAAAACTAATTACAAGAATATAGTGTTAATTGGGGATTGATTAGGCCAAAATACATACTACATTAAACTAATTTATAAATTGGTTCAATTTGTTACATAATGGGGCCAACTGAGCCCTAACTAACATTAGATGGTCACAATTGGTCATAATTATATACTAGATTGAACTATTTACTAGATTAGCATAATTTAGTATGTAATTATAGATAATCAAGCCTTAATTGAAATTAAATGGTCAGAATTAGTTTCACAGGACTTGATTGGACTCATTGCATATTAAATTGGACCAATTACTCTATCATTTCAATCTAGTACATAATTGGGACCAATTAATTTCTAATTGACTTTGGAATGTTGTAATTGGATAAATGGGGTTTAATTTATCACAAATGTATATGAGATGGAACCACTTAGTCAATTAGTTCAATATATTAAAAAATAATGGACAATCAAGAACTAATTGAAACCCAAAGGTCCTAAATTCCATGGGGCTTGTTTAGACCCAATTTTATATTAGATTGAATTAATTACTGAATTGGTTTAATCAAGTATGAAATTAAGCCCAATATTCAAGCCAAAATTAACATTAAATGGCCAAAATTTGTTACAAGTGGATTATTTGATAACAATTTCACACTTAATTGAAAAAATTACCCCACTACTTCAATCTAGTACATAAATTTGGCCAATTTTAATAGACTTAAGATAAATGTCATGTTTCTTTCTAGATTGAATTTAATGTGGCTATTTTTCAATTAAAACCCTATCTTCTATTTGTGTACATTATTTGGGTAGGAACATTCATATCCTTTGTAAAAAAAATTAAAAAAGGAAAACCCATCATAATCATCTAGGAGGATTTGATGAGGATTTACAATAAATGGATTCCTACATTCATATCCACTCAAGTTTCTAATGGCTAACTCCTAAACTATCCATTTGTAGGTTATAATTCTCAAATGAAACCTAGTAAATTTATGGATAAATCTACTTCCAATTCATCAAAGTGATTCAATTCATTAAATTATTGGTCTTTATTGATGCATTAAAACTTAAGGGTGTAGACACCTAAACTTAATTTAGTGTAAAAATGCAATCTTCTTCTTCCCCAAATTCAAATTCAAAATAACATCTTTTACCTCAAAAATTCAATTAATTAAATAATTCTTAATTACTCAATTATGCACACCTTTTATCTAAATTTAATTAAAAAATCTAGATTTTACACCTCACCTAGACATCCTCCATGTTTATCTCAACCATGTGTTGAGTCATCCAACCACTTCCTCAACCACCTTATGAGTCACCTAAGAACTTTTCAAATAATTTGACCCTTTCTTGATGACTCACTCAACTGACTCCCCTTTTCTCCTAGCCTATGGAATTGGTCATCATCCTCATGGATATGAACTAATTATCAACTAATGATTATTTTAACAATTATAAATATTAAAATAATCCTTCACCATTCAATTGACCTCCAAAAAACCAATAAATAGACGTGAAAGCCATCACTCTCAACCATATTTGTGCTACTATAGTGCTATCAAATTCTCAAGTAAATCCTAAGCCAATCTAAGTCATCCAAAGATCATTTGCATGCCAAAATGTTTCCTAATATCCATTACATTGGATAATATTGATAAATCAAATTTAGAGATAAAACCAATTCAAATTATAATGGAGGAAACTAATGGTACTTCAAAGGTATAAGTTTTAGTTTTAGTTTTCTTGGATTTGTAGCTATATCTTTAGGTTGATTGAGTTTAGTTAGATTTCACTTTGTATTTGATATCTTATATCTAGTTTTCAATCTAGATTCCATTCACATATTTTATCATTCCTTGTGGGACTTTACCTCATCTTTGCATATATTAAGCATCATAAGTGTATTTAGGAGTTAATTTCAGTTGGTTTTTGTAGTTTTTCTTATGTACTTGCATTTGACCTTGATCTTGGAAGTTTGTGTTTGAAACTATAGGTCTTTTCTTGATATTTTCAAGTTTTTTATATGTACTTTCTATATAACAACTCAATCATAGACTTCAATATCAAAATTGTAGTAGAGAACAATGAAATCATTATCTCTCTATTTTTAGTGTCTTTCAACAATTTTGTCACTTATACCAATTTTTTATTTTATTTTTGGTATATAATATATTTTTAATTTTTATATTTTTCATGTTTCCTTCAAATAGTGAATTTTTAGCATTTACAATAAAATTATAGTGCATAGTAGAGAAATTATAGAAAATTATCAAACCTAACTATGAAATTGTTCTATTTTTTTGTTCTATGTTATTTTTAGCTAGTAGTGAAATAATAACTACCAAATAAATCATGTAACCTAAATATGAAATCATTATTGAGAAATTTATTTTCTACAATTCTATAATTTTTTACTCTCTAGAGTTCCATGTGTCAGTTTCTTTTTGTAAACCACCTTCTACTTTGGTTTTAACTCTAGTTTCCCCTATTTTACTCTATTTTTCATCTTAAGCATCATCAATAAAATCATTCTATTTTTTATATAAAAATTCTTAACTTAATTGTGAAATCAATTTACATGTCAATGAAATTGCTTAACCTAACCAAAAAATCATTTGCTTTCTATTTGCATTTGTTTTCTTTGTTTTAGAAATAACAAAATTGAATACATATTTGATGAAAAAATTGGTATGATTAGAAAAACTAGTTCATATAGTATTAAAATTGTGAAAATCATCAGTGAAATTGTGAAATAGATAAGTGAAATCATGAAAGGTATTGGTGAAATCATATAAGGTAAGTATGGAATCATTTTATTTTATTATTTGTCTTTTGTTTGATTTTCAAGTTTCTAAAAAATAATAATTTTATAGTTTTCTCTAATTATGTATCCATGAAATCATTCTATAACTTTCTTTGTTTGTTTTTTCCATTGTGTTTTGCTAACTTTTTATAAGTTGTCTTATATTTTCATCCCAATAAAACTTATAATAGTTTGATTGTAGGATGAAAGTCAAATAAAATCCCATGAAGAGATAAACAAAATCATTATTTTGCTTTGTTTAACTTTTCTAACATGATATTCAAATTTTATTTTTTCATTTAATTTAGTAATTATAAAACATTTATTTTTTAGAGTTAATTATTATTCCTTTTTCTAGTATTTTATGTGTGTCTTGATTATGGTATGCATACTCTTTTCTCAGTTTCAGGTTGTTAATGATACTTGAGAATCAGAAACAACACTTGTAATTTTTTATACCCAAAATGATACTTGTGCATGTGCTCTTCTATTAATGTCACATTAGTGGAAATACTTGAAAATTAGAATCAAGTGTTTTTGTTTTTATATTATTTTCTTAGGGGCTTTATTGACCATGGATTTCACCACCACGCGGTAGTCCAAACCCTATGTATAGGTGGGGTATATAAATTGATTTAGATCTATCATTTTTGTCTAAGTGATTACATGTTTTAATCATGTTGTGAAATGAGGGGCTTCTACATTCTAATACATAGGCCCTAAATAATGACTTAAAGTTTGATTTCTTGACATCAACATACTAAGACCCCTATATTTGTGTTGGGAATGTTTGGACTAAACCTAATAGTGTGTGTCTATTAAATTAGATTATTACATATATTTTGTCATCATCATACTAAAAATTATATTGAAGACTCCCCTAGATGAACTTGTCTATACCTTAATCTTAGGAAACCCATTATATCCATTTAATTTGTAGTGCATTGGTTGGTGGTTAGTGTCAATAAGCTATTTCCACCATAGCCTTGAAATTGGGCTTAGTGGGTCATGAGAATAATAGGATATTTCAAGGTTGGTGCCCTTAAATATTAATTCACATCTAATGTAATGGATAAGTCAATGACACCAAAAGTCTATGGGTTACTCAAGTCCCTAATTCCTATAGTTTTCACCTTTTTTATGATTTCATGAGTGTTTAACATAAATATTATTATTTTGATTCCTTGTGATATAACATGTGCTAAAAATTATTAAGTGGAAAAAAAATTGAGTCTTTTTTCCATAAAACTTCAAAATCAAACATTTAAAAGTAAAAATCAAAAGCATTTAGTTGTCAATAAAAAAAAAAGTCACTTTGGTCCTTTTATAGTTCTTTGTCAAATAGTCACTCCCCTATAAACTTCACCCATAAAAAGTCATGTGGATATGCTTTAAAATATTAGGGAAAGGGTGGAGTTGTTTGGAAATGACCCCTTCCAATTTGGTAGCCAAGACCACTAAAGTCATCATGTAGAAATACCTAAAATTCATGACCATTAGGAAGAATAAGGAGGATCATGCTAATATTAAGGTATATCCAAAGCCATTTTAACTTATTATGCATTCTAATAATACATCATGACCAACAAATATGACATTTTTATTCAACCTTTGAGCTTAGGGGTTAAATTTATACCTAATTTTGATGTCCAAAATTTGTAATATTTGATTTCTAAAAAGGAGTCTTCATCACCTATTCATAATCCATCCGTCTCACAAAGTTATTTAGAGGTTATTAATATTCTCATAGGTTCTTCCAATCCCAATCCTCATGTCTCTTAAGATAAATGGAAATCCATCATTTATGAATAATCCTCCCAAGTGAGTCATGGGTTTTCTAAATAAACCCATTCTCATCATATCAACCAAGAGATTGTGAATATCCAACCCAATCAAACAAACAATATTTTTGTTAATCCAAATTATAAAACCCATCCCAATTCAAGTGTGAGTTCCAATTAACCCTTATTTATACCTCCATACAATCCAAACTTGAATGTTCATTTAGGTTTATCAAATATCAATCAACCCAATCTTAACTTGAATGTTCATTCAACTTCACCAATCATAAATCCAACTAATCTAAACTTGAATGTTCAATCAAGTTTACCCATCATAAATCCAAGCAATCCAAACTTGAATGTAATTCAAGTTTGAAAATCATAAATACAATCAATCCAAACTTGAAATTCATTCAAGTTTACCAATAACAAAATCAAACAATCAAAATTTGAATTTTCATTCAAATTGACCAATCTATAATCTAATCTTGAATACTCATTCAATCTCACCAATCAACAAATAATAATCAAACCTAAACATGGTTGTTTCTTCAAGTGCACACATTAATACAAATCCAAAATTTAGTTTAGGAAATGTATAAAATAAGTTTCCAATTCACATTCTCTTGTAGGATTTGTTCCATTCAATTCAAATCCAACACTAATCCATTTAACACTAATCTAAATCCCAACCAACCATTCAATCCTAAGACCCATTCAAACCACATGATTGGTTCACACCAAAACCAAAACTTAAACCAAGCTAACCCAAATCCACCTTATCAAACCAACCCTAATTTGTTTAACCAATATAACCCTAGTTTTAACACAACCCCAAACCAACCTAACCTAAACCAAACCAACAATAATGTTAACACAAATCCAAACCAATCCAATCCAAATTTTTACTTCAATAATCCTAACCAAATAAATTTTCCACTAACCCAAACAAATCACATTACTTTGTACATCCATAACATGATAATTTTTCCAACCCACTTCCTACATAATTCATTAACAATCAACCCCTTAACCAATTTTCAAAAAATAACACCAATCAGTTCATGGGTCAACATTTTAATTTTTATAGATCTTCAATACAAATGAACCATTTATCACCATACTTTATTCAAGAGTTTCAAAACATGAAAGATTAGGTTTAAGGCTTGCAAGATGGAACTTTTTCAAGGAAAAAATATAAAATTGAAGAAATTTATTCTTGCCAATATGATTTAAGTGTCATGATAACACCTTTTCCTAAACATTTTGAACTTTCCAAATTTGATAAATATAAAGGTAAAGGCAATCCTAGGTATCACCTTAAGGACTTATATCACACATGTGTAGGAGTTACTTATATAATGAGTACATGTTGAGACTATTTACACTAAGTCTCAAGGGTCAATCCCTTGAGTTGTTTTTACATCTACCAAAAGGATCAATTTTCACCTTTGAGGACTTATCTAAGAACTTTGTTCTTCAATTTTCATACAATGTCAAGAAGATCTTGAACACCCTTGACCTACACAACACTAAGCAACACAATGGTGAAACCTTTTCTTCCTTCTTGTAAAGATGGTAGGAATTAGCAAGCCATTTTTTATGGTCCTTTCTTAAAATTAAACTTGTTTCCATATTTATGAAAAATATTAAATCAGACTTAGGACATCACTTGTAACTTTAACTTGTTTATTGAAGTTATTTTGATGAAATTATTGAAAAGGAGTTGAAATTGAAACGACTTTAATCACTATAGGTGTTATTGACATATTTAAACCCAAAAATAATTATTCCAAACAACCTAAAAAACCCAAATTATTTTCCAAGAATAAGTGTGACTGACATCAAACAAATATAAAAATGATTTAGACAATAAAAAATTTATAACTAACCCATTAAAAATAGTACTATTCTTAGTGGTCAACCAAGTCAAGAAAAACATAAATGTAAGTTCACCCAATTGGGTGATTCTTACAAATAATTTTTTTGAAAATTGGCCCAAGCTAACATGATTGTTTGACCTAATACCAAGCCCTTTAAATAAAACATTCCTAAGACCTATTAGTAAAAGTAAGATGAATACTATAAATACCATAGGATAAAGGGACACTTTATAAATAGATGTATGCACATCAAATCCTACATACAATATATTATAGATAATTGGTATATATCCATTGAAAAACATCCCTCCTTGAAAGATAACAACCAAAAATTGGGGATTACAGAGAACCATTCCATAAACATGAGCAAGGTAATGGTAAGAAAAAGTAAAATTACACCCAAGCAAGTAATGCAAACCAATCTAATCATAATTTTGACTCCATAGTTAATAATGTTGGTTATGCACACAACCATGTTTCAATCATTACCTTACAAGAAAAATATTACACCATTTACCAAAAGGTGCACAAAAATTACCATTCCTAGTTCATTTTCATATAATGTTGAACATAAATAAAACATTATAAATCATCTTGTGAAAACACCTGCCAAAATTTACATCTTAGAACTTCTTAAGACTTCACTTGTATATAAAGACATTTTTTATAAATTCCTCCAAGAGTTTAGTGTCCTAAAAGACATCAAACCATATATACTTCAAGCATTAGTTGGAAATATATCCATTAAAATCAAGTTACATTTGACCATTCCAATTTCTCCCCCTCGGGATATGTTCATAATGTCCCATTATATATATAAGTCATTATCTCAAGACATAAGGTAAAGATGGTGTTTATAGACAATGACTCAACTTTAAATTTATATACATTAAAGTTAATTAAAAAATTAAGATATTCAACAACATTATATTCCAACATAATCATAATAAAGGTATATGATAATAATGAGAGATAATTTATGGGTACCATTTATCATCCCTTGATGGTGTGGCTTGTCATATAAGAAACATTAGTCCATGTGCTTGATATTGATTTACCCTACAATTTACTCCTTGGTTATGCATGGATACATTAAATAAATGTTGTACCATTGAATTTACACCTATGTTTTAAATTATATCATGATGGCATGAAAGTAACCATCTAAGGTGATCTTAAACCCTTCCAATATTTTAGAATATTGGAAGGGTGATATAAAAAATCCAACTATTTCCACTTTATTGAACAAAACTTTACTCTTATTAAGGAATCACCTACACTTAAAAATACATCCATCCTAATAATTTATTTGAAACACATTCCATTGGTGATCAATTAAACACATCCTCTAAATCTACTTCCATATAAACACCATTTATTAGTCAAGCTTCTAATAAATGATCCACTTTTAAATGTTGTCGTTATAACTTTTGCATACATAATCGATTTGAGACAATTTTTTTTGAAACTATATAGATTTAAAAGGGGAATATAAATTTTTCCATTCCACTAGATGACATGGTATTGTTTCATGACATATTTACATTACATGACATAGTTCCATCACGTGATAGCATAATGCACTACAATTAATCACCAACTTTCGAAGGTCATAATTTTTGCATACAGACTCGGTTTGAGACATTTTTTTTTAAATTGCATATATATTCAATAAGAATACAAATATGCAGTAATATTAAAGTTTAGGAAAGTTTTTTATATTATTTTTAAATTTATCCCATAACCTATATGTTTTAACTATGTAGATGGATGAGTATATGGAAAATTGAAGAAGGCAATTTTTTTCTTGAAATGTTAATGTTCTCCAAGGATACAAATCATATTATCCTAAATAAACATAAGGGGGTTTCTGATATTGTCTCTTAAAATTAACCACGGTTTAATCTATTCAATGTAAATACCATGCTTTTTAAAGTGAATCTTCTAGTGAGTTGAAGGAAGAATCTTTGGATAGTGAAATGAATTCCATTTATAGCCACTTTAAGGACATATCCTTAACCAACATTTTCATGAAAATGAAATTTTGACACTTGACCTCACATATCAATATTTAATCTAATGAGACTAACATGCAACACTTTCACTTGATCATTTTCAAATGATGAATCAATTTCAATTTTTTTGGGAACAAGGGCTTACATTCTAGTAGGAAACTATAAGAAGTGATTTTCCATTCAGTTAGATAATTATGCATATTTTGGGGAACAATTATTACACAACCAAATAATTTTATAATCAACATTAGATGAAGAATACCTAAAGGAGGAACTCAATCTTCCTCCAACACCCCCAGAATATCAATAAGAGTCAACTCTCCTAGCTGAGGACACTATTTATATCAACAATCGAATAAAATAAAATCCAAACATAGTTAAGCTTATCAATTCCTTAGCTCAAGAGGAATGATAAATAATCACTTTTTTTATTATATAATTCTCTAATGTATTTGTATGGTCTTATGTATATATTTCAGGGCTCGATCCTTCGCTAGTTGTGCACCACCTTGTGGTTCATCTAGATGCAAAAACCTTAAATAAAATACTTAGAAAAATACATCCCAAGGTTTCAATATTAGTAAAGGAAGAGTTAAAAAAATAATTATAGGTTTCTTTGACTCACCCCATCAACTATTCAGATTGGATATATGTTATTATACAAGATTTAAAGAAGTTATAAGGAATTAGGGTTTGTATAGACTTATGAGATATCAACAAAGCATGTCCTAAGGATGACTTCCCATTACCAAATATAAATATGATTGTGTAATCTAATATACATATTTAAATTTGGTATTTAATGGACATTTTTTAAGGCTATAACCAAATAAAAATAGCTCTCAAAGACCAACATAAAAAAACATTTAAAACATCTTGGGGTAAATTTTGTTATAAAGTGATGCACTTTGGTCTAAATAATGTTGGATCCACATACCAAAGAGCAACTAATATCATTTTTCAAGATATGCTTCATGATATCATGGAGGATTATGTTTATGACATACTTACCAAATCTAAATCTAGAGCAAAGCATCCAAAAGTACTTCATCACATCTTTAAGAGAATGAGAGAATATAAGCTTCACTCAAACTCAAAGAAATGTGTTTTTGGGGTGACTAAAAGGATTTTTCTGGGGTTCATTATTTTGGGTCATGGCATAAAATTTGATACTTCTAAAGTATCATATATCATGAATATGCCTCCACCCAAAAATATCAAATAACTTCATAATCTGCAAAGCAAAATCCAAGTAATTTGATAGTTTATATCTCAACTTGTAGAAATTTTTCATTCATTCACATTCCTATTAAATAAAGACACACATTTTAATTGTAATTAAAACTATCATAATTCATTTGAACATCCTAAGAAATATCTTTCCAATCCACCTATTTTTAATGCCACCAACTACTGACAAGTCTTTCCTTTTGTACATATTAGTTACTCAGTATGCATTAGGGGTATTGTTAGCATAACATGATGATATGGATTATAATTATTATTTTATTACATTAGTATAACTTTGGTTTCCTATGAACTAAACTACTCTCTAATGGAAAAGGAATGTCTCCTAGTCTTTTTTAGTTCCCAAAAACTTCATCATTACATTCTCAATAATAATATTAATATTATTGAAAAAGTTGATCATCTTAATTATCTATTATCCAAAAAATAATAATAACCAAAATGGCTAAGTGGGTAATTCTACTTAGTTATTTTGATCTTGACTATGTTAATCAAAAATAAATCAAGGGATAATTACTATCAGATGTTCTAGTAGAGGCTCCTCTTGAAGATCATACACCTCTTATTACATATTTCGTAATGAAGTAATATTATCCATTGATAAAACCCCAATCTAGAAAATATATTTTGATGGTTCCTTCACAATTCATGATTTAGGGGAAAGTATTCTACTAGTCACACCATATTGGGATTATATTCCAAAATAAATCAAGATCAAGTTTCTATGTACCAACAACATTATATAATATGAAGCCTTCATAGTTGCTCTTAAACTTGTTATATAGTGGGGTATCTAACATATTATTGGCTTTGGTGATTCTAAAATTATCATAAACCAAGTCACTAATTAATTTCAATCTCATGGTGATAAGTTAATACTATACATGAGGATTGTGGATAGTCTAAAGTTATGTTTTACATTTATCCAATTAGAACAAGTGCCACAATTTAATAATAGAGAAATTGATGCCATGGCCACTATTGGTTCATTAATTGATCTTAAAATAAAACAAAATAAATTCATTGTAGATTAATTGATGATACCAACATATGACACTCCTGATTCCAATATGGTTTGTGTGGTGGTTGGTACCAATTCTTCATGGTATACCAATATTATACACATATCTCCATAATAACACCCTTGCATTCAATTTAACCCATAATCAACATAAGCATGTCATCCAATGTACATCTTGTTACATAATACTAGGTAGAACTTTATATTGAAGAGGCTATGATGGAACTCTTTTATGTTGTTTAAATTTTGAATAAGCTACCTTGGATATTAGATAAGTTTATGAGGTAATTTGTGTTTCACACTCTAGTGGCATAGTCATTACTAAGAATAATTTGCATGTAGGTTATTATTGTCCTATAATGGAATCTAATTCCTATGTTTATGTTAAAAAATTCATACCTTGTCAAAAGCATGGTGACTTCATACACATCCATTTGTAAGATTTTTAGCTCATTACAAAACCTTGGCCATTCTCCATATGGGGTTTAGACCTCATTATAAAAATAAATCATAATTCATCTGATGGACACAAGCACATCATTACCACCATTAATATTTTACCAAGTGGGTTGAAGCAATTCCCTTAACATATGTCATTGGTAAACAAATTTCCAAGTTTATATTGAACCAAATTATTTATCCTTTTGGTATCCCATCTGCTATCATCTTTGATAATGGAAATTCATTCAATCATAAAGAAGTCAAGGCCCTTTACACTACCCACCATATCAAACACAAATGGTCCACTGTATATTACCCATAAGGAAATAGCCAATGGGAGGAAACAAAAAAAAAACATTCTATAAATCCTTAAATGAGTTGTCAATGAATTTGGTCATGACTGACATATGCAACTTTATTCTACCCTCTAGGCATATTGTACTAGCATCCACACACCCATGAGGGCAACCCCATATTCACTTGTCTATGTCAATGAGTCTATTATACTTATAGAAGTCAATATTCCATCTTTATGAGTATCCATGTAAATTATTATTGATGATGAATCTTACCACATTTCATGCCTCAATGAACATGATCTTCTAGATGAGAAAAATCTCACTACCTTAAACCATATGTAAGTCTACCAAAACCACATTCACCATTTCTATAATAATAAAAAAAAAAATCTAAGGAGTTTGAAATTGGATATCTTTTTCTAAAGGAAATCCAAAGTAATACCAATGCCAAGAGGGAGAATAAATAAAAAATTTGAACCTAATTGGTGAGGCCCATATGTCATTATTGCCATTGAAGATGGAGAGGAGATTGATTAACTTATGAACACCATGCACCTTAAAATATTTTATTCCTAACTTATTCTAATGTTATTATTTATATCTTATGTGTCAAAAAATAAAAATAAAATAAAAAATGTCAAAAAAAAGTCAAAAGACAAAAATTCAAAAAAAATGATAAAAAAAGAAAAGGATTCCATCCATAAGTGAAAACCAATTTATTGGTGCTTTAGGCAAGTAAAATGGTGAAAACTAGAACCATGATTAATCCATTATTTATATTCACCCTAGTTACTTGGGGGTATCCCATTGTAGTTGTTGCTTGTATATTCCCATGTTATCACTTATCTCACCATCCATTTCATATCATATTAGCTTAAGGTTTGATACTTCTATTTGTGTAACCATTTCCTTTGTCATGTTAGAGGAACATTTTATATATAACCAAATTTATCACATTCATTTCCAGAAACACTTTTAAATAACATCCTAACTACACACAAAAACTTAACCTATCCATGTGTACCATCCTTGCTATATTTCAAACCTCAAGTCATTGTTTAATCACTAATTTTCTTAAGAGGGAAATCAAGAATCTATTTATTTACACAAAATAATCATACATCAACCAATTTTATCATCAATTCCTATATTGAGAGAACTATAGCTAGCATAATATCCCCACACAAAATTTTCTAAGGTGGATTATGTAGGCAATGCTTAGATACATGTGGTCTTAAGGGTCATTTCATCCATAATCATCCCCATCATCCCATTCCCCAAAACATGGTTTTATTATTTTAATATCTATAATGTGAATTCACTTTTTCATATTCAATTCCAAACCTCTTTAGGGATTCTTCATTGATCATTTAATGTTGCCATTGATAATGGATACCAAAGGTCTTGACCCTAGCTTTAGATGTTTACATGGTCAATTTCTTTATTTTAGGTGTTGTTTGCTTTAAGTTTTATTTTTTTATTGTGTGATCATCATTTTATTAACTCTTATGTGTCTTTTGATTTACTTTTTTAACTTTATCCTGTATTTATTTGTGTGAGATTTTTCTTTCAATTTGTGGTTGCCCTATTTTCAATTATTTATTATATTTTTCAATTATTTATGTGTTCGTTTTGGGTCAAAATTATTTTGTGTATTAAAATATAGAGTTATTATTATTTCACATATCATGATGCACTCCATGTAGCACAACTTAATATTTTGTCCTATTTTAAATTCTTTATGTGTTTTTTTAGGTCAAAATTAATTTATGTATTAAAATATAGTGTTATTATGATTTCATATATCATGATACATTTTCAATTGTTTATGTGTTTATTAATCAATATTATTTTGTATATTACATTATAGTGTGATTATGATTTTCCATATCATGATGCACTTTATTTTTCACAAATAAATATTTCAAGTCCTTATGTGTACACCATAAATACTCATCATGATTGTTTCATATCATTGGTGATTATTGTTTTATGCTAAATTAAAACTTTGGTTGCTAAAATCATATTCATTATGGAATTCTAATCCAAGACAAAAATAAACACAAGGCAACTATCTACCTAACCACCCATCCCTACATTTTTCCATTACATTTTATACCATAATAAAAAGTTGAAAAGGATTAGCATGTGCTATTATAAACCAAAAAAATAGGAAATCAATTACCATACACTATCCATATAAGTCATATACCATACATTAAAAATTAACAAACAATTCATAATATCCATCACATATACATAACACAAGTCTAATGCCAAAATGAATCATTTATAAATATATAAAAATTTAATGTCTATACAATGATACATATCAAAAATATATATACATCAATACATCATATTTAAAACCATCTCAAGTATCTCCCTAACCCTCAGATGGAGCATTTTTAGTAGGAATAATATTATGTTATCATGATGCACTCCTTAGAGGACTCATAACATGTTTTGAGGCCTGACCTATAGATCTCTATAAATACACTAACTAAATAGATCTCCTTGACAAATATCTCATAGTATAATACTATCTAAAAGATGGTGTTTATTGAGCTTGTGGAACAACCTCCTCATACAGACTCCTATAATATGTCACCTACTCCATCACTCACATGACCTTATCTAAGGCCACTAGTTATTCAAGAACTATAAGAAGCTTTCTTTCCTTAGCCAACTCTGCTCATATCATATCATTATCCCAACTTTACCTTTTTTTCATCCCTATATCATCTATATTTTGAGTCACTACATCCTATGTGTATCACTCAATTGATCTAAAAAAACCCTAACCCTATATTATATCAACCTCAGCCTATAAATCATCAACTTATCCTTGTAATCATCTAATATATACCACTCTTAATCCCACCTTCATATCCCTACCATCAACCTCCCCATATAATATGGAAACCTATTTATTTAAATTGATAGTCTTTATATCCCACACAGTAATCTCGTAGTGTAACTTGTCTAACAGTCTATGATCCTTTAAAGATATAGATGGCCTTAATGGCCCTACTCTATCTCCCTCCTCTAAATGTGTGTATATCATATTATAAATCTCTATATCCCCTCTATCCCTCTCCTCATCACTATAAATAAATACCAAAACCATATCTCCTCCTCCAATTGGATCATCTATAGTAGCATGCATGATTGTATCATCACTTGTATCATATCTAACATCCACATCCTCCACTTATGTGTCATATCTACTTGATCTCTTATCATTAACTACCTAGCCTCTAGATCATCCCTATATGCCTCCTCTCTATCCTAGCATTGCTCTCCTAATACTCACACCAATTCCATTACCTTGTGGATGCATATATAATCTAGTTACTAACCTTTGTCTATAGGTATGTAGAGGAGAATATGACATAATTAGTTTCATTGGTCATTATCTATCCCACAACTCATGATATCCATCTAATATACTTACATTAATAACATCTCTCCTATCTACCCAAGTAATTATTTGTACATGAGTCTAACTATGCTCAGTAATTTAAGGACCAATACCTGGTCCCCATTGTGATCTTTCCCTAAAAATCATGTAAACACATGTTGACCTAATAGTATGAGATGTATAATGAAAAACTATCACATCACTCTATTTAGCCTATATCCCTCTATAATATAACCATGTACACCCATAATATAGCATTATGTCATCATATAATCCATATATAATACATACTTCACCCACTAAAAGTCTATCTCCCTATATGGTCTCCATATAATCTAGTCCTCACTAATCTCATCCAATGCTCTCCTATACCACTCCAAATCTCCTAAATGTAGTCTTTGTGTACAAATTATCACATTCCATCTATATGCAATTGGATCATCCAGTGACCTCACACTCATATATCTTATGGGCCATTCCACCATATTGTTCTCCCAACACCATACCTGTAATAGAGTCAAAAGACCTATCTCCTTCCCATATGAATAAACTACATGGTGAACATATCTATATAAGTGATCTAGAATGTGAGGCCCACACATAAATATCTACCCCATCTACATCATATAACCTATCACATCTAGTATTCTAATGGGGCATAACCTATTGCTCTTGTTAGGTAGCATAATGCTATTAACAATAGGCATGACAAAAACCATCACTACATCTATCTCTAAGTCTATACATGTGTCAATATCCACACCACATCTAACCACTAAAATCAAATCCTCACCAAAAATCATATATAGTGTCATCACCTATGATCCCTACTCCTAGTATACTTGTCTACCTCATATTAGCATCCTCAAGATCTGCCATATATCCTCAAGTGTAACTATCATCTCACCTATTGGTAGGTGAAATGTACTCATCTCACTATGCCATCTCTCATATAATACCATTAATAGTGTTTTATCAGCTTATATCTATGATATCTCTATAATTTATGATAATACAATCACCTCTAACACTCCAAACTCATACTCTATAAATCTCACAATCTATGCAAGTGCACATATCTCTAATCTCATATCACTAAAATTGGTAATACCTCCTATTAAAAACACATATAATAGCATAATGTTAATATTAAAAATCAGCTAAATCTATCCCAATCATCATAAAAACACTTATTATTTTCATATACTATCCATCTATCAAGTAATCATGTCTATTTCCTTAACTATCAATCATCAAAATACACCTCTAGTAATTTATCCACTATTTTAAATGATTTCACCACCAAATTTGACAAATTCATTAGAACTATACATAATTTCTCTTTTAAGGTCTCCATTTTCACCATTCTCTCATTATTCACTCTATCCTACTGATTTTAATACTACTTTTAATGATTTCACTACTATTAACAATTTCACTGCAACTAATTATAATTTTGCTAGTAACCTAATCTATTTAGTTTCTAACAATTTCACTACACCTATCACTAATTCCACTATTCATTTTAATGATTTTGTAGTTAACTTTGATGAATTCATTGATCTCACTACCAAATTCACTAATGGTTCATTATAAAAATTTATTCATTCAACTTTAAAGTGCAATTAATAACAAAAAATCTACAATTAAAACCTTGAAATTTCACTTACCAATTGCCTACTCATCTCTGATCTTTGGTATCTCCTCACTCACTCATTGTAATGTAGATGAATTGGAATACAATACATTTTACTCCAAATCCCCAAAGAAAATATCCTCAATCAATCTCTACTCACAAATCACTCTAAAAATTGATTTTGTACAAATAATTTTCAAAATTTCCCATTCCTCTATATATATCCCCTTATTCAAATATGTTTCCCTCCATTTTATCATTTTTATGTTTTACACCTATTTTATTCAAACTTCAAACCCATAATTAATCAAACTGCTATAAATCCTTATCAAAACTTGAAACTATTAACCCTACAAAATTTTACTCATATTAATATATATATATATATATTTCATTTTTAAGCCCACAACTTATCGTTGTTGGGATATATCATTCCCACATCCACTCATGTCACCCTTGAGTCCTAGACACCATCTAAGTATGTAGTTTACAAATAGAAAATATTATTTTTCTGATTTATTCTCTAGGTTTTCAATAGGTGCCAATCCTTCTTACATACATTAAAATTTTCAAGTATGGTATCATTTTTAGTAATTTTATTTATTGATAGTAATCATTAACACCACTTCATCATTTCCATTTTAATTATTTCTAACATTCATCCATTTCTTCCACATAAAAACTTGAGGGGGAATCATCCCAATCATTTTCATTCACCTAGGGTAAATTTTCTTCTAAATAATCAACACTCTACTTCTTATACTATTATTCAAAATGGTATTGCTTTACAACACCATTTCAAAGAGGTAAAAATGTAGACACCTAAATTTCATTTAGTGTTTAAATTCACTCTTATTCTTCCCCAAATATAAATACAAACTAACACCATTTCCCTCTAAAATTCAAATAATTGAATATTTCATAATTAATCAATTATGCACACTTTTTATCCAAATTTAATTAATAAATCCATATTTTCCACCTCACCCAAACATCCTCCATGTTTATCTCAACCATGTTTTGACTCATCCAACCACTTCCTCAACTTTATCAATAACCTTGGGAGTCACGTTGGAACTTTGAAACCAATTTGACCCTTTCTTGATGATTCACTCAACCAACTCCCCTTTTCTCTCAGCTTATGGAATTGGTCATCATTCTCATGGATGAGGAATAATTATCCACTTATAATTATTTGAATAATTATAAATATTCAGATAATCCTCCATCATTTGATTGACCTCCCCAAAATCTATAAATAAGCAAGCAAGTAATCACTTTCAACCATCCTTAATTATGCTAATGAAGTTTTATCAAATTCTCAAGCAAATTCAAGTCATCCAAAGATCATTTGCATATAAAAATACTACCTAATTTCCATTGTATTGTAGAATATTGAGCAAACACATTTAGAGATCAAACTAATTCAAATCTCAATGGAGGAAACTCACTATACTTTAAAGTTATAAGTTTGTGTTTTAGTTTTCTTTCATTTGTATCTCTATCTTTAGGTTTATTAAGTTTGGATGAGATTTCAATTTATATTTTATATCTTAGCTTTAGTTTTTAATCTATATTCTCTTCACACAAAGGGTATCAACTAAGACTTACCTTAGACCTTTAATTTTTTACCTTAAAATGTTTATTTGTATGTTGAGGTTACCTAAAACATTTTATTAAAGGGGTATATATAAATGAACAAGCACATGGGATGATAATTAGATCTACACTAGGCTAATTAGGTGCTAAACTCAGATATAATATATAATAAATTTCTTATGTTGAGTTATGCTAAAAATAGTAAGTAAAAATATGATAGATATGGAAATGACAAATAAGTAATGTACTTATTTTTTTATAATTATAATGTAGCTCTAGATTTGTAATAGGTCATAATTATACTAGAAGATTATTTTGGAATAATCATTAGATTCTAAATTGAATGCCTCTAGAGCCATAGACACTAATGTCAAACTAGGATGGTTATGTTGATGTTATTATATGAACTTGACATAAGTGTCTTCTATGAGATACATGTTGAAATAGGATACAACCACCTAGATTCTTCTAGGTTTGTCTTTAGCTTAATTTTGGTACATCAAATATGCGTCATAGACTGTCACTCCTCATAAATTAAAAAAACCCTAGTTCTTCATATTCATAGTGACATTTAGGAAATATGTTAGTGGAATACAGTGTTGATATGAGATTAAACACCCACTATCAATGAGTGTTTGCTACATATACAATACTTTGAAGAGGGCCTCAAAATGATGTAGTTATCTTGTATGTGTTGTCTTATGTGTGAATCATGCAACATGTGATATGCAGGCATAATAGTGACCTAAATTATCACTTAGAAAATATAACTCTTAGATTTCTTTCTTAGTACTTCAGAATGTAGATGTGTTATCCATATGAATGATAAGGAAATAAGAATAAATAGGGAGGATTTTCTCAATTGAATGTTTTTTAGTATGAATGCTAGTTTTTTTCCTAGATGAGGAATGAATGAGGGTTTATATTATATTTATATCAACCCATTTACATAAGTAACTCACATTAAATAACTTATTCTAACCATTAAGATACATTTCATTTATAAATTGGATGACTTTAGGGCATTAGTAACTTATGTCGAGACATGACACTAGCATTGATGTAGGTGTCTATCCTAGACATTAGTGTTTAGGGAGAAAGAAAGTAGGTACAGGTTTGAAAATCATAGAGGTAGAAGATAAAAAGGTTATAAGCATTCTGGTCAAGATAGAAGGTCTAAGTCATCAACATAAGACTAGTTAGACTAGATGATAGGCTAAGGGGCACAAGATAGAGTAGATGCAAGACTTTGGAAAGTAGGAAAGGTCTATAACTAAAATAAATAACCAAGGTCTAAGTTTTCCATGTGTACAATATTGAGGTGATATATGATTAATAAATAGTGTTTGCATTCCCCCCTTTTATTTAATCTAGTAATGAAATTTCTAGTTTAAAGGAAATGAATGCATACCTAGGTATATATAAAACAGCTTGTCTTTGATTGAGTCTAGCTTGAGTGTTTTTATGGTGACTAAAATAAAACTAAGAGAATTTTATAGTGTATAATCAATGCATTTTATTTGTAATTTAAAATATTTAAATTGAAAGAGAAAGGTTTAGGAGTACACCTGTGTGTCGATGTAACCACCTCACTTATTAGCAAGTTTGATGTGGAAATATGTATCATTATAGAGATATAAAACTAAGATTATGAAAAATATATATAAATATATAAAGTGCACATATCTAAGGAGATAGAGAGAGAGAGAGAGAGAGAGATTGGATGGTACATGCCCCAACCTTGGTGAAAATTTGATTTACCACTTGATAGTTGAGATTAGCTCAATTTTGTAACCTAATGATACTTATAATTTGGTAATGATGAATGATAAAATAAATTAAAACCTAAAAACATATAGATATTGAGTGATTTAATCACCTCAATCATACCAAAAGAAAACCAACTAATATAATAGATCAGCTCAATATAGTCTATAAAAGTTTGTCTTAGGTATCAATGCATAAAAGTCTGTGATATGGTAATAGTCCATAAAAGAGTTTTTAAATATAAACTTTATTTTGATTTTTTAATATTAGGTTCACATTGCATGGAATGTGCAACTTAGATATGTTGCATGCTAAAAATGTGTATAACAATGGTACTAATGTATATAATTCTACCAACACTGTGAATATGAATCATATAACTATGTGCTTTGTGTAATTTGAAAACTATGTAAGTATGGATAACATGCTTCCAAAACATGCCCCCCAATATATATGGATAAATTTTAAAACTAGAATAAGTACCAATGTCAATAACAGGTTTCCAAAATATTCCCTCACTATAATTTAGAGATGTTGAATATTGTATAAGTGTGGAGAACATGCTTCTAAAGCATGCCCCCATTAAATCTAAAACTTTCAAATGTGTGGAATGCATTCATATATGACATTCCCCCACTTAATTTGAAAATTGATATATGTACCATATGCTAAATAAGTGTGGAGAACATGCTTCTAAATCATGCCCCCACTAAATCTAATTTTTTTTCCAAATGTGAAGAACATGTCTCTATGACATGCCCCACTAATATAACACCCTTTTTAGGTGATGGAATAATATAAATTAGTAGTTACCTCACCTCAAAATGATAAAAAAATTGTATAATTTTTGAATGTAACCATGTAGCATATATAAGGAACATGTCTAGGTAAATGTAGTATTGAAGCACAAAGAACAATGTGATCATATTAAGGCCTAATATACATGATAAAGATCATGGCATCATTTAGATAGTAATAATACAAGCTCAACAATAAATTCAATCATACACACAAGAAAACTCAAAAGTAAGTCAAAAGTCAATGGTCCAAGGCGACTACAAACAAGGGGCATGTTCAAGTGTTACACAAATAAAAGGACATGACTTAGTCAAATGTCCATAAAATCAAGGGTGACATATTCAAATGTCCATATAAAAATAATGACTAATTAAAATGTCAAACAAATCACACATAGGCATGGGGGACACAAATAAAAGAGCATATTCAAATGATCAAACAAGAAAGATAATAGCAAGGCAAGACACTCAAGGAATTGCATAAAGGAAATCATAAGAAACCAACATAAACATATAATAGTAACTCATGGATTAAATGTTTTTTAAAAAAATTCAAATGCATAGCATATCAAATAACCTATGAAAAATATAATCATGGATAAAGGCATGTGTAAGTACGTATAAGCTCAAAACATGATAATGTAGAGTAAGCATAAAATGATTTAACTTAGAAGTATCATGATCATAGAGGTGGATGCCCCCAATGTCCATATGTCATGAGCAGAGGGAATGCTCAACAATCAAAATAGGAATAGATCATGTGCTTGTGTATGTATCACACTCAAGTACAATTATGACACACATATGTATATAGGAGTAACTAATATGCCATCCATCAACATAAAACTAACACATAGATGCTAAGGAGCTAATAAGATATCTAGGTGCTAAAGTGTTTTTATATTTTTGAATATTTTTTACTTTTTTGGTATTTTTGGAATGTTTTAAAGGTAAATACTATCCTATGATCCCATACAAAGGTTGATCATATATATCTCCCCATTATGAACTTAGTGTAATAATCTGGTGATGTTGTTGAGGAGCATGTATAGGTACAATATCTATCATTTTAGTATCTATGATTCTATGTATGTATAATCAGATACTATGGTCTTAGAGAAATAGTAGGACTAGTAAAGGTAGGGATTTTTGTAATCCATTGTTGAGTACTCTTTTATTTATTTAAAATAGTAGTAATATGAACATGTGTAGATGATCTATATATCTAAACATGATGTGTAGTAAATGAGGATTCTATGGAATCAACTATCTGTCTCTGATGCAATGGTTTATCAAGCATTGGTACCCCTAATAAAGGAGATTTCTTTTTTCTTACCCTTTTGTGGTGGATTAACCTTAGTAGGTTTTATAATTAGTTACCAAGGGATACATTTGTCTTATTTAAGATGATGCTCATATGGAATTCTCAAAATTGTAATTAATAATTTGACATGAATGTATTTAACATGCCCATGCATTGTATAATGTATTTATTGTAGTGTATAGATCCAAGGTCTTCCCAATAACATATCAAAGATACATGTGGAAGGTATAACTGAAAAGGTAGTAACCACATGTGTAGGATTGGCATATAAAGTTAGGTAAATCTCACTAAGAACCTTTTGGGAGGTCCCAAAGAATGCTCTAACTAATTTATTAGAGTGAGAAAATCATGATGAGTATAACCCAAGTGTGAAAATAATGTCATGGTTAAAACATTATTGCTTTCGCCATCATTAATCATAACACTATGTATAAGGTGTTTGTCAAGGTATGCTCAAATGAATAAAGAATGAAGATCAAATTCATCATCTTTAATCTTACTATCATCTACAAAAATAGAGGGACTATAAACCATAGTAGGTATATGTCATATATAAGTACCAATAATCCCATATAATGGGTGACCATAATGTGATGGAGGAAGATGTGCATTGTATACCATTTACACTTTTGGTTCCTTCTTAGAATGGTCTTGCAAAAGATTGTTAAATATTTTTTATTTTTGGTGATCACTAGGTTGTGAACCTAATTCCTTTAGAGCATCATCAAATATTATCTTTTGATAATCAATAATATTTTGGATCTTATGTTTCAAGGTAAAACATATAATCATAGAATGTCTTATTCCTTAGTTGTAATCATAATAAGCATTTTCATCATATATTTTGGGTAGAAGTCTATTCATATCAACCTCTATAGGATGAGGGAGAGATATAAGTTGACATTCTATTAAATACATGAGTAATGAAGTTGGGGACTTAGGTAATTGTGTAAATTGTATCTTTGGTGCATTAGATAAGATAATCCAATTAGGTTGTTGTGAAACTACATTAACCATGGTGGTTGTTTCCTTTTTAGGATCAAGATGTTTAACCTTGTAACTTGGTTTTATTGTAAACTTGGTACTAGATGTAGATGTAGCTAGTGTGTTTGATACATACTTGAGCTTATTTAATGAAATAAACTTCATTTTATGGTCTTGTACAATATGGCATAAGTTATCAAAATATTTGAACGTCTTAAATATAATGGATTCATGTAAAGGAGCAAGAAAAAGTTGTTTTAACATGTTGTAAAACTCCTTATCTTCCATAGGATTGGTTATTTTTTCTATCATTATCTTATTTCTCAAGACGTATTCATTTATAGGTTCATTTTTTCCTTACTTGATTTTGACAATTTGAGCATAGGAAACCTTTTTAGAAATATTAATAGAAAAGTGTACTAAACATTGATCTACAAGATCTTTGAATTATTTCATATATTGGAGAGGTAAATCATAAAACCACCTCAAATCATAGTCCTTGAGGCTTCTTGGAAATAATTTAGTAAAAAATTTATCACTGGAGGAATAGTCAAGGCATGCCACATAAAAGGATCAAAGATCTTGTTCAAGATCACCTCTACCATCATATAATGGAAACTTAGGTGTGACATAACTAGTTGTTAAAGTGTGAAGATATATATCAAGTGCAAGAGGGTTATATAACACATCTTGTGAATTAATAACATGAGGATATTTAAAACTAAATGTTTAATGTTTATAACCTTGTCCTCTAAGACCTTTATAAATTTGAGTGTTGGAACTTTAGACCCAATGGGATTTAGAATAGTAAGTTGAGTAGTCATGAAAGGGGATGCAAACATGTTTTTAGTGTTAATAGGCATTGAAACTAGTATTTATGTTAAAATAATTGGTAATTCCATAGTAGATATAGTACTAGTGTTTTGGTTTTTAAGAAAAAAATGTTTAAACACATAACTGATGCCCCCACTAGATGTATTATGTAATAATGTGTTCAAAGGGAGGGATGTTTGAACTAAACCTTTTGAACATGTTTTTCTAATAGAGTTTTAAGGATCTCATCAAGATCTTTAAGGTTTTAACAAATACACTTAGGAAAAAATGTGATTTCTCACACTTGATCATGGTATATTTTCTCATTTTTATTTATTTTATAGCTTTTATTATTAGAATATTCTTTTATGATAACCTCGTAAATATTTTTTTCATTCTCAACATGGGTATCATCATTATCCATAATATGAGATCTATCATTGGTTTGAGACATCTTATATGGTGGGAGGGGAATCTCAATGTGTTTAATAGGCACACCTCCCAATCTAGGCCACACCTAGGTTACATGAAAATTAATATAAGTAGGAAATGGAAAAGTACAACAACATGAAACCCTAGTTGAATAAAAGTCCTAAGAATCATAAATGTTTGCATTCATATGAATCAAGTTCACCAAATTTTTAACCCTAAAATGTTTGTTTATAATTTGAGATTACCTAGAACATTTTATTGAAGAGGGATATATAAATGAATAAGTACAAGGGTAATACTAAGATCTACATTAGGCCAATTAGGTGTTAAAATTAGATATAATATATATTGAATTTCTTATGCTAAGTTATGTTAAATAAATACTAAGTACAACTATGCTAGATATGGAAATGACAAAGAAGTACTTTACTTTGTTTTGATGCTAATGTAGTTTTACATCTAGAACAGATAGGAAGTATACTAGAATATGATTATAGAATAGTCACTATATTATAGATTGAGTGCCTTTAGAACTATGGACACTAACATTATCCTATGATGGTTGTATCGACACTACTATTTGAACTTAATGTAAGTGTCCTATATATAATACTTATTGAAATAAGATGTGACTACCTGGATTCTTATGGATTTGTATTCACATTCACTCTAGTGAATTTATATCAAGACATGGAATATTGTTCCCCCATGAATTTTCAACACTCAAGTTCTTAATCTTCATATTGACCTTGGGGAAAATGGGCTAGTGGGAACATAGTGTCAAGCTAAGCCTAAAGACCCTATTATTAGTGAGTGTTATCACTTATATTTTCACCCTTTGAGGATATGTCTTAGCTCTCCTCATCTAAGTGGCACAATTGAAACACCTTTAGGCTATGGATAGCTTAAGAATGAGGTGAATCTCTAGATAGGGCTAGCTCCCTTGATGTACCACTTGTAGATCACTACTACATCTATGCTTATAAGGGAAATGGGAGAGAAAAATAAAATTAAACCATCTTAAAGGAGGTGATACACTAAATTTATTGATTACTACCAGCCAAATACATGTCACACATTAGACAAAGAGACTAACTAAACATACACCTCTCCAATATGAATCATCTTACATCAATATTTCATTATGAGGTTGTGATAATGTTTAAGCTCAGAGGACTAGACAAGAAGCATAGAATGACACTATTTTTATACACTAACTCACTCAATCTTGACACATCATAAAACACTTCACATGATCTAGAATAATAAGCTTTAAATCTATAAATAGGTGGGATAATGAGACAAAAATGCTAAGGAAACCATAGTAATCACTAAGAAAGATGCATCATTCAAGTAAAAACACTATGAAAAGTCATGGAAGAGTTAAAAATCAGTAATATTTATTGATCCATGGTATGCAAATGAGTAGGGCTTCACCATACTCAAGTGGAGTGTGCTTTACAAAAGCCAAAATGGCTAGTTCATATAAAACTTGAGAGAGAGAAGAGAAGAGATAAGCCCAAAGGTCACAAGGAAACTTGTAAAGATAATAAAATGAGTTACATGTACATGAGAAGAGGATGTGAAATGGAAAATGAAATTTCATAAGAGACAAGTGCCTTTCCAAGTCATAAACTCATGAAAAGTGGCATGAAATTACCTTTTCTAGATAATAAAACTACCTTTATGATTTAGCCTTGTTTGAACATCCCAAAACTGATTAAGGATAGGTCTCATGATTTAAATGAGAGGGAAGGGTTTCAAACATACCTCTCTATGCATTTGTTGTAGTCCTAATCACTTTTATTCCTCTAAAAATGAGCCATCACTACCTACACTCAAAGAAAACTCCTCTTTCACACACCTTACACATTTAGCCTCCAAAATGGATTTAGTTTTCCATGAAAATTCATACAATGGGGTGGATAAAACTTGGAAACACCTTCCATGTTCTTATAGGCATTAGGCACACCTTGAAAATATATCCACTTTAATTTTTCATCCTTCTCACCATCATGTTCACTATGCCAATTCTAACTGGCTAAGATGAAGTAGCTGGTAAACACACTTAAGAGTTTTTACAAGTCATGAAATTGAAATGGTGAGTTAGATTAAGTCTAAAAATTCCTTATAAATTTGATTTCATATCCTAAAACTTCTTATAACCTACATAATGCATAAAAAGTCAAAAAGATTAATTATATAGCCTATTTTTATGGATATACAACATATCAAGTGGATTTAAACTATCTCTAGAGAGTCGTCATAATTATCTAAGCATTTCCCAAGCCATTCTGATCTATTTAGATCCATCTCCAACCTTATTTTCCCAATCAGGTCCTTACTAAGGGTTTTGAGTGATTTAGGCTCTTAGGCTTTGTTCATAAACCCATAAAATTGGAACTACCAAAAAATTCAAGGTTCAAGACCCTTTTCAACACCTCCAATCTTCCTAGATCCCCATGCATATCCTTCAAGGAGATGTAAGCACTTTAATTTAGCCTATCAAGCTTGTTTCTCCATTATTTGTAGGATAGGACTATCTTCAAGTCAAAATTGGCTTCCCCTAAAACTTTTATACCTTCCACAAGATTTATCACATTTTTAGTGACCCCAAAAAAATTATCCAATAGGATATAATTACCACTTGAGGCTAGAACTGACCTTGACTCCCCATTTTGATATTGGGCTTAAACCTTGCCTAATAGGCCTGACTGTAAATTTAGAGTTATAGACCAATTTATTGGGATTATCTATTATTTTCAAGATTTATCATGTTTTAATAGGTTTAATTCAACTTTAGAAACCTCCTTTCCAAACAGCTCTTGGTCCACCCTTCTAACCTTATCCTCTAAAACCTGCTAGTTTTGACTCTAGGGAAGTACCCTCTATCTGAGACAAAATAGAGGTACTTACATTATTCCCTTAGAAAAAATATTAAATTATATTCCTCAATTCATATACACCTTATTCATAAAGATTTACCCCTGTTCAGGTCATTTGACCCTCCAAAAGCTTCAAGTTCCAAGACAGACTTCTTAGAGAAAGGACTATGTGCAGTGTTTGGAGTATAGGTTGTGTAAAGGTATTGTGTTATAACTCATTGGTATAAAATGTCTCATGAGGTGTCAATTATAAATATTTTAGGATTTTAAAAATGTTATAAAACTCTTATAACCCATGTTTTCACTTTGAAATATATCCTTACTCAGTTAGGCCTGACTGGTAGGCTGACCCTGTCTATGTACTTCCCCTACTAGTAGGTGTAAATCACACTCTTAGGGATATTTAATTGATATAAGGTATTTTTTAAACATTTAATTTCATCAAATATTTATTTTATTCATCTATACCATGTATTTTCCACTCCAAAATCCTAGAAAAGTCATCAACTAGGTCATTATCTTCTTACTCAGCTATAGGTGAGCATTTTCTTGTGAAGGGACACTTGTAGCTGTAGTTTAAAATTAATACACAGCATATAAACTTATATTTGTGTTATTTATATTAGTTTTAAACATATTAACCTATATAAAATAATCAAATTCATCTCAAATCTTCCACCCTCTTGAGTTTTTACTCTAAAGCACTCTTCACTTCCCTACAACTGTAGGTGAATATTTTAGAATTAAACACACATGTAGCCCTATCTGAGTTCTAAAACACAATATGTTATCCTATATAAATTATATTTAGGTTATTAATTCTTTATTAGACTATATAATACCATTAAATCATGAAAAATGGTTTGCATTTCAGCCTTGAAATGGAAAGTCACCTTGGAGTTTCAAAACCTGTAGATATTACTACCTAAACTCAATGTATATTGGAGCTCTTCAAAAATTTAATTACACTAATCCTTCACCATAAAAAAATTTCATAGATATTTTAATGTATTAAATATACAATTTTTAGTAATTTAGGTACCCTAAATCTCTTAGAAACCTTCTTTTATGACTTTGGCAAAATGGCTTGTACCTTTGTTTTCCTGTTTTAGAGATTATGTCCTAGAACTCAGTCACTTCATGTTAGAAGGTGGTATTTAACCTTTATTATAATTATGGAACTCAAGGTTAGTATTACATGATGTTTTAAACATATTATGACTCTAATTAAATCTTCAACACTTGTTTCAATGCTTCAAATGACTCTTTAGCTCTCTACTAATACCTGTAGGTGGTCATTTTCATGTCTACAGGCAATATATGTGAAATGGCATGAGAAATGATATCATGAATTTGACATTATGATCAAATACATTCTAATTAAAATGGGAAAAAAAATATATGATGATATCAAAATATTGAAGCAATTTTTTACACCATGTTTCAACATTTGAAAACCTCTGTAGGCACTTGTAGTGGCACACCAATGGTGATTGTGTGTAAATATTACACATGATTACAATAGTTCCTTCTTCCTAGTGAAATTTGGGGAATATAAATCACTTGTATACATGTCAAAGATATTTATAAATATTTTCAAACTCTATGTGACCCCATGGACATGATTTATAACCTTATATAGCTCCCTTGGCTAGTTGTGTATGACAGTCATAAAGTAGATTGATTGTATGGTTTTTATGACTGCCAACTCAAGGGATGTTGCTTTTAAGAATGAGATTAAAGAGTTAAGGGATTAATATGACATTTAAAACATGGTAATGAACTCATATACACCATCTAAAACCATTATCAAAGCATGAAAATATAAAAATGGTGGAAAAATGCCTATCATTCTCGAATAAGACCAGTCTATAAACCAAAGGTGATTTTCCCATAACACCTTAAAACATGAAACCAAGCATGGTTATAATTATATGATAGAGACAACATCATTTTGGATCAATATCAATAATTGGATTGTATTTATTTGTTCAAACAAAGGCAAAACCTATAAGGTGCATAGATTAGGAAGCAAAATACATAGTCTAACTTCTTAAGAATGGTTCATAAAGCAAAAACCACCATTATTCATAAAAAAAACATAAAATGTAATTTAAATGAGTTTATAAGACACCCCCAAGATCATTTTTCTTGAAACCTCTCTTATTAACTGTACCAAGTACAAACCTGAGGGCCATTCTTGGTTTGCAAGCCTAGTGGAAGAAGAGAGAAGTGGTTTTCTTCATTTATTGAAGCTTATGATCAAAATTATTATTTTAGTAAGTGTATGGAAGATCAAGGGATACTCATAAAATATCATCAACTATAATACTTTGTATAGTTTTTTACACCTCATTAAATGCTCATTTTTCCTTAAAAACTGCCCATTCTTATGAAGAACCTACCACTTTTTAGTTACAAATAGTTGATTAAGACATATGATGACATAAGAGGCATGAAATAATCCTGTAAAACGTTAAAATCTCCCAAAGAGGCCATACAACTCATTAAATTCTCTATTTTGACCCCCAAAATGACTCAAAATGACATATTGACTAATAAGACTTGAAATGACATAAAATGACCTATAATACACATTATGACATAATAATATACCCCTTAAAATATATAAGGTTCATTTTTTACTTTCAAGGGTCCCAATTTGACCTATAGGGTGAAATTTGGTCAACAAATTAGTGATTCATAAGGGTAGCATGCCTACTATGCTAAAGATTAGTGGCCTTATCAATCCATTAGGCTTAAGGAGTCATATAGAGTTTGAAATACAAAAAAATTAACTTTACCATTGACAATAATATTTGATAAAGACAAGACCAATTGACTAACTCAACCACAAAATAAAAGTCACACATAAAATAAAGCAAACAAACTAACAACACATACACACACACACACACACACATGCTAAAAGAACTTAGGGAAATATCAGAAAAAAACCACTATGTAAAACTAAAAATTAAGAATATATCCCTTTCTAGAATCAAAAGGAAAGTTCCTTGCATCTCCTTATTCATGAGATGAATCATAGTGCCAAGCATGTTGCTCTTTGGATTGGATACTTGATGGATCAGACCTATTTCTTGGCACTTCACATGTTATTCTCTCAAGTAGACCATATTAAAATAGGTCACTAATGTAAATGTATTCCTATTGAATTTGTACACATACCTCATATTACTGCCCACTCTTCATCTCATGATCAACTTGTATCTTATTTATAGGCATGATTTTAAGAGGATTAGTTTTTCTTGTTATTTGGAATATTGATGCCAAAAATATCTTGTTTTGACCTCTAAAGGCTGATTTTAACTTTGATTTATCTCATTCATGACATTTTTAAAAATGTCTTCTTGCTCACCATCACTTGTAATGAGCTCTAAGGACGTTTTAGACCCCTTAAGAGATTCAAACTCATTGCAAATGTTTTCAAACTACTACCACAAGTCCTCATCTTCTCTTTGATCAGTATCATAGCCTCCTTGAAGAGGATTATTACCATCTCCAACTTGACCCTTATCAACCTTGTCATGTACTTAGCCCTGGATGTGTATGTTTAAAAATATGACAATATTCTTAGCCTTGCTCTTCTCCTTGACATAATGTTCTTGAGTCTAGAAGCACCAATCTTTCCTTCACCATGTTCCCACATCCATGAATGTGGTTTTACCTCAGATGGAGCTCTTGAATATATTTTAGGTACAATAAGATCTACCTTGACATCATTATCCATATCTACAATTTCTTGTACACTAACATCATCAAATGGATTGATGACAGTAGGTTCATGAGTAGGAAAATGAACTTCATATTTATGTTTGATTGAAGACTAAAGATAATGTTTATTAGAAGCATCAAAAAACTTTTCATTAGATATTCAATATTTTGGAGAAGGAAAATATTTACCCAAATTATCAAATTTCTTTCATATGACATTACACTTCTATCATAAATATTCTTCCTCATGAATGTCATCTTCAAGAGATATTTACTCTACCTTTGTCTCATGAGACTCTCTTAGGATTTCCAATTCTTGAGGAATGACTTGACCTTCATCCTTTATAATACACTCTACTTCATGATCAGACATGGAGTCTTCTTTGAATACCACTCTCTTCAAGTCTTGGCCACAATCCTCATGGATAGCTATAAAAGAGTCTTTAATATGTTTTCCTCATTCAAAAAGGTAGGATTTCCCTTTTGTTCACCAAGGGGAGTCCCTATGGTGATTTATTCTTCATATTCACTCATTAGATCTTCTTAATAAACCATGAATTAAATTTTCTCTTCTTCACTTGCTTCTCTCAAGATGGGATCTTCCTCAAGAAGGGGTGAGGTGGAGGTTTATGGATAGGCTCATGTGAAAAATATGGAATATGAGTTGAAGTGGAAGGTTTATAAATTGAATATGGAGTGTGAGGGGTAGGAGATGGCTTATGAGTGGATTTAGGAAAGACAAAATCACTAATAAGCTCATAGGGAAGTAAATTCTTAGATTGATTAGAAGTAATAACATCTACATAAGAAGGAGTTATATCTTGCCAATAATATCTTTTTGAATAATCCATGAAATCATCTAATTCCATATGACAAGACTCATAGGATTACTCTTAAGTCATATAGGCATCATGGTATTAATGATACTGCTCATATTTGGATTGATAGAGAGGTGTTTCTTTATAGGTTTATTGGTATCCTTCATCATAGGTTTTTACAACAACATGATGTCCATATGGAGAGGGAAATGAAGGGATATAAAGCTACCGTGGATCCTAGGATTGATAGCCATTTTGATAAGACTGTTAAGGAGTGAAATGTGATTCATAACAAGGCTAATAAGGAGGTTCATGATAGGGGTATTGGTCATAGCTATTCATATCAACTTCATATTTTAGATGAGATACAAAAATTGATCAAAATATCAATTATATATACATGGGCTACTTACAACTATAATTTATCATTTTGAGTCACCATTGGTGCTAAATTTATTGCTTCTAAAAGTTGATAAGAGGAAAGACACCAAAAATAATCCCACTATCTTGGACCTTTATCCCACTAGGCATGCCAAAAAATATTGTCACTTTGATTCTCACCCTTTGAGGAGATATCTTATCTCTCCTCATCCAAGTGGCAAAATTGAAACACCTCTAGGCTATGGGAAGCCTAAGAATGATGTGAATCTCTAGATAAGGCTAGTTCACTTGATGTATGACTTATAGATCACTACTACACCTATGCTTTTGAGGGAAAAGGGAGAGAAAAATAAAATTAAACTATCCTAAATGAGGTGATACACCAAATTTATTGATGACTACCAACCATTTGCATGTCACACATGAGACTAAGAGACTAACTAAATAGACACTTCTCCAATCTGAATCTTTTTACATCAATATTTCATTATGAGGTTGTGAAAATGTTTAGGCTAAGAAGACTAGACAAGAGGTATATAATGACACTATTTTAATAGACTAACTAACTCAACATTTACACATCATAAACACTTCACATGACCTACAAGAAGAAGCTTTCAAGTTTTAAATAGGTGGGATAATGAGATAATAATGCTAAGGAAACCATAGTCATCACTAAGAAAGATCTATCATTCAAGTAAACACACTATGAATAGTCATGGAAAAGGTAATAATGAGTATTCTTATTTATCAATGGTATGAAAATGAGTAGGGCTTCACCATACTTAGGTGGAGCATGTCTTAAAAAGGCCAAAATGGTTAGTTCTTATATAACTTAAGATAGAGAAGAGAAGAGATAAGTCTAAAGGTCACAAGGACACTTGTAAATCTAATTAAATGACTTAAATGTACATGAGAATATTATATGAAATGGACCATGCAAGGTTATAAGAGACAAGTGGCTTCCAAAGTCATGAAACTCATGAAAAGTGGCATGAAATTCCCTTTGTTGGATCAAAAAATTACCTTCAACATTTATTCCTATTTTAACATCCAAAAACTGATCAGGGGTAGGTATCATGACTGGAATGAAAGGAAAGGGTTTTTGACATACCTCTCCATGTATTATTTGCATTATTGATCACCCAGATTCCTTTGAAAGTGAGCCATCACTACCTACACTCAAATAAAACTCCTCTTTCATACACCTTGCACACTTGACCTCCAAAATGTCTTTAGTTTGCCACAAAAATTCATAAAAGGTAGTGGATAACACTTTACAAGACATTACATGGCCTTAGAGGCATTAGGAACACCTTGAAAAGACTTTCACTTGAAGTTTTCATCCTTCTCACCATCATGTTCACTATGTCAGTTTTGACTAGCTGAGATGAAGTAATTGGTAAACACAGTTATGATATTTTTTAAGTCATAAATTAGACATGGTGAGTTATCTTAAGTCTCATTATTCCTTTTAAAGTTGATTCCATCTCTTGAAACCTCTTATAACCTACACAATACACAAAATAGTAAAAAAGAGAAATTTTGTACCCTATCTATATGGATATGCAACACCTAAAGTCAATGGAAATGGTTTTTAGATAGTACTATATAGGATCCAAGTATTTCCTAATCCATTCTAATCTATTTGGATGCATCTCCAACATTATTTTCCCAATCAGGTTCTTATTAAGGGTTTGGAAGGGTTTTGAGTGCTTTAGGATCTTAGGCTTTGTTCATAAATAATTCACATTGGAACTATAAAAAAGTTTAAAATTAAATCTTCAATACCATTTTTAACACCTCAAAACTTCCTATATCCCCATGCACAACCTTCAAGGAGATGTAAGCGCTTCAATTTAGCCTATCAAGCTTGTTTCTCCATTCCTTGCAGGCTAAGACTATCTTTGAGCCAAAAGTGGCTTCCCCTACAGATTATCTACCTTCCACAAGAGTTATAACCTATATATTTACCACACACACATTCTCCAATAGGATATAATGACCACCTAAGGCTAGAACTGACCTTGACTCCCCATTTGGATATTGGGCTTAAACGTTGCCTAATAGGCCTAACTATAACTTTTGAGTTGTAGACTAATTTACTAGGATTATCTCTTATTTTAAATATTTATCATGTTTTTCTAGGTTTAATTAAACCTTAAAAACCTCCTTGTAAGGTGTAAATAGCTCCAGGTCCACCCTTCTATCCTTATCCTCTAAAACCTGATAGATTTGACTCTAGCAAGTACCCTCTGTCTGAGACAAAATAGAGGGTAATTCACCTATTATATAAGACAAAGTGAATATCAGATGGGTTTTATAAAGTCATAAAAATAATTTTCATAAAAATTTAGACCATGGTCAGGTCATTTGACCCTCCAAAAGCTTCAAGTTCTAAGATAGACTTCTTAGAGAAAGGACTATGTGCAGTGTTTGGAGTGTAAGATGTGCAAAGGTCTTACATTCTACCTCCTTGGTATAAAATTTATCATGAGGTGTAAATGATAACATGGTGAGGATTTTCATATTTTTATCAAACTCTTATATCCCATGCTTTCACTTTGAAACCTATCCTTACTCAGTTAGGCCTAGCTGGTAGGTTGGCCCTATCTATATACTTCCCCTACCTATAGGTGTAAATCACACTCTTAGGGATGATTACTTGATATATTGTCTTTATTAAACCTTTAATTTCATCCCATATTTATTTTAGTCACCTATACCATGCATTTTCCATGCCAAAATCCTATAAAATTCATCAACTGGGTCATTGTCTGCTTACTCAGCTATAGGTGAGCATTCTCTTGTGAAGGGACATTTGTAAGTGTAGTTTGAACTTAAGACACCAAATAAAAACTTATATTGGTGGAATTTATATTAATTTTAAACCTCTTACACTATCACAAACACTCAAATTCATCTCAAATCTTCAACCCTCTTGATTTGTTACTCCAAACACTCTTCACCTCCCTACAACTATACGTGAATATTTTAGAATTAGACACACCTGTAGGTGTGTCTAGGGTATAAAAAACAATATTTTATCCTCTATAAATTATATTTATGTAATTAATGTTTTATTAGACCATATAATACCATTTAATCATGAAAAATTGTTTGCATTACAACCTTGAAATGAAAAGTCACCTTGGATTTTCAAAACCTGTAGATATTACTACTTAAACTCAATGCATATTGGATCTATTCAATAATTGACTTACACTAATATTTAAACCTATAAAATTTTCATACACCTTTTAATTTATATAAACTACAAGTTTTACTCATTTAGATACCCAAAATCTCTTAGAAAACTTGTTTTATGACTTTGGCAAAATGGCTTGGACCTCTATTTTCTTGTTTTAGAAATTATGTCCCAAAACTCAATCACTTCATGTTATCAGGTGATATTAAACCTTTTTTATAAATCTATAACTCAAGGGTAGTATTCCATTATCCTTTCAACATATTAGTACTCCAAGGAAAACTTCACCACTTGTTTCAATGCTTAAAATGACTCTTTAGCTCTCTAGTAACACCTATAGGTGGCCATTTTCGTGTCTGTAGATAATATATGTGAAATGGTAAGAGAAATGATATAATTAATTTTACCTTATGATAAAATCCATTCTCCTTCAAATTTATTAAATAATAGATGATGATATCAAAATATTGAGGCAAGTTTCTACACCACATTTCAACATTGGTGATTGTGTGTAAATGTTGCACATGATTACTGTTGACCAAATTTGACTTCTAGTAAAATTAGGTCAACCCATATCATTTTAAAATTTTTAATAATGTTTCATAGGTCCTATGGGGTGTCATATTGGTCTATTATCTTACTTGACCTTGTCCTAGTCCTTGTCTAAGCTCACCCTCCTTGAAATGGCCTAGTCAACCAAAGTCAAACTTAGTCAAACTTGGTCAAAAGGTTATTATGTTTAAATTTGTCTTAATATGGTATTTATAATCTTTAATGTGTTTAAAAGTCATTAATTGGTCATTTTCTATGTCTCATGTGCAAAAAAGGGTCTTTTGACCACTTTCTAGCCTATTAATTGACTTGTACGAACTTCCAAGAGGGAAAATTATACACCAAGGTGAGTTTGAACATGGAAGAGGTCAAGATAATGTTAGATAGTAGTTATATGTCATCCAAGGGTCATTTATAATCATAAAATTTGAGTTTCTCCTTTTTTAAAGTCCTTTTGGGCACTTGTATGGCCTTCATGATCTAATCTTTAGCTAAAAATGTGGCGGGGTGTCTCTTCACATACACACACTCTTTTGAATTCTTTTGTTTTAAAATATAATGTAAAAATTTTCATCTAAAACTCATTTTTATTCTTTTTCCATTGATAAGGTAAGGAAGGGAAAGTTCAAACACTCACTATGGATCGTACAAGTGGAGTTTGGAGTGCTTCTAGAGGTGGATTTTACTCTGAGTGAAATTAATTTTCATAACAAGAACTTTAAATTTGGTGGTTCCTCTTTTATGAATAATCCATTACACTTCAATTAACTTTTTATGGGCTTACGACCATGAGGGGGTCATTATTTGAGCTTGTCTCAGTTTTTATTATTTTAGATTGATGGTTTTATGTGTTGTAAGTGTTTATATATGATATTCAGGCCATTTACATGATTATTTTAGTTTTGGAAATCTCAATGACTTAGGAAAGCCTTTTCTAGGCTTATATATGCTCCCAACTATTCTTTTAGAACTCTCAACAGTTACAGGTGGCCTGAATAGATGGTGTAGAGATCTTTTAAAGGTTTTGAAATGATGGAAAATCACCTTGTGCCTTGTAGTTGTATGAGGGAATGTTAGAATGTTTAGAAACCCCTTGGAAGGGATAATTTGGAAAAGGGAGTATGGAAACATAAATGAAGTTCAAATAGTTGTAATTAGGTCTCTTGTCCCTAAACAATGAAAACAAAGATCCTTAGGGTTTTTTGAGATAATGGATATCATAGTAAAAAAGGTTTTCAATGCTCCTAATTTCTTGGTTTAGTATACATATCTACATACAATATCTAGGCCAAGAATTAAGTCAAAATGGTAAGTGGAGAGGAGTGTTTTAACATCTTTAAAAGAGGTAAAAAACCACTGAAATAGGGTAGTGTTGTCTATATGGTTGAGGCAAAGAAAGGAACTTATCCATCCAGGTTGTGAAGTAGCCTTCCATCATGCTCAAATGACTTAAAATAACCCAAAAATGCATTAAATTAATATAATATCACCTTAAACAATGTTGGAATATGGTTTTGACTTCTAAGCACTCTCCCCTGTCCATACATAGGCTTAAGAGGTGAAACACAGTTAGTAAGGGTTAAATAGTGAGGTAAAGGTGGGAGTTTAGATCTTGTTTTGAAATTTCAAGGAATTTTTATAGTGTTTTAAGATACAAATACCCTCATGGGAAGTGAAATCACCTTCAATTTATTTCAAACATCACCAAAACACCTCTAGGCAGTTCTAAATGCATGAAACACAACCCTACTAAAAAAGTTATTGGAAGGATGGGTGTATGAGGTAGAAGTTTGAGATTTTAACCTTATTTTAAGATTTTATGAGTTATAGGGTGTTTTATGATTCTTTTACCATTCATTATTAATCAAATAATCTCCCAACAAGTTTCAAATTCCCCCATATTTACCTACAAGTTAGACAGTGAGCAAAGGGTAGTGTTTGGTAGATAAATGACCTAGAGCATGATTACATGATTCCCAACTATGGATATGGAATGATGTCATAAAGGATGTTAATATCTCCCATGAACTATTTAAAAGGGTGTAACCTACACAAACATAGTTAAATAGGGTACATAAGTAGAGGGTTTAAGTTTGTCTTAGTCCATAAATAGTATGAAGCCTAGTCTAACCAAACAGGGTATATGAAAGTCTTAGCAAGAATCACATTTGGAAAGTGATTAAATAAGGATTTGAGATTTAAAAAAATAACTTATGTATATCTTTAAAGGAGACAAAATAAAAAGAATAAACTTTTCAAATGTATAAATAAGTCATACCCTGCCTACCCTCACAGGTTGCGTGCTCATAAGTTCACCTTATGAATTTAAAGATTTGGAGGGTAAAATGGAGTAGTTAGAAGCTCAAATTTGGTACAAAGTAACCTTAGGAGTCCAAAAAGATGGTCCAATGATTGGTATATCAATAATAATGTTGTATACCCTCTCTATTTTGTCTTAGATTAGGGGCATTTTTTTAATGTATGAGGAGACAATTTGAAGGAAAGTGGTGAGATGGATGGACCAGAGGTTAGTCAAGCCCAAGTGATGATTGGAAAAGCTAGAGGACACATAACAAAAGCTAAAAATACCTTGTTAAAATCTTTAAAATATATCAATATGCTCTAACCAAGAATGGTTACATAGAGATGTTGAAGCCATAAAAAAAATTGTGGACTCCATTAGTCTAGCTTTAGACTCCTACAACAAAACTATAGACTCCATCAGTACAACTATATAATCCTATAATAAAACTATGGAATCCATTAGTATAACTATAAAATCCTACAATAAAGCTTCATTGCTTTCATAGGATTCATAGAATGCATAAGGGAGTTCAATATGGAGTGTTAACAAGTGGATGAAATGGACTAAGATAAACCCATGGGTTATAATTGACCTTTTAGAGATATTGGAATGAAGAAGAAACCCCAGATTGATCATTCTTGGACCCATTGTCATGATAGGGTATGCAAAAATAAGGGGTGCAATTGAGAAGGTCACTTTAAAATCTCATATCTACATGGAATATTTGCATGGGATTCCAAGAGGTTACAGGAGGTTGAAGGGGGTCCTAAATAAGCAATTTTGGGTGTTGGTTTAGAAATCCAATGTCATAGGTATATGAACAATCCTTAAAGGGCCAATGCACTTAAAAAACTTCATAACCCCTATTTTGGGACCTGATTAGATAAATGAGGTTAAAAATGCACCCATATGGAAGAATTTACCCTAGGACCTGAAGGAAAGTTGTTGACAACTCCATGAGGATTAGAGCCATAGAATCATATTGTATAGAATCCATATAGATGGGTCAAGGGACCAATTTATTTGATAATTTATTATGTTTTGTAGGTTTTAAAGATGATCAAAATATTATAATCATTCGGGAGGATATAATGGGAATTGAATCAACTCCCCATGTCATTTAAACTTAAAAATTGTCTTAAGTGTCTCTATTAGGCTTCTCACTTTAGCTAGTCTAGTGGGAAGATAGTGATCACTTGGTGAAAGAGAGTGAAAATCCATTTGGGAGGCCTTTTAAGGACATTTTATTGAAACTGATGGTATGAACACTCCTTACATGTGTCATCCCTCTTTTTATATAGATCAAATTGTAGAGGTGAAGAGTTTTTAGGTGACAAGTGTGAAGGGTGCATGGAGAGAGCTCATTTTGGGACTGTCTTGATGATTTTGCATGGATATAATGATATAAATGGTTATAGGTTATTCCAATGCATATTAGAACTTCTTAGTAACCCTCTTACTTATATCCATCATTAAAATTAATTAGGTTTAAAGTTAGGGTAGTTTTAGAAGGCCAATCATGAGTGGTAGTTTTCTATGCATAAAAAAGGAGTTTCTTGACCACTTTGCAGGTCTTGGATAAATGGATATGACATTTGTAACTCTTAAGATGACATGAATCACCCCATACCTCTCTCTCATTAATTTTTAATTGATCTTCACATTTTTGACACATGTCCAAGTGACTCTTGGATTTCCCTCTATCTCTTCCTATTTCTTCTATAAATTGAGCCTTCTTAGCTATTGTATGCAATCTCTCTACTTGGGTGTGGTCCTACCAAATTTTTGCATTGAATCAATAAAAATGAGTGTTTTAACTCATTCAAATATTTCACTAAGTGTACATTATGGTTATTGGTCTTATGCAAGTGTAATTTTCATTTACCTTCACATGTTACTCTCCTTAATACGTTATGTGTTTGTGATGTCTCTCTTGCAGGTCAGCAAGAAGTGTCAAAGTGGATTTTAGGTGTAGTGAGTAGGATACTCAATAGAGTGTCTTAGAATGCCTATTGTCTAGTTCCTCCTAGCCTATGCTATCTCCAAGACCCCATGTTGAAGCATTGATGTGAGAGGGAAGATTGACATTTGGATGAAGTGTATGTGCAACTTGTCCTTAGTTCCAAGTGCATGATAATGGTATGAGTATAGAGAATATTTTGGTCTATCACCTCCTATATACTAGGTTTACTTTCATGTTATCCCTATCCCTTTTCATCCCCAAAGTGTTAGTAATATGATATGAGCTTTAGTGATGCATCAAGGGGAGCTAGACCCTAATCTAGAGATCAACCTCTCAATAGGGATAACCAAAGCCCTGAGGTGGTTCCATTATCTCACTTGAATGAGGAGAAGCTTGTCCCATCTCTTCATTGGGTATAATTTCAAGTGACAATAATCACAATAATTCCTTCTTCCTAGTCTAATTTAGGAAAGCTTAGTAACTTGTATATGTCTTAAAGAGATGTATAAATATTTTAAAACTCTCTATGACTCCATCAACATGATTTAGAACCTTGCATATCTCACTTGGCTAACTATGTATGAAAGTCATAGATTAGACTAATTGTATGGTGTTTATGACTATAAACTCATAGGATGTTTCTTTGAATAATGATATTGAAGAGTTAAGGGGTTAAGAGGACATTGAAAACATGGTAATTAACTCATTTCCACCCTCCAAAACCATTATCAAATCATGAAAATATAAAAATGGTGACAACATGCCTATCATTCTCAAATAAGACTAACCTAAAAACCTGAGGTGATTTACCCATCACAACACGTTGAAACATGAAACCAAGCATGGGGATCATTATAGGCGAGATCTAACATCATCTACAATCAATGCCAATAATTAGATTGTATTGATTTATTTAAATAAAGTCAAAACCTATAGTACACACATAATAGCAAGAAAAATAGATAGTTTAAATTCTTAGGAATGTTTCATAAAGCATAGACCACCATTCCTCTACAACCAAACATCAAATAGAATCTAGTTGAGTGTAGAAGAAACCCATAGGATCATTTTTATTGAAACCTCTCTTTCTGACTATACCATGTACAAACCTAAGGGTCATTCTTTCTTGCCAAACCTAGTGGAAGAAGAGAGAAGTAGTTTTCTTCATTTATTGAAGCTTATGATCAAATTGATCACTAGAGTAAGTGTATGGAAAACCAATGGACACTCCTAAAATGTCCTCAACTATATGAATCTATAAAATTTCATACACCTCATTAAGTGCTCTTTTTTTAAAGAAAACTACCCATTCTTCTAAAGAACCTACCACTTTTCAGCTAAAAAGAGTTGATTAAGACATATGAGGGCACATGGGGTGTGACATCATCATTTAAAACATTCACATCTCCAAAGGAGGTCATAAAACTCATTTAATTCTCTATTTTAACACCCAAAATGACTCAAAAGGAAATATTGACTAATAATACTAATGACCAAGGCTAATAAGACATAAAATAAAATAAAATGACCTATAATACACCTTATGACATAATACTATACCCCTTAAAACATCTAAGGTTCAATTTTTTACTTATAGGGGTCCTAATTTGACCTACAGGGTCAAATTTGGTCAACAATGAGGATTACCTACATAACCAATACTATAAAGAGGGCCTCATATTGATGTAGTTATCCCATGTTTGTTGTTTTTTGTGTGAATCATGCAATATTTAATAATTAAAATAGTGACCTTACTTATAACTTGGAATATATAGCTTTTAGGTTGATCCTTCAGTACTTCAGATCTATAGATGTGTTGTCCCTATGAATGATATGGAAATATAAATAAATATGGAAGATTTTATTAATTGAATGTTATTTGGTATGAATTTTAGTGTTGTCAATCAAAAATTGACCTTTGTGAAGGTGGTTTTAGGCCTTCATAATTTTTTGAAACATGGAAACAATCCTAGGCTATGGGTGGCCTAATTGGTGGATTGAATCTCTAGATTCTAAGGGCTAGCTCCCTTTGGTGTATCAATTAGGATCTCTACTCTATGATAAAAGCTATCAAGAAAAAGGTAAAAAATAAAATTGAAAGGAAATCCTATCTAATGATGGTGATACACCTATATTTTGGTTCATCCACTCAATTTGAGCTTCTAAAAACACTGATTAGATAAGAAAAATATTGAGCTTTCAACTCCAATTGACACCTATGTATCAGTATTTCATGAAAAGGTTTTAATCTAATGATAAAATCTTGAGGTAAATGATGGAATAGGCCTAATTCAAGGAACTAACCAACCACTTATATACACTGTGAACTCAGCCAAAAGACATCAAACATAGATCATGACCTGCATAATTTGATCAACTATACTGCTTGGTAAGAATCAGGACTTGATAAGGAAGAAAATTCTATCACATATGAAAATCACTGACATAAATACAACATACCAACACCCTAAAGTCTAAAATTAGTCCTTCTATTTATCTTAAAAAGGTTACAAAACTCAAATTTTGGTAGAGTCTAGTCTTACCAAAAATGGATCTTATTCAAGACTGAAAAGGCCAACTTATATAAAAAAATCATACAAAATCCAAGAGATTGACACTAAAAATAGAAGAGTAAATCAACTCCCATATCACCCCAAGTCTAACTCTAGCTATGCTAAGATAACCAAGACTTCAAATAATATCTTTTGTCTTATGCCTTACATGAAAAACTCTTTGGTGTTGAAAATGACAGTGAGCCCATTTCATAATCCTTATTTAGAATAAAGATTAAATTCTTCAAAATTTATCAAACATGCATGGATATTTGGTAATTTAATTTTCTTCATGCATGATGTTATGCCAATCTTCAAACACTTGAATCTGAGCTAGAAGTGTTTGAAAAAACTTTGATTAATAAGATGAAAAAGAGTGCATGCATGAAATTCCATTTTAAGATTAGGTATGCAACATTGAAACTCCATGTTAGCTCCTTAAACTACTATCCAACGCTAAACTCCTTGATCCCTTTATTCATTCAAGTATCCCTTTTAGAAATAAGAGAGACATGCTTGAAGGTAGCTACATGTCTTTTCCAAGTCTCAATAATTTGATTATTGCATTAAAAACTCAGCATGTTCCTTACTATAGTCTAATCTTTCTTGGACCACTTTGCATGCCCAGAATTTGAGCTATAGATCATAGCAGCAGAGTCAAAAGGGGAAGTCCTCATTATCTTTTATTGATTATATTTTGAAATCCCACTAGTTAAATGTGCTTATGCCACTTATCCTTGACTAATTAATCCTTCAAATTTCCATTGGGTAAATTTATAGTTACTTTACCCTTATCTATTTTTACCAATTACTGTGGGCTTTTTGTTTGGGATCTTTTTAAAGTCCTCCTCTTAAATTTTATTTCTTTTAGCCTTTTCTTGGGACAAAATTTTCATGGCTTCACTCTTGGACTTGTCTTTCTTTTAGGCAATTTACCTGAAAGAATTATTTCTTTATTTCCTTCACACTTTCCCTTCAAATAATTTGTTTGAAGATTTTCTCTTTATGCACTTTTCCTTCAAAAAATTTGTCCAATGGAATTAATGTAAATGCCTCTTTGACTTTATGAAAATGCCCTTCAATATTTTTGACAAGGACCTTTTCTTGTAGATTTTTTGTCTGTTTCACCTTGAACAATTCCTTTAGACAAAAAGTTTGAAGGAAATTAGGTCTTTAGGGTTTTTTACAATGGAAAATTCCTTCAAACAAATTATCTAAAGGAATTGTCCATTCTCAAAGTTTTGTAAATTATCTTTCAAAATTCTGAAATGGTCCTTCAGAACAATTGAAATGACCCTTCATAAAAATTGAAAGCATGCCTTCGAAAAAAATGGAATGGTCCTCTTGCCCTTCGAAAAATTTGTAAGGGAATTTTCTAAAGGAAAAGAACCCTTCAAAAAAGTTGTAAAGGACCTTTCAGACTTTTAACAAGGACCATTTCTTGCAAAAATTACCTTTTAGAAAAATTGAAATGTCCTCTCTAAAAAAATGAACCCTTCAGATTTTGTGAAAATGGACTTTCTCAAAGGAAAATAGCAATTCAAACTTTTTAAAAGTGTCTTTTTTGAAGTAAAAAGAACCTTTTGGAATTCTTGAATGAGCCCTTTTTCTAAAAGAATTGTACTTTTCAACCTTTTGGAGATGCCTTTCTAAAATTTTGAACTAGTCCCTTATTTACCAAAGTTGAAAAGGTCTTTCAAGATTTTCGAAAATGTCAATTCCTTCAAACTTTTGGAAAAGCCAAATTCCTTCAAATTTGTTGAAGATGACCTTTTCAAGAAAATTTCAAACACCAATTCTTGACACTTAGATGAAAGGCATGGTTATGCAATTTTTTAATGATAAGGGTTGCAATTTGACCTGTGGGGTCAAAATTGTCAACATTTTGGTGACTCAACTGGGAAGCATGTCTGCTATGCTTGAGAACTAAAACCATATACATGATATTTGAACTCATAAAACAATGGCAAATATGGTACATGACTGCAAATTCTCTTTTGACCTAGAAAAGACAACCTTCATCCTTTAAAATAAGATTAGAAATAGACAAAATAGGGAAACTAAATAAACAAAGCAAATGTGCAAAAAAAAACACTTATTTGGGTCAAAATAGAACTAAAATAATGTGATTGAATAGCACTTAAAGGAAAACAAACTAACTATGTACAAGGAGCCAAGCTCTTTAGTAGAAATGTTTCAGATGTATCCCATTGACTAGGATTGGAAGCTCCTCACCATACATCTTTACAAGTTGGAAGGAATTATGGGATTTTCAGCTAGAAATTATGTATGGGCCACTCCAAATGGAGTCAAAATTCATGTGCCTTCTTGGTTTATATCTATCCTCATCCCATTTGAGGACCATATCTCCTTCTTTGAAACTTTGTGAAGAAGCTCCTTTGTAAATTGCTCTCTTCACTTGTGCTTGATGAATTTCCATGGCTAATATGGATTGATTTCTTATTTATTCCAACTCCATAAGCTTAGCATACCTGATCTCCATAGGCTCATTCTCTAACAATTCAAGCTGATGCATTAGTTCTAAAGTAGGAAACTCAAGAGAAATGGGTAACCTCACTTCCTTACCATATACTAACTTATGAGGGGAGTTGGCTATTGACCTTTTATAGGTGATCCTATCAACCTATAGAGCTGAATTTAACTTGAGATGTTATGACCTATGATTTTATTCAATAGTCCTTCTTATGATTTTTAATAGGTTCTTATTCATAGATTTAGTAAGGTCATTGCCTTGTGGATAATAGTTTGATGAAGTGCTAAGATAAATCCCATGTTGAATATCCCATTGGCTGATCCTAGTTCCCATAAAATCCATTGTATTATTAGAAATAATGGTTGAAGGAACTCCAAATATAGTAAGCAAACCTTCATATAAATCTAGAACATTGGTTTTGTTCGCTTCTTTCAATGCCACTACTTCTATCCAACCTGTAAAATAGTCTATAGTAGTTAGAATTGATTTATGTCCTAAACTTGAAGGAAGATTTATGATACTAATAAAGTCTAATCCCCATTAGATAAATGGTTGGTCCACCATAATTGGTTGAAGAGGTAAATCTAAAAGTTTCACTTTTCCCACAAACATAACACATTGTTCGTACTTCCTTACCCATGCATGGCAATCACTAAATAAGCTAGGCCAATGGTACCCACCTCTCATGATCTTAAGGGATATATTTCTTATGGAAAAATTTCCTCCACTATGTCCATCATGGAATTATCTAAGCAATATCTAATTTTGGCTTGGCTCCATACATCTTAGCAACATGCCATTGATATCTTTCTTGAACAAAACACCATCAATAAGAAAGAATGGAATTGATTGCAACCTAAAATATGTTATTTTTGAAGCACTTAGATGAGAAGGATAAATACCATCTTGGAGGTAGCTTACCAAGTCATGAAACTAACTAGAAGGTGAGGTATGACCAGATGCAACCTCTTCATCATTTGACACCAAAATAACCTCATTAGTCTCTTTTAAGTCTTGAACTAGATGCTCACAAAGTCCTTTGCCTCTAATCAACTTTGTGACCTTAATTTCCACATCATATTCCATTACCTTGGTTATCCAACCAACTCTCTTCTCATTTATATCTTTGTTCAAAAGGAACTCTTTGATGCTCAGGTGAGAGACCATTAGGTGTATTTTATTTTTAGACAACAAGTTTCTAAAATTTTTAAGAGACTTTATAACTAAAAGTACATGTTTTTCAACAAAAGAGTACCTTATTTCATAGTCTTCCAATCTTTTACTAAAGAAATCTATTAGCTGATCCAAAGCCTCATGATTTTGTTGGATAAGAATGCTTAAAATGGTGTCCATGTTAGCATATGTAAACAAAATGAAATCTTTTGTGAAATATGGATTTATAAGTGTAGGATCACTAGTTATGGCCTTATTAATATCTTTAAACTTTTAACTCCTTTGGACAATATGAAGCTCTGATTCTTCTTTAGCATAGTTATAAGTGGCTTAGCTAAAATGGTAAAATTTGAAATATATCTCCTTACAAAGTTTATTTCCCCAAAGAATCTTTACATAGCCTTTTTGTGCTTAGGCAAGGAGAGTGCAAGAATAAAGTATATCCTTTCAAAATATATACTCAAACCATACTTTGAGACCACATGGCCAAGGAGCTTACCTTCATGAACTGAGAAGATGCATTTTTGGGATTTAGAGATACCCCAAATTGCCTACACCTTTAGAACACTTGAGATGAACCATGTGATCATCTGCACTCTTTGAAAACACTATTATATCATCCAAATAAACAATTATAAACTTGTTAACAATACCCTAGAATTCCATATCCATGGCTCTCTAAAAAGTTTCTCAAGTATTAGATAAACTAAATGGCATCTTTCTGTATGAAAATTTCCCCCACTTGGTTGTGAAGGTTGTCTTAAATTAGTCCTCTTCCTTGACAAAAATCTTATTTTACCTACAACCAACTTTAAAATTTGTTCCATTGATGGCAATGGATAGTGATCTTTAAGTGAATCCCTATTCAATTCATAGAAGTCAACACACAATCTAATCTCACCATTCTTATTTCATACTAAAATAAGATTTTCCACCCAATTTTGAGTGCTTGATTAGAAATATAATAGCTGACTCTATGAACTTGAGAATCTCAACTCTCATCAAAGGCTCGAGCTTAGGATCAATGGGCCTTTGTCTTTGTCTCACTAGTTTAGTTTCAACCTCTAACTCAATGGTTTTTTAATCTAAACTTGGGTCAAATCCATTGAGACCATTATATTTCCAAGTAAATACATTAGAAAAACTTGTGCATAACTCAATGAAAGCTTCTTTTTATGAAGGAGTACATACCTTATCCAACTTCAAATTCTTACTAACTATAATCTCTACATCGACATAGTGCTCTTCTTTTGTTGACAAGGATGACTTATCCTTCCTTAACTCATCATCACCATTGAAAATGTTCTCAAGTGTGACCAATCCCTTGGGCAACTTATTTGTTCTTAGTTGCACAACCTAATCACCATACTACTTCAAATACTTTGATTGGTTTCTTGAAGAAAACTCAACCTCTTCTTATAAGAATCTCACAATTTGATTGTCATATTTAAACACTTGCCAATTTTCATGATTATTTGGAACAAAGGGCCTTACAACCACTTTTATATGTGATTTAATTCTATCACTTTTTGTATCAGTTGGGATACTAAATTGTGCCCCAATGGTAGCCAACCTATCTACATGTTTATTCTTGCATCTTGGTATTACCTGAATATTAAAAGATTGAAAATCTTCAAGTAAGTCATTTATTATATTCCTATAAGATTTAAGAAAAAAAATTTACATGAATGTTAACCTCTTACTTGGTGAACTATAATTCCACTATCACCAAAAACTTGCAAGGTGTTGACTTTCATCTTTCTAGCCCACTGCAAACGGTGAGCTAGTGCCTCATACTCAGTAACATTATTTGAATAGCTAGACTAAAATTTAATAGAAGAGAAATACCTTTGATTTTTTGGAGAAACCAACATCATTATAGCTTGGGTACCATTTTTATTCCTTGATCCATCAAAGTACAATTACCATAAACCTTCACTAGATTCATCATCCTTAACCATGAATAGAATTGGTACATCATTCTCATGAAGGAAATACACACCAAGTCCTTATTCTTCAATAATATTATAAGGATTATGATCATGAAAATTATAATCCCACTCATCAAGAAAAAATATGGAACTCCATCCAATGGTTATCCATTTTCTACTCCACTATTTTTTAGTACATCATCTGAGATGATACAGTTAGTGTTCATAACACTTGGAATATATGGCTCCATATGGAAATGTGAAATAGATTTAGAATGAATCATTTCATTAGTACCAAAATTGGTTATAAAAAACAAATAATTACAATCAGATGATAAATATTCCCCAATATTTGAAATGAAGTCCCTTGAAAGGCACATAGCAAAGTAAGGAAACAACTCTACCACAACAACATCATATTGAATAGTAACATGGGACAAGCATGTGATGTCAATTTCAGATCCTTGATGATGCATACCATATTTTTTGGTGAAAAATCCAATTGAAATACCCCCTTAGTTTTTGGATCATAAACAAGGTTAATCTTGTCTGTAATTTGCTTAGGCATGGTTGTGTTACTAGTTCCACTATCCACCATACAGTTATGAACCAAAGTATCACCTACTATCAAATAAAGGTGGAAAGGAGGAATTTTATTTTATTTTACCTTAGATTTTTCCACTTGTGACATCTTATTCACTTGATTTAATTATTTCTTAGTTGGTTGATCTGAATTAGTTAAGACAACACTTTTTTTCTAAACTAGTTTTGGAGGTAATTTGAGAGGTAAAAGATCTTTGATGAGCATATATTTTTATCCTAGAATGGAAAGAGAATCTCAAATTATAATTATAATATTATAATTATTCATTTGATCCAATATATTGAAATTAAATCCACCAAACTTTGGTTTCACTTTCTAAAGCACTGGCTACTCACAAACTAGAGGTAGTTGATGAACTTTACTAACCTCTATATTCTATTTTTTCTGAGTTGTAGGGCAACCAAGTTGTTATTTTATACTCCTATAAAAAATATTAGGAATATTTGAATAATTTGTCACCTCTTGAGCCTCATCAATGGTTCTCATTTTATCTATAGTTACAGTTGAAACTTAACCACTTATATAGTTAGTATCAATACCCTGAGTAAAAGTAACATAATCATCCACTTGCCAATTTACATTAATGACATCAGGATTCCCTTGAACCTATTGAGTTTCTCCTTATGATGCCAAACATATATCTTGGTACTAACCTCCTTCAAAATAAAAATCTTCTTATGTGATTTGTGGCATAGTGATTTTTTTTATACCAAGGCTTGGTTTTGAGCATCATTAAGATTTTAAGACTGCCAACTTGAATCCTACATCAAGTTATTTTGAGGTGGGGTGGTAATAATGGCATTTGAAGTGGAAGGATAATTAGGATCCAAGGTAGCATATGGATTAGCTAGAGTTATGGCTAGTTGTGTTTGATAAGGTCATCTATTCTCTCTAAAACCTTGATAAGGAGGCCTTTGATCTTTGAAGAGTTGATAGGTGGTTTTATTTTGTTGATGATAGGGCCTATTATCCTAATATTGTTGTCTCTTAAGTAACACTATTTCATTCCCTAAGGATTTTAACAAGCTTTTCAACTCTCCTATCTCACTAGCTTGACTAGTAGGGGATATTATTTAATATTGAGGTGAAACAATATGAGCTAAGGATGGGATATGAGGCATTTGAGGGGCTGGTATGGACTTTATTTTTAGAAATATAGGCATTAGAGGTCTTAGAGAAAGATTAATAGCTTGTATCAAACTGTTCTCTACCCTTATTACAACCTCATAAGTATTTGGAAAAGTAGTACCACCCATTAATTGTATCATCACACTAATGTTAGAGTTAAGGGCTTTTAAATAATATATAAATGCATATTCAGGAGATGGCCTAATCAATAGAGGTATCCTAGTCCATGTCTTTTGGAATCTGAGATTAAAATTAGACATGAACTCATGAGGAGCTCTCATTATGATAGTTAACTATTCAATCAAAGAGAGGTGATCAAATTTATCTTCAAATTTATTGACTAAGGCTGCACCCAATTCATCCCAGGTAGAAATGGAGTTTAGTGAGAGGTTTCTATACCACTACAATGCTTTTCCTTTGAAGGAAACAACAAGCAATCTAATAGAAACATTATCCTGAACAACGTTATGGATTGAATAGAGATTACTTGCATCTTAGATGTGGTCAATAGCAGTTGTTTGATTTTATCTTGAGGAAAATGGGATAATTCTAAAAGTATACATATGAATGTTGTCAAACTAGGCTAGATTTAGTGGGCTACCTCTACTGAATAGAATAAACACCTAGTTTTTTATAGCCATTTTGATAGTGGGGATTTTAGTGCTTAGAATAATAGGATAACTTGAAGACAAATATTTATTTTGAGGATATGGATTTTCCCTTATAAACCTTTATCTCTTATATCATATAAATTCAAAAAAAAAAACCTTTACTTCCTAACCTTGTGGTAACCTTTGGCATGAAAGAATCACCTAAATGGTGTTATGAACCTTGCAACCTAAAGAATATTTAGCTTGTGATGAAGATGAATATTATCATCTATTAAAATTGCTTCTCCTCATCTTCAAACTTCTTTAAATATGGAAATAATTTCTTTAAGTTCCCATTGATTGTGCCAAAAACTATTATCAATTATACTCTGACCCTTGTGAAGGTAGTTTTAGGACTTCACAATATGCTAAAACATGGAAATAAGCCTAGGCCATGGGTGGCCTAATCAGTGGATTGAATCTATAAATTCTAAAGGTTATCTCCCTTTGGTATATCATTTAAGATCTCTACTCTATGCTATAAACTATTGAGAAAAATGTAAGAAAAAAATTGAAAGAAAATCCTATCTAATGATTGTGATACATGTATATTTTGGTTCATCCACTCAATTTGAGCTTCTAAAAACATTAATTAGACAAGAAAAAGATTAAACTTCAACTTCAATTGACTCTTATGCATCTGTATTTCATGAAAAGGTTTTTATCTGATGTTTAAATATTGAGGGAAATGATGAATAAGCCTAATTTAAGGCACTAACCAACCACTTATATCCATTGTGAATCAGCCAAAAGACATTAAACATAGAATAGGACCTACATAATCTTATAAACTATACTACTAGGTAAGAATCAGGACTTGATAAGGATGAAAATTCTATCACATATGTAAATCACTAACATAAATACACTATACTAGTACCCTAGAATATGAAAATAGCCCTTTTATTTATCTAGAAAAGGTTAAAAAACTCAAATTTTGGTAGAATTTGGTCTTGCCAAAAGAGGGATCTCATTCAAGGATGAAAAATCCAAATTATATACAAAAAGCATACAAAATCCAAGAGAATGGTTTTGAAAATAGAAGATTAAATCAACTCCCACATCACCCCAAGACCAACTCTAGCTATGCCAAGATAACCAATCCTTCAAATAATATCTTTTGTCTTATGCCTTCCATGAAAAGATCTTTGGCGTTAAAAATGATGGTGAGCCCATTTCATAACCACTATTTAGAATAAAGATTAAATTATTCAAAATTTAACAAAAATGCATTAATCTTTGGTAATTCAATTTTCTTCATGCATGATGCTATGCCAATCTTCAAACACTTGAAGCTAAGTTAGAAGTGTTTGAAAAAACTTTGAGTAATAAGATAAATAAGAGTGCATGCATGAAATTCCATATTAAGATTAGGTAGGGAACATTGAAACTCCATGTTATCTCCTTGAACCACCATCTAATGCTAAACTCCTTGAGCACTTTATGTATTTGAGTCTCCCTTTTAGAACTAAGGGAGCCATGCCTAAAGGTAATTGCATGTCTTTTCCAAGTTTGATTAATTTGATTATTACATTAAAAACTCAACATGATCCTTATTTAGGTATAATCTTTCTTAGGCTACTTTGCATGCTCTAAATGTGAGCTATATATCATGTCATCAAAGTCAAAAGGGGAAGTCCTCATTGTCTTCTTTTAATTAATTGTTGAAATCCCACTAGTTGAATGCATTTATGTTGCTTGTCCTTGACTAACTGGTCCTTCAAATTTACACTGGGTAACTTTATATTTCCTTTACCCTTCTCTATTTTGGTAAATTATTATGGGATTTTTGTTCAGGATATTTGTAAATTCTTCCTCTCAAGTTTTCTTTATTTTAGCCTTTTCTTTAGATAAAGTGTCCATGACTTCACTCTTGTACTTTTCTTTCTTTTAGACAATTTGCTCAAAAGAATTGTTTCTTTCTTTCCTTCCTTTAGGCTTTCCCTTTGAACAATTTATCTGAAGCTTTTCTCTTTATGAACTTTTCCTTCAAGCAATTTGTTTGAAGGAATTCATGTAAATGCCTCTTAGACTTTATGAGAATTCCCTTCGGGATTTTTGACAAGGACCTTTTCTTGTGAAGTTTTTGTCTCTTTTGCCTTGAACAATTCCTTCGAACAAAAAGTTTGAAGGAAATTACATCTTCAAGTTTTTTTGCAATGGAAAATTCCTTCAAACAAATTGTCTAAATGAATTATCCATTCTCAGACTTTTGTAAATTATCCCTCCGAATTAAGAAATGGTTCTTTAGAACAATTGAAATGACCTTTCGAAAAAATTGAAAGTATCCCTTTGAAAAAAATGAAATGGTCCTCTTGCCCTTCAAAAATTTGTAAAGGACTAAATTGAAGGAAAAGAACCCTTTGGAAAAGTTGTAAAGGGCCTTTTAGACTTTTAACAAGGACCATTTCTTACAAAAAGTACCTTTCAAAAAAATTGGAATGGTCCTCTTTCAAAAAATGAACCCTTCAAATTTTGTGAAAATAGACTTTCCTAAAGGAAAATAGCCCTTCAAACTTTTTGAAAGTGTCTTTTTTAAAGGAAAAAATAACCCTTTAGAATCCTTGAATAAGCCCTTTTTCTGAAAGAATTGTACCTTTTGACCTTTTAGAGATGCCTTTCCAGAATTTTGAACTGGGCCCTTCTTTGGAAAAGTTGAAAAGGCCTTTCAGGATTTTTGAAAATGTCAATTCCTTCAAACCTTTGGAAAATCCCAATTCCTTCATATTTTTTGAAGATGACCCTTTCAGGAAAATTTCAAAGACCAATTCCTGATACTTAGACAAAAGGCATGGTTATGCAAGTTTTGAATGATAAGGGTTATAATTTGACCTGTGGGGTCAAAATTGTCAACAGTTAGGTTTCTTTTTCTAGGTGAAAAATGAATGAGGGTTGTTCTTGTATTTATATAAATCCATTTGGACAAGTAACTCATATTAAATAACTTAGGTTGACCATTAGGATACATTTCATTTTTTAATTTGATGAATTTATAGCACTACACACTTGCATCAGTGTAGGACACTAGCATCAACATAGGTGTCTATCATAGATGTTAGTGTCTAGGGAGTAGGAAAGTAAGTACATGCTCAAAGCTGGTAGAGGTAGAAGATAACAAGGGTTTAAGCATTCTAGGAAAGATATAAGGTTTGGGTCATCAACATAAGACTAGTCAAATTAAGAGATTGTCCAATGGGCACACGATAGAGCATATGAAAGACTACAAAAAGTAGGAAATGTCTAGAATTAAGAGGAATAACTAATGTCTAATTTTGTCAAGTGTATAAGACTAAGGTATTATATAATTTAGAAATAGTGTCTACAATGGATCTTAGGATGCACAAGCATAAATTAAAATGATATATATATATATATATATATATAAGATTTAAATCATAGGAAATAAAATAGGCATAATGACAAAAATGGCACTACAAACTCATAATGAGGATCATTATAACATCAATTACACTTAATAACTCACAATATTTTCAAGTATTATATCTCATAGTAAAACTCTCAAATATAATCTTCATTACCCAATATAATTCTACCTTTTCATAGGTGTAAGGGCATGCTTATATAGATACAAGACTTGCATAATTACTTTAATTTTTTTACCCCACTAAAAACATTAACACACCTTATTGAATCTCAAATATTAAATGTATCCACATTTTAGAGCATAGTAACATGTTATAACTTAAATCATCACAAATATGTCACATAAATTATTAAATGAATCTATATACATCTCATTTCTTTCACTATGATGCCATCATTATTCACTAAATCACTCTCTTGCATTATTATGTGAATTAACCCTAATTTATTCCATCTTCTAATTATTTAATACTAATCATCATTTCAATCTCAAATCATGACAACACATCCCTTGTCACATTCATCAACCACATCATATTTATAAATTTTAATGACACGACCCCAATCTATTTGCTCATTTTATACATCACCCCCTAGCCAATTAATTATTTATTCTATTATCACATCCTATCCCATAAGAATCATATCACATCACACTATTTAATAAATATATGTTAATTAAATAATCTCCTCAATAATGGAAAATTACATGGAATGAATATTTCTTAATTTCCATAAATCTAATTAATCTAATTAATCCTCACATCACTCAAATCCCAATGAAATCTTCAATTCTCCCACAAAATTAATTTTATACTCATTTCCAATCAAAAAACAATCCTTTTTTCAATAAGGCATGTCATAACCCAATCTTAATAAATAGAATCCTTACACCCTCTGATTCCCTCTATTTATTCCTAAAACTCCTCTCATTTATGAGGAGGTAGACTCATTATCATACATTTATATCCAATCTCATCCAATGTTCCCATTAGTCAAGAAAATCTATAAATTGAAGGGTCTCCCTTCATTCTCATCGAGCTTATTCATGAAATGAAGTTCTATTAATTTGTTAATCAAATATTCAAATCACATCCTCACTCATCTAGACCAAATGCCCATTTCACAAGGGGAGGTGTTGTTGAATTACATATGCATCTCGATAAACCTTTGAAACTACTGTTAGGGTGTGGAGCTAAAAGCTTCACCAAGGAGCATACTTTAACAGGTTCGGGTTTACACAGACACCAGCATCAGTTAGGAGTGATCGACATCAGTCAGATGCAGTTGGAGAGACGCCGATGTCGGTAGTGGGTCGGCCGGCAGCGGTCACAGGCAAGCAACAGGAATCAACGTCAGTTACCTGTGCGTCCAGGAAGCTATTTTCGAGGACAAAAGTGAGTGTTTGCATGATGAGTTTCAGTTGTAGTCTTAATCTCGCATCTCTATTATTAACAATACTATTTTTAGAGCCCTTGTTCAAGTGGCTTAACTATTTGTTGGAAGTGCATGCTCAAGTCTCCTAATTCTATATGTAGAATTAGATCTTCTTAGCTTAGTGTGGATTATTGTAGTAATTCATTGAATTGGTATGTTGAAGAACAGTACAGAATTGAATCAATCCAGGCTTGTTGGAGTTGATTGTTCTTGAGAGAGAGAGTTCTTGAAGAATAGAGCTCTAGTGAGAGATCTATACATCTATGAGAGGTGTGGAAGAAAGAAGTTTCTTCAATTGTATTCCTTTTGTAAAGAATTTGTTAATACAAGTTTTCAGGGTGGTTTCTTGTATCTCTTGTTCTTGTTGTTTATCATTCTAGTTACTTATCTATCTGACTTATTTCTATGTTTATTGCTTTCAAAAGTGTAATCTATTGTTGGTTGATTGCCAACAAGTGGTATCAGAGCTTAGGTTCACTAACAGGTGGTTCAGATCTGTATAGTGTGTATTGATTAAAGGTTCTCACAGGGGTTTCTACAGGGATTTCTATTTGAGTGGGAGAAGCAATGGTAGATGAAAGTAAATTGAGAATGGAAAAGTTCAATGGAAAAAATTACCAACACTGGAGAATGCAGATAGAGGATTATCTGTATCAAAAAGATCTCTACTTACCGTTAGGTGGGGTTGTAAAGAAGCCCAAAGACATGGAGGATGAAGAATGGGAAGTTCTTGACAGAAAGACTCTGGGGTCTATAAGACTGAGTCTAGCATCCACTGTGATATCTAATCTATCACAGGCAAAGTCTATGGTAGAGTTGATGACTACGTTAGCAAATTTGTATGAAAAACCCTCAGCTTCTAATAAGGTATATCTTATGAAGCAGTTATTTAATTTGCATATGAATAAAGGTGGATCTGTTTTTACTCATCTGAATGATTTCAATGGAATTGTGAATCAGTTAAGTTCAGTCAATATAGTATTTGATGATGAAATAAAATCTCTTTTAATATTATGTTCTTTGCTTGAAAGCTGGCATGGCTTAGTAATGGCAGTAAGTAATACTGCATCTGCATCAAATATTTTAAAAGTAGAGGATGTTGTTAGTGTTATCTTGAATGAGGAAATTCATAGGAAAAGCACCGAAGAGACATCTGGGAACGCTTTAAGTTTTGAGAGCAGGGGGAGGCAGAAAGAGAAGAGCAAGAAAGGTAGATCAAGATCCAAATCTAAGGGGAAAGGCAGATCTAAATCCAGAAATGGCAGAAGGCCACAATGCTAGAATTGTGGAAAGATGGGGCACATAAGCAGAGATTGTTGTTCAAAGCCTAAGGAGGACAATTAGCACGAAGGAAATGAAGAAGCCAAGGTAGCAGGTATTGCACAAGATGCTTTAATTTTCTCTCTGCATAATAATATAGAATCTTGGGTGTTAGATTTTGGTGCATCTTTTCATGCTACCCCTAACAGGGAATATTTTAGTGACTATATCCATGGAGATTTTGGAATAGTGTATCTAGGGGATGATGAGCCCTGTAAAATAATTGGCAAAGGTAAAGTGCAGCTGAAGATGTAGAATAACAACACATGGGTGTTGAGAGATGTGATGCATGTTCCTTGCTTAAAGAGAAATTTGATTTCTGCAGGAAAGTTAGGGGATGAGGGTTGTACAGTAACTCTCACGGTAGAATCTTGGAAGGTGACCAAGGGTGCACTTGTTATGGCCAGAGGTAAGAGAGAAGGTACTCTCTATTTGTATAATTATGTTACTAAAAAATCTCCTTCTGTATTATCTACTTCAGATGTGGATGCTAAATTGTGGCACTCAAGGCTTGGCCACATGAGTGAGAAGGGCATGTCAATTCTTAAGTCCAAAGGTATGCTTTCAGATTTAAAAGGCATAGATCTAGAGTTTTGTGAGCACTGTGTCTTTGGAAAATAGAAAAGGGTTAGTTTTCTCAAGACTGGGTCTACTAAGAAGAGGCATAAGTTGCAGCTTGTTCACACAGACGTGTGGGGACCGGCTCAGGTTGCTTCCATTGGAGGATCATAGTACTATGTATCTTTCATAGATGATGCTACAAGGAAGGTATGGATCTATTGTATTAGGAGAAAATCTAATGTATTTGAGACTTTTAAGATTTGGAAAGCTATGGTTGAGAATGAAATAGGTAAAAGATTGAAGTGCCTGAGATCTGACAATGGTGGCGAGTTCTACAGTTATAAGTTTAGAGATTATTGTTATATGCATGGAATATGCAGGCAAAGGATGGTTCCAAGGACACCTCAGCAAAATGGAATTGCTGAAAGGATGAACAGGACAATAATGGAGTGTGCAAGATGTATGAGATTGCATGCTGGTTTGCCCTTACAGTTTTGGGCACAAGCTGTTGACACTGCAGTATACCTGATTAACAGAGGACCCTCTACAGCTCTGGATGGTGGTATTCCAGAAGAGGCATGGACAGGTAAAAAGGTTGATCTCTCATATCTCAAAGTTTTTGGTTGTGAAGCCTTTGTGCACATAGATAAAGAAAATAGAAAGAAGCTTGATGCTAAGTCTATGAGGTGCACATTTATTGGCTATGGCTCAGATGATTTTGGTTACAGATTGTGGAATCTAGAAACTAACAAGGTAATCAGGAGCCATGACATTGTTTTCAATGAAAGAGTGATGTATAGTGATCAGCTAAGGAAGTTGAATCAATCTGAGTAGAGCAATGGTGAATTGGATGAGGTGAAAGTCCAATACAAGCTCACAGGAAAAAGAAATAATCACTTGCAAGAAAACACAGAGATCGATGTCGGCAGGTTAGGAACCAGCATCGACAATACAGAAATTGGCGTCAGCCGTACAGAGACCGACGTTGGTAGGACAGGCACCGAGGTCGGTCAGATAGAACCAGCGTCAGCCAGTAACAGGTCTGGAGGTGACCGAGGTCGGTCACTGTCAGAGAATTTGGGTGGACAGTGTGTTGTGAACGAGTCTCAGACACCCATCAGGATGTCAAAAAGGGTGAGTAAACCTCCAATTAGATATTCTCCTTCATTATTTTATTTATTGCTAACTAATGGTGGAGAACTAGAGAGTTTTGAAAAAGCAATACAGGTGGAGTCCAAGAGTCAATGGGAGCATGGCATGGTTGAGGAGTTGGAGTCCTTAAGAGAGAACCAAACATGGGATTTGGTTGAATTGCCAGCAGGTAAGAGAACACTCAAGAATAGATGGACCTACAGGTTGAAAGAAGGTGAGAATGGACAGATGAGATATAAGGCCAGATTGGTAGTGAAAGGATTTGCACAAAAGCCAAGTATTGACTTTGGTGAGATTTTTTCTCTTATTGTTAAAATGACTTCTATAAGGGTTGTATTGTCTTTAGTTGCTTTTGAGGATTTGCATCTTGAGCAGCTAGATGTTAAGACAACATTTCTTCATGGAGATTTGGATGAGTAAATATATATGGAACAACTAGAAGGATTTGAGGTCAAAGGCAAGGAGAAGTTAGTGTGCAGATTGAAGAAAAGCTTGTATGGCCTCAAACAAGCTCCTAGGCAATGGTATTTAAAATTTGACAGGTTTATGACTGAGCATGGCTACAGTAGGTGTCAATCTGACCATTGTGTGTATTTCAAGAGATTTGATAATGGTAGATATATTATTCTATTGTTGTATGTAGATGATATGCTGGTTGCAGGATCTCACATGTAGGATATCTCTGAGCTTAAAGTGAAATTAGCTCAAACGTTTGCTATGAAGGATTTGGGAGCAGCAAAGAAAATCTTTGGCATGAGCATTAAGAGAGACAAGAAAAATCACAGGTTGATATTGTCTCAAGAAGATTATGTGGACAAGGTGTTGAAACGGTTCAATATGCAGGATGTTAAACTGGTAAGCACACCTTTGGCTGGACATTTTAAGTTGAGTAAAGAACAATGTCCTAATTCATATGATGAGGTAGAGTACATGAGTAAGGTTCCATATTCTTCCACAGTAGGGAGTTTGATGTATGCAATGGTGTGTACTAGACCGGATATTGCCCAAGCAGTGGGAGTTGTAAGTAAGTATATGGCCAATCTAGGTAAGGAACATTTGAAAGCAGTTCAGTGGATCCTTAGATATCTAAGAGGAACCAGCAGTAGGCACTTGTGCTATGGAGGTTCAGATACTTCTCTACATGGTTATGTAGATTCAGATATGGCAGGTGATTTGGATGGTAGGAGGAGCACTATAGGTTATGTTTTCACTGTAGGTGGAACGGCGGTTAGTTGGATATCTAAGTTGTAGAAGGTTGTTGCCTTGTCAACTATAGAAGCAGAGTATATTGCAGCCACAGAGGCTAGCAAAGAGATGATATGGATGACATGGTTCATGGATGAGCTTGGTAGGGAGCATGAGAGTTGAAGATTGTATAGTGATAGTCAGAGTGCAATCCATTTGGCTAAGAATTCAGCCTTTCATTCAAGAACAAAGCACATACAGCTAAGGTATCACTTCATACGACAGGTATTTGAAGATGGTGAGTTGAAGCTGGAGAAGATCCATACGGATAGGAATCCTGCTGATATGTTAACCAAGCCGGTTACAAAGGAGAAGTTGAATCTTCATTCAACTTCTGTTGGTCTTCATGATTGAGTTGAAGATAGAGGAGACAGAAGATGTTGCTGTGCAGGTACTGGTGCAACTGTTTATCTCCAAGTGGGAGATTATTAGGGTGTGGAGCTAAAAGATTCACCAAGGAGCATACTTTAATAGGGTTGGGTCTACATAGACACCGGTGTCGGTCAGGAGCGATTGACGTCGGTCAGATGCAGTTGTAGAGACACCGACATCGGCAGTGGGTTGGCTGGCAGCAGTCACAGGCAAGCAGCAGGAATCCACGTCAGTTATCTGTGCGTCTAGGAAGCTATTTCCGAGGACAGAAGCGAGTGTTTGCATGATGAGTTTGAGTTGTAGTCTTAAGCTCACATCTCTATTATTAACAATACTATTTTTAGAGCCCTTGTTCAAGTGGCTTAATTGTTTGTTGGAAGTGCATGCTCAAGTCTCTTAATTCTATATGTAGAATTAGATCTTCTTAGCTTAGTGTGGATTATTGTAGTAATTCATTGAATTGGTATGTTGAAGAACAGTACAGAATTGAATCAATCCAGGCTTGTTGGAGTTGATTGTTCTTGAGAGAGAGAGAGATCTTGAGGAATAGAGATCTAGTGAGAGATATATACATCTAGGAGAGGTGTGGAAGAAAGAAGTTTCTTCAATTGTATTCCTTTTGTAAAGAGTTTGTTAATACAAGTTTTCAGGGTGGTTTCTTGTATCTCTTGTTCTTGTTGTTTATCATTCTAGTTACTTATCTATCTGACTGCGTTTATTGCTTTGACAAGTGTAATCTATTGTTGGTTGATCCCCAACAACTACATCCATTTCAACACAATATAATTGAAGTGAAAAACATAGTTTATCTTAGGTAAGATCAAGGTATATTTTTTTATCGATCCTCTATTTAATAACTAGTATAAGGTTGTATACACCGAAATCGTGTCTATCCCTTGGTCATCCTCCCCCTTGGTCTCCTTGGTCCACCCCCTAAACATTCCTAACCCACACACTTATTAATTTAAAATAAATTAACTATTTTAAATTAATAACCCCTTTGACACCTCACCCTTGGATACACTCCACCTTGGATACCTCTCCTTAGATGCCTCCCTCACCCCATGCCAAATCTTAATTGCTTACACCCCATTTCAACCCTCCCACTAGCCTCTCACACTCATTTAATCCACTTTCGGACCATTTTTCAAAGGCAATCAACCTCGGTAAATGGAAGAACAGGCAGAAGGCTAATTTTAGCCTTTTTTCCATTCTTCTAGCTGTCGACGTCGGTTACCAGTCAGCCGATGCTAGTGAGATCGCTGACATTGGTCGCTTAAAACAACTCAAAGGCAAATTCTCTTCCCCCAGGGACGTTGAATCAATCAACCATAGACCTGAATGCTAATTCTCCATCTGCAGGTATTCAACCTCTCTCTCTCTCTCCCAGACACACATCAAGCATCACAGGGCACAGGGACTCTGCATCAGTTACTCTACCTCTTTGCAGGGAATCTTCTGCATCAGCAACAGGGCTTTTACACTTTTGGTTCTCTGCTAAGGAGCTAAGTATTCTTCTTTTATGTCATTTTAGTAGCTTAGAATGTATTTGTAATTAGTTTTTTATTTATTGCTTCTAAGCCATATTATCAACCAAACCTGGCTATCAACCAGACTAGCCCTGACTCTATTCCTGGAAATGCTGAGAGGCCTTTCCCATACCCTTACCCCTTTTTTGACAACATATCCCCTACATTTGTCTCTCTTAAAGACCCTGTATACTGTCTTACCACACTACACAGACTCCCAAACTACCACAGACCATTCCATCAACTAGAGACCCATCCAAAACCCATCCAAGGCCATTACCCCGATTGACATCTGCCTCCAGGCCCATTGCCCCTACTGACATCGGTAGACTAACTAATGCCGACAACCTTAACCAAACTGATGACGATAGACTAACTAGCATCAGTGATTGTGGCAGACTGATAGCAGACAGCAGGTACACATTATCTAATTTCCTCTTTGCTAGTCATTTGTCATTTCTTTATTTCCAACACTTTTACTTATTAACAGTGGAATGTCATCCTGCTAGGAAGTCTTTGCACTTCTGAGATCAAGCATTGCTTGGCAGTCCACCACCTATCTATCTAACAATCTCTTTGTTTGAGTCTCTTTCTTCTGTAGGTGTCATCCTCCACAGCCAAAGAGGAGTCCCTACAACATCTGGATAATGGTGCGTAAACTTCATCTGGGTACGTACAAACCCCTGACCATTTATCTTAGTTTCTTACTTCTTTTGAATGTGGAAAAGTGAAAACTTGTTAGAAACATTCTGGCACGCCTGATGGGACCCTAGGAATTCTCCTTGGGTTCATACTTTTTTATTCTAAGCAAACTTTTCATATAGGTGCATTAGGTCTCTTCTTGCATCTTTTTCTTCTATCTCTTCTGGAAAGACATCATAAGCAAAGTTAAAAAGAATCCTTCTTTTTCTTTCCTTCTTGCATCTTAGACTAGTCAAAGTCATACTCTTCAACCTCTTCTCACTTGTCTGCATATGAACACACATTTCTATTTGGGCTTAAAATCTATTGCATTTCATTTCTGCCTGAATGCATACTTAGCTCTCACATCTAGTAATTAGAACCACATTATGAATAAAGCGTAGTGCACTTATGTTACACGACCAGACCACTATCACAAATTAAACATCTAAACACACCTGAGATAAGGTCTGACTAGGATTACATCACCTAGCAGATACCTTACCCTTCTTGGTAATCCCACTTGGACTTCACTACCAAGGGGAGAGCCCACTCTATTCTCTGGTAGAGTATAAACTCTAGGGGAAGTATATACTACCTAAGTGACCCAACTTATCTCTGGGCTCGTGAAGTGAGGGGAGCTCGCTCCTTAGCACCAGGCCATGTACAAAACCTAACACAGATCTTGAGCACCAAAACTAACCTGAAACCAACCTTAGACTACTTCTTCTAGGACCTATTCTAAAAGCCAACTTCCCAAACACATTCTAAGGCATAAGCCAACATGATTCTAAAAGTTTATTCTTAGGATTTAACATTTAGGATCTGCCTGTCTTCATCTATTTTTCTATTTCTATCTAGTTTTTTGAGCTAGTGAGGATGTTTTCTTCTTTCTTCCAAAAATTCTCAAAATCTCTGAGTTTTTGGAAAAACACAGTCACCGACATCAGTTTTTCCACCAACATCGACAACTTATATCCATCGACATCAGTTATTTGACCAACATCGACAACCCTATTTCACTGAAATCGGTCTTTCTAATGACATTGGTCACTGTCCAAAACTTTCTTTTCCAAATAACAGGCTTAAAATCTGACTTTCTTGCTGTTAGACAAACATTCTGAGTTTTTGAAATTGAAAAAACATAGTTTCTTAAACCTGACCCTTTCTACCTTGAATGGTTTTGACACGTAGTCAAACTAGGACTTTTGTTGACCATGCAAGGAAACAACCACTTCCGCCTTCACTTTCCATAACCAGTCCTCTAATGGAGTATCATTCAGAGACCAAATAAACTCTTACCCAACCAACCCTGACTCAACCCCCTATTGTCCCTAAAGGGGACTGAGACTTTGAAAGGTTCCTTGACCTTAATGTCAAGGCCCTTCAATACTATCTCACATGCAGTTGAGTGCAAGATTCTTTAGGCAACCCAATTATGGGATGCCAACTACCTTGCTTGAGATGGCAACTATATCAAACACCTCCATCATTCAACCCATTGACCCCCCATCAACCACAGACTATTCAACAAAGCTCTACCCCTTTCCAAAATATAGTTGTCTCCATCCCACTTACTCTCACCCCTATCAACACTAGAGTGGCTACTCATCCATTAGCTAGTGTTGCCACAACCCAACCACCTCTGGCGACTTCAAGCCTAGTCATACCATCCACCTTCATGACACAACCACCCTTGGTCTCCACATCTATCCTTATGACTAGTTACCCATATGTTGCACCTATACAAGCACAACCAACTACTTCATATGCCCCTTCTAATCCCTTCCAAGCACCTTACAATCTAGGGGGTGCCCCACCTACAAATCCATCAACTGATCTAATCAAAATGTTGATGGACAAGATGTCTAATCTTGAGACATCCATTTCCAGTTCAAGTAATGTTCTCTCTTATGAACAAATTTGTAATGAACCCATCCATCCCTCTGTCCCAATCTGATCGTATCCCAATCAGTGGGAACTTCCTAATTTTACTCACTTTCAGAGTAAGGAAGACCCACAGTAGCATCTACAAGCATTCAGCTATGCTTGTTATCTTATAGCGCATGATGATGCATTGTTACTATGCACATTCCCCATGTCACTTTCTGGTGCTACTCTCGATTGGTACAGCTCTCTCACCAAACACTCTCTTTTCACATTCACCCAACTGGCCCAACTTTTCCTTAACCACTTTTTGATCAATATCACCAAAAAGGTCTCCATCATAGACCTATACTCTATCAGATAGTTTGATGATGAATCCATAGCCGATTTTGTTGCCTGTTGGAGAGGCTTAATCAACCAACTCTCCTTTTTTTTTCCTCAACCCAAGCTCATCAAGCTCTTTTCATAGGCATGTACCAAACATATTTCATCTACTCTCTGGGTCCAAATATTTTGCACTTTTGATGAAGCTTTCACGATGGCTAGGAAGCTTGAACTACGTGTCATCGAGAAAAACAAAGTCAAATTACAGAGTAAAAACCCCAACACCAAGTCTAATGACTCTTCCTCTAAACCTTCTTATTCTAATTCCAAATCTAAGGCATCAACAAATGCTATAGTCATTAGACCATCATCTTCAACAACAACCAACCAATCTCAACCTTCCACATCTCAAAGCATCACCAAACAATTCCAATAATGGTATATATAGCGTCAGTATACTCCTATAGGAGAATCATACACTTCCATTTTGGATAAACTTGTCAAGCAGGAGGTCCTCAATCTCCCTCAAATCTGACCACCTCAATTTGACCCCTCAAAACCTATCCCTGCATGGTACAGGGAAAATGACTTTTGTCATTATCACCATATCAAAGGCCATGACATAAACAACTGCAAAACTTTCAAGAACATCATTAAAGAGATGATAGATAAGGGGGATCTTGTTTTGGATAACCTGAACATGCCACCCAATCAAAGCATCAACATCTTTAGACAACCTTTTCCTAACCATCCCCCTAGCCAAAACAACATTTAGACCATGGTCGATGATTCTCAAGAGTGTAATATATGCACAGTCAACACGGTCTCACCTCTTATGCCTAACCAACCTCTCTCACAAGCTAAAGAGGTTAGCCCACCCATTGGTCCTTCATAGGTAAAAGAGCCTTCTTCTCCCATTTCTCCTCCACATGTAGATGAACCATCTTCTCCTGTTAGTTCTCCATCAACCTCTCTTATATTGGAGGACGCCTTGACCATACTGATGCCACTAGCCTCGCCCTCATCCTTCCTATCATCAATGGGGGATCATACTTTTCCCACACCTCGACCACACGTCGAAGCCATCACCATCCCTACGCTCTACCCTCTCGAAGAGCCACACTCTCCAATCCCTTCTCCGCTGAGAGAGGAACTCACCACCTCACCTACTTCGATCGAAGAAGAGCCAGTGAGGGTTGCTTTGAACCTCGACCCTCACAATAGTAGTCCTTACACCAAACCAAAGAAGGCTACTAAACCACATTAAAGAACTCTTCCTCCACCATCATCACTGCCCTCCATTTTGGGCCCTCACCCATCCACCTTAATAGGAGTGCTTCCTACTCCAACACCCAACAAAAATAAAGCACCTCCATTACGACCTTCACCTAACAAAAGCATACCTCCTTTAAAGCATCTAATGCCTCCTACCATGAAAGTGTCATCTACGCATCTGGCCACACCACCAAACAAAAAGATGATACGAAACACTCCCTTGACAATGTCTAAATAGAAGTTATCAACTTTTACTGCAACACAATGTGCAGACCCATTAATAGGTTCTTACACCTTGCTGTTATGTTGACTTTTTCAATCCTCTAACATCACTCTTCCACCTATCAAACCATTTCAACCTCTCAGACCAAAACCATCTTGGTTTGATGACACCAAAATTTGCCAATATCATTGCACGCTTGGGCATGACAATAAAAATTGTTGTGCCCTTAAGGTTACCATCTACCAATTCATGGAGAAAAACACCCCTCTTGTTGAGGATACTGTCAACAAATCTACAATACTGTCTCATGTCTCCTAGACATTTTCACTATCACACTCATCAACTCTCAGATCAAGGCCATCTTGGTTTGATGACACTAAATTTTGTGCATATCATCACACACCTGGACATGACACTGAGCATTGTTATGCTCTTAAAGCTATCATTCATCAACACTTCAAAAAGGACACCCTTCTCACTAAGGATCCTCTTGACCATCCTTTAACCAAATCATTGACACCATCCCAGGCCTCTCAAACATCCTCACCTAAATCGGGAGCCTATCATCAGACTATGGTCCCTTTACCACCTTCAACCCCATTATTTGAAATCAACACCATCAATGTGGCCAATAGGTGACAAATCATGAAGGATAAAGGGAAAGAGAAGGTTTCTCTCCCCCAAACATATCCATTCGTCAAGTCTCCTCAACCATCAAGACCCAAGATTTCAATTTTGGGCACATCTCGACCAGCTTTTTCAAAACCAATTCATGACCCCATGGTGAAACACCTTCACCAAACCTCTATGAAGACATCTTTGTATGACCTCATAAAAAGCTCTCCACAACATTGACAAGCCTTAATCAAAACCTTACAGGCAGTGGAGGTTCAACCTAAAGACCCCCAACCACTAGCTGCCTTAGTCCAACCATTTCTCAAGCATTCTCCCTGTCACATAAGCGACTGGGGGAATTTGACTTTATCCTAACTCTCAACCTCGACCAAACATCAATCAATCCAAGAATGAATTGAGCCTCAACCAAGCCTTGACCAAACCTCAACCAAGCCTCGACCAAGCACCGACCAAGCATCGACCAAGCCTCGACCAAACATCATCCAGCCAAACATGCCAACAACACATCAACCACTTCATGTCCAACATCAACCAACATGTGGCCAATATGGAATGGAGTAAACGAGGCAAATTTGCTCCTAATTAGCTCAGACCTTACATCATCACACACAAGTATGGATCAGGAGCTTATCGTCTATCTTCTCTCGAAGGCCGACCAGAACCTAAGCCCCTTAATGCCTTGCATCTATGACCATTCTACTGTTAGTCGAGTATGCATTCACTTGACATTTAACTTGTGCTCATCCCTTGAGCAATCCCTATCATTTTAATCCTCATTCCTTTCAACCCTATTCCCCTAAAACAAACCCTATGTAACCCTTTTATAAAGTATGAATGCTTTGTCCTAATAAAAGGGAACCCTTGAACTTCTATAGTCTTGTCCATGACTCAAAATTCTGTCAAAAATAAATTGAGATGTCAAAATATCAAAAGGTCATAAACTCTAAATGCAGACTACTCCCTCGAAGGATAGCTGTACTACCATTGTTGTAGTTAATAGACTACTCCCTCGAAGGATAGCTATTCAAAGCCTTCAAATATATATATAAAGCAAAAATATAGACCACTCCCTCAAAGGATGGCTATGCTTAAACTCTTGCTACAAACAACACTCTCAAAAGCTTCCCACATCGATCAGCTTCAAAAATGACTGCAAACAAAATGACATCTCTATGTAGACTTCCCGCATTGATCAGTCTACCCAAAAAAAAAAGTGTCATGGACTTGACTTATAGTCGTTCTCAGGGTCTCCTATAAAAAGGGGGAAAAGTTATCCCTACCAAAAAGAGTTACCCTATCCTACCATATCACATCACCTACTCAAGGGATTTCAAGTTCATTTTAATGTCAAAGTGATTCAATTACCTCTCTAACACAATCAGTGGTCAATGACGTAATGCATGAACGGGGCTTTTGTTTCTAAAACCCCCTACCTATGCTATTATTATGGTCCTTGTCAATGAATGAGCAATGCGCCTTTCACTTCTTATGCACTTTGGTCAAAAATAATCCAACCAAATCATTTTCTCAACCATACCCAACCAAACTAAAACATTTTTAGACCACCAACATGACATAGTCCATTTCACATAGTTTCTATGGAAACCAATACACATGGAAACTATCAACCGCACAATTTATGTTAAGCATAAACCATTACTTGCTGAAGCATAAACATACTCATTTCATTTTTAGCATCCATCCATCACTAATATGGAAAATTGCTAGGGGTGAAAGACCCATCACCAATGTTATAGAATACACCATCACATAATATAGAAAAGGTTGTAACATCATCTTACCCTCATCATTTCAAGCATGTACCCTCAAACATATGGGAAGTGCTAAACCTTAATCATGTCCCAACCAATCATCAACCAATCATCAACTATCTTTGACTCCTAGCCTGAACTACATTGGTCTAGGGCCCTTCTAACATGGGCTATGTAGGTAGCACTCAGATGACATGACGTCTTCTGGGGTTAGCTCAGCCACATCCATTTGTTCATCTATTTGATAAACAAACCATATTACCCTCATCATTCTTATCATGACCAAACCAATCATCAACCACTTTGTCTCCTAGTCTAAACTACATTGGTCTGAGGCCCTTCCAATAGGGGCTATATAGGCAGCACTCAGATGACATGACACCTTCTGGGGTTAGCTTAGCCACATCCATTTGTTCATCTACTTGATGGACAAACCATTTGACCCTTTACCTCATCCAACCCATCCATAACCGACCCCCTTCCTCCCTTTTTGGGAGAACTACATTGGCCTAAGGCCCTTCAAACAAGGGCTATGTAGGTAGCACTCAGTTGACATAGGGTTTTCTGAGGTTAGCTTGGCCATTCTTTCATCCATCTATCTAATAGACCAACTATCTCAACTCGACTTGACCAACAACCTTGGAGATCATGACTATCTCCTCAGACCATGACCACTTCCAAGACAATGTTGCCTTGGTTGTTTTTTTATGTATGCTACCTCACAAATGGTTAGCAAAATTGTTCATAACCCATTTTGACCCTCACAAGTATTGGATCATGAGCAAGTTGATCCCCACTACTTGTGACATTTTCATGTTTTCTAAGAGCACTTCTTGAGCCCAAGATACTTGAAACATGATGACCATTAGAGCTACAGCTTGGATCGAATAACCCAATCAGCTATGACTAAATGCTAGGGCCTGGTTATTTTGATTTTAGCACTCCTCGACCCTTGACTTGTGACAATTTGACCTGACCATCTCGTGAAATGGTATGCATGCAATCTCAACTATTACAGCGTTCTCACTTCAACTTCACCATATCCATCCACTATCTATCAAATCGGCACCTGATTTCAGGTTCCTTTCCCTCAACTTCCACTTTGAGGGGGAATACCTCATCCCATAATCAGGGCAATCAACTCTTATTTTTGTCTTGTAGTTCATCAGAACAACCAACAGGACAAAAACAATCTTATCCCATACCTAGGGCAATTTACTCCTATTTTTATCTTGTAGTTCATCCAGAACAACCAACAAGACAAAAAGGGGAAAATGTAGACACCAAAATCGTGTCTATCCCTTGGTCATCCTCCCCTTGGTCTCCTTGGTCCATCCCCTAAACATTCCTAACCCACACACTTATTAATTTAAAATAAATTAACTATTTTAAATTAATAACCCCTTTGACACCTCACCCTTGGACACACTCCACCTTGGATACCTCTCCTTGGATGCATCCCTCACCCCATGCCAAATCTTAATTGCTTACACCCCATTTCAACCCTCCCACTAGCCTCTCACACTCATTTAATCCACTTTCAGACCATTTTTCAAAGGCAATCAACCTCGACAGATAGAAGAATGGGCAGAAGGCTAATTTTAGCCTTTTTCCATTCTTTTAGCTACTGACGTCGATTACCAGTCGGCCGACGCCGACAGGATCACCGACGTCAGTCACTTAAAACATCTCGAAGGTGAATTCTCTTCCCCTAGGGATGTTGAATCAATCAACCACAGACTTGAATGCTAATTCTCCATCTATAAATATTCAACCTCTCTCTCTCTCCCAGACACACATCAAGCATCATAGGGCACAGGGACTCTGCATCAGTTACTCTACCTCTTTATAGGGAGTCTTCTACATCAGCAACAGGGCTTTTACACTTTTGGTTCTCTGTTAAGGAGCTAAGTATTCTTCTTTTATGTCATTTCAGTAGCTTAGAATGTATTTGTAATCAATTTTTTGTTTATTGCTTCTAAGCCATATTATCAACCAAACCCAGCTATCAACCAGATCAGCCCTGACTCTCTTCCTAGAAATGCTGAGAGGCCTTTCCCATACCCTTACCCCTTTTTTAACAACATATCCCCTGTATTTGTCTCTCCTAAAGACCCTGTATACTGTCTTACCACACTACACAGACTCCCAGACTACCACAAACCATTCCATCGACCAGAGACCCATCCAAAACCCCTCCAAGGCCATTGCCCCGACCGATGCTAGCCTCTAGGCCCATTGCCCCTACCAACATTGGTAGACTAACTGATTGCGGCAACCTTAACCAAACTGATGATGTCAAACTAATCGGTGTCAGCGACTGTGGCAGATCGATAGCAGATAGCAAGTATGCATTATCTAATTTCCTCTTTGCTAGTCATTTTTCATTTCTTTATTTCCAACACTTTTACTTATCAACAGTGGATTGTCATCCTACCAGGAAGTCTTTGCACTTCTGGGATCAAGCATTGCTTGGCAATCCACCACCTATCTATCTAACAATCTCTTTGTTTGATTCTCTTTCTTCTGTAGGTGCCATCCTCCACAACCAAAGAGGAGTCCCCACAACGTCTGGATAACAGTGCACAAACTTCATCTGAGTACGTACAAACCCCTAACCATTTATCTTAGTTTCTTACTTCTTTTGAATGTGGAAAAGCAAAAACTTGTTAGAAACAAAGGTATCTCATTTGTGAATTTTTCTTAGTATCTTATATGTGAATTTGTGTATTTTTAATGATTGCATTTTACTAATGAATTTCATTTTGATAAATGCATATGGCATACCTAGTAGGACCTCTTACACCCCATAATCACCTTTTTATTAATATAATTCCATTTATCAAAAAATTATGTCTATTAAAGTAAAAATTCCTCCAATTTTTCCCAAAATTTTCAAAATATTCATTCCCAAAATCCTAACAAAATAGGTCTATCTTCTAGTAGAATCATGAATGAAATTGGTAGAATAACTTTTTCCATTAATGAAATGCCATTCAGTCTATAAAACCATGTTTTCTAAACTTTAGTAAAATCAAACTAACTTTCGTGGAAATTTAGTATGTTTTAATGTAAATACTCATGTTTATGTTTTTAAAGTGGTGGAATTGAACCACATTCAGTGAAATCACCCTGATTTTGGTGAAATCACTCTAATTTATTATAATGAACTTTATTCATAATTAAATTGATAAATAAAAATATAACTAAAATATAAAAGAATATATAATAATCCAATTCAAGTGGGAAAACCTCCAAATCCTTAAAATAATATATAACTCACATATAACCTACTTTGACTGAGCCACATTCATCCTTATATATAAAATTAATAGGGAGAGTGACACCCATTCATCCCACCCTTACATATTGATAAGTCAACCTAAATTAATAATTAACAAATGAATGAAAATACAAATGAAGAGAGTTTCATATTTTAAGGGATTAACATCCCCCTCAATTCAAAAAATGTTGCCTTTAATTTTTAACAACTCTAGATGACGGTGTATAAATGTTACCAAAATTTGAGTCGGGCATGTCTTCCTCTTTATTGCATTTGGTTGCATTAGCTTCATCATCATTGGCCCCTATAATGTAGAATAATTTCATATCAACACACTTATGACCTTTATTCCATTTTATGTCACAACTTAAATAGAATCCTTTTTCTTGTTTCTCTGTAAATTGGTGAGGAGTCAATATTGTAGGCTGGGGGAAGGTTTGTGTAGGACCCAAACACTCTTTGATAGTAGTCAAATACCTTTTGTTGACCATATATATTTACTCTACCCTATGATCAAACACCATGGATTCATATACAATTCTTAGATTAAAAATTTGAACATCCAATTAGATTGTATCCTTGAGACCACCCAAGAATAGATCATTCATGTTGTCACCTGAGAAATCATCCACCCACAAAGATAAGTTTTGAAATTGTTGAATATAGTCTTTAAATGAAAATGGTTATTGTATATTTTTTTTCTAAAGTATTTTTCTATTACACTATTATGTTAGTGAATTTGTATCTCATCTATGAACATTGACCAAGTAATAGTAAGACCCTTTTTTTTCCTCTAAGTACAAAGCCATTGATACCAAATAAACTACCTTCGCTCTAAATTTAAGGACATAACCACCTTTTATCCATATGAGATCTTATGGATATCAAAAAAAATATCCATTTGGTTTATCCAATTCCTTCTAATAAAACTTCCATATTTCAATTTTTGGAGTCATGTTTCTGACATGTGGTGGATTTGGATTTGTTTGGGAATGGCTCAAAGATCTACCCAAGTTGGGTTGTGAAATATTTGGATCCAAATATCCACCTTTATTTTATTGATTATGAATGATTTGTGGTTGTTTTTTGATAATGTTGAAAAAGATTCATATTTTTACCAAGTTTTTTTATGATATCATATATGCATTGATTGATCTGATCTACTTTATTCATCATCTCCAATTGTAACCCTTGCATACTAGTTTGTATGTCATGAATATCATAAGCTAGCTCACTTTATTATCAGTTATGTAAAATATCATAAACATAGATCCACCTTATGACTTCAAGTTTTCTTTTCTAGTATTTTTACCTAGAGTTTCATCACCCTTTCCCCTACGCCTAGTTTGCAGTCCTATCATAAACATGCTTGATAATGTTGAACCTAATTTTTACCATTAACCCAAATTTGACCAAGTGATTTGGAAATAATGTCAACCTAAAATATGAAATGCAAATAATATACCTACCTTATATTTATTCAATTTTTCTAAAAATATAATAAAATCATAAAAATTCCTTAAATTGCAGACTATAGAGCAATTTTAGGATAAACAATAAAAAAGTAATAACTTATTCAAAATGGATCTTAAAAAATCCAAATTTTTACTATGAGATTATTATATGATTATATAACTCTGATTAAAAAAATCATAAAAATTCACAATTGTTTTTGATATATAGTGGAAACAAAATTCTATGTCAAAATCTATGCTCGCATACCACTTATAATGAACTTTATTCATAATTAAAGTAATAAATCACAATATAACTGAAATATAATATAATATATAATAATACACTTTGATGGGGTAACCTTAAAATATTTAAAATAAGATATAACTCACATATAACCTACTTTTAATGATCCACACTCATACTTATATAAAGAATTAATACGGAGAGTCACACCAATTTATCCCACCCTTCCATATTGATAAAGTTAGCCTAAAGTAATAATTAACTAATGAATGAAAATACAAATGAAGAGTGTGTCATAGGTTAAGGACTTAACATTTTTATTTTATAGCAATCTATGTCTGCAATGTGGTGGAATCGACCTAAGTCTGGTGAAATCACCTTGATTTATATTTTATGATAGTTTTTATTTGTAGATTGTTTGAATTGACCTAATTTCTTTGAAATCATAATAATTTTGGTGAAAAAACTCTTTATTTTCAAATTATATGTTTTTATATTATTAGAATAAATTATTTCAATGAAATTACTCTAATTTTGGTAGAATTGTTATTTTATACATTTGACCATTTCTGTGTTTTTCAAGGATTAGCATAATTAACCTAGGTTTATAAAAATCATCATAATTTTGACAAAATTTCTTTAATTTTTCTAATTCTACGTTTATATGTTGGCATAATAGACTATGTTTTGGTGAAATCAATATGATTTTAGTGGAATTGTTGTTTTTATGTTTCTATCTATTTTTATGTTTTTTTAGGGACTGGAAGAATTGACATAATCACAAAAAATTTATGATCTAAAAAGTTTATGCAAGATTTTAACATTTTCAAAGATAAACAAAATAAACTAATGATCCATCTTTTGTATGTTTTTTCCCATGAAATTCTTAATCCAACCAAATAAACTCTTACATTTATTTTTGGGATTTAGAATTTAACATACATTTTGATTTGGGTATTGAAAAAAACGTGTCTTCTTTTTCACTTTCATTTGATTTTATGTGTTTATGTTTGCACATGGGCACATGTACACATATGCACACATGCATGCACAATCTAAAATTGTGTATGATATTCCCTTGTGCCATAAGGTGATTCTTGGGAATAAAAAATAACTAATATTGATTATTTTTATCTCATATTATGCTATATATTCTCTTTCATCACACCTTCAGGTGATCTTGGGAATCATAAATAGCATGATTCTCTTTTATTTTAGTTATTTGACTTAGATCTTGATCTTTAATCATAAGTCTTTAGGGTTCAATGATTAGGATTTCATCCCCCAGCATTAGGACCAACCTTTTGTTCTTATGGGGTATTGAAATTGAAGGAGTATTTATTTTTACTAGTCAATCTGTGTCATGTTTTACATATACAATGATGTGATGGGATTTTGTGCTCCAATACCTAGACATTAGCTAACACCCCTTGAGGAATAATTTTCCAGAGGCACTCCACTAAAATCTCATGGATGGATTGGGAGCAAAGAGACTAGACCCTCTTATATAACCTAATAATTGACTTTTTCCATGGATTGGGTTATACCATATTCTAAGGTATATATTGGACACATTTATAAAGCTTTGTTTAAGTATAGTTTAATAATAATTGATTGGAAATAGTTTGAAGTGTGATGGAAACTAAACTCTCCCAAGATACTCACAACATATATCCATGGAGTGAGGGATGAGAGAGAAACATATTCATTGCTTCATGTAAATATATGTGTGGGATACTAATTGTATTTCTAAACTTTTATACCAAGCATAGGGCTTTCCACTTGCATGTTTTTTTTATTTTCTTCAAGACTTGTATAGATTGTAAACATTAAAAACTTAAAATAAGGTCACATCTATCAAATTTCAAATGTCAAACATCAAAATGTAAATTTCAACTATTCAGCTCTAAACATTCAAAAATCAAACATCAATTAAACCTTAAAAATTCAAATCAAGTCAACCTTCCAAAGTCAAACATCAAGTAAATTTTGAAAATTCAAACCAAATCACAAGTTAAAACTAATAAAAAGTCAAATTCAACCTTACAAGATCAAAATTCAAATTTAAATGTCAAGGTCAAAAGTTAAAATCTAAAGTCAAACATCCACCTTTGACTAAGTCAAATCAAATCCATAAGTTAAAGCTAATCAAAATCCAAATGTCCACTAATGTCAAACATCTAAAATCAAGTCAAACATCCAAGGCACCTTGAGCTAAACACAACAAATATTTTCAAAAAATAACTCAAAGATCACATCAAACCCAAGTCAAACATCCCAAAAGTAAAAAATAAATAAAACTTATCCAAAGACATTCAAAACATCCAAAGTTAAAAATAAATTAACACTAATCAAATTCCATTCTAAATCCAAATCAAAACTTACAATCAACCATGTCCTAACAAATCTATTGCAATCTCACAAGAAGAGGATCTCAATATAATCATATCTTTGATGATGATTTTGGTGAAAAACTATTTCACTTTGACCAAAATCGAGAATAATTTCATACTCAATCAAACCATGATATGGAGATGGATGAAAGTGTTCACAAAATTGAAACCAACATTTATCCACCTAGAATGGATCTAAGAAGTGTCGAATTCAAACAATAATATTTTGAAGATAATCATCTTGCAATTACTAGAGCTAGGTGCTAAATCTCCTATGGGATATGCCCCATAAAAATTGAAACAACTTATCTGCACATAATAATAGGATATTCAAGCATAATATCAATATATGGATACCTCTATTCATGACCAAAATAAATATCCCAATGATGTTGAAAAATTACATCCAAACCTTGAGTCTACAACCAAATGGAAATTAAGTCATATAGAGCTACCAACACAGTGTACCAATCAAGTTATGATTGATCAATTAAAAAATGTAAGCTGAGTGCTTACTAATTTAACCTTTATCTTAAATTACACTCAATCCAACACATAATAGTATAAATTCCCTTTTTATCATCAAGTCCCATCAAATTATCAAGTCTCATCCAGTCAATAATTCCCATCCAATCAACAAGTCCCATCTAATCAACAAGTCCCACCCAATCAACATCAAATTACATATAATCAACAATCTAACCAACATCACATTCCTACTAACAAAGTGTTTATTCCCATCAATTCCACTAATAGGGTGTTTATTCCCACCAAATATAGTTCTAATACATTAATCAATCCTAATTAGTATTTATCCACACATCAACATGCATTGTACTCATCTCAAAGCACTCCAAATTATCAAGAGTGGCAAGGGATGAAGGATGATCTTCTAACACTGAAAATAGGTTAAGGACTTAACATTTTTATTTTATAGAGTCTATGTCTACAATTTTGCATAATCGACCTAAGTCTAGTGAAATCACCTGGATTTATATTTTTTGATAGTTTTTATTTATAGATTGGTTGAATTGACCTAATTTCTTTGAAATCATCATAATTTTGGTGAAAAAACTCTTTATTTTCAAACTATATGTTTCTATACTGTTAGAATAAATTGTTTCAATGAAAATACTCTAATTTTGGTAGAATCATTATTTTCTACATTTGACCATTTCTATGTTTTTCAAGGATTAGCACAATTAACCTAGGTTTATAAAAATCATCATAATTTTGACAAAATTGCTTTAGTTTTTCTAAGTCTATGTTTATATGTTCGCATAATAGACTATGTTTTGGTGAAATCAATATGATTTTAGTGGAATTATTGTTTTTATGTTTCTATCTATTTTTATGTTTTTCAGGGATTGGAAGAATTGATATAATCACAGATAGTTTATGTAAGATTTTAACATTGTCAAAGATAAACAAAAAAAATTAATGATCTATCTTTTGTATGTTTTTTCGCATGAAATTATTAAACCAACCAAATAAACTCTTACATTTATTTTTGGGATTTAGAATTTAACATACATTTTGATTTGGGTATTGAAAAAAACTAGTTTTCTTTTTCACTTTAATTTTATTTTATGTGTGTGTATTTTTACATGCGCACATGTGCACATATGCATACATGCATGCGCAATCTAAAATTGTGTATGATATTTCCTTGTGCCATAAGGTGATTCTTGGGAATAAAAAATAACTAATATTGATTCCTTTTATCTCATATTATGCTATATATTCTCTTTCATCACACCTTCAGGAGATCTTGGGAATCATAAATAGCATGAATCTCTTTTATTTTGTTTATTTGAAATAGATATTGATCTTTAATCATAAGTCTTTAGGTTTCAATGATTAGGATTTCATCCTCCAGTGGTAGGACCAACCTTGTGTTCTTATGGGGTATTGAAATTGAGGGAGTGTTTATTGTTACTAGTCAATCTGTGTCATGTTTTATATACACTATGAAGTGATGGGATTTTTTAATCCAATACCCAAACCTGAGCTAACACCCCTTGAGGAATAATTTTCTAGATGCCCTTCACGAAAATCCCATAGATGGGGTGGGAGATAAGAGACTAGACCCTCTTCTGTAACCTAATAATTGACTTTTTCCATGGATTGGGTTATAACATATTATGAGGCATATATTGGACACATTTATAAAGCCTTTTTTAAGTATAATTTAAGACTAATTGATTGGAAATATTTTGAAGTGTGATGGAGACTAAACTCTCCCAAGATACTCACAACATATATCCATGGAGTGAGGGCTGAGAGAAAAACATATTCATTGCTTCATGTAAATATATGTGTGGGATACTAGTTGTATTTCTCAACTTTTATACCAAGCATAGGGCTTTCCACTTGCATGTTTTTTTTAATTTTTGTCAAGACTTGTATAGATTGTAAACATTAAAAACTTCAAATAAGGTCAAATCTATCAAATTTCAAATGTCAAATATCAAAATTCAAATTTCAAGTATTCAGCTCTAAACATTCAAAAATCAAACATCAATTAAACCTTAAAAATTCAAATCAAGTCAACCTTACAAAGTCAAACATTAAGTAAAATTTTTAAATTCAAACCAAATCACAAGTTAAAATTAATAAAAAGTCAAATTCAACCTTCCAAGATCAAAATTCAAATTTAAATGTCAAGGTTAAAAGTTAAAATCTAAAGTCAAACATCCACCTTTGACTAAGTCAAATCAAATCCATAAGTCAAAGATAATCAAAATTCAAATGTCCACTAATGTTAAACATCTAAAATCAATTCAAACATCCAAGGCACCTTGAGTTAAACACATCAAACATTTTCAAAAAACAACTCAAAGATCACATCAAACCTAAGTCAAACATCCCAAAAGTAAAAAATAAAGAAAACTTATTCAAAGACATTCAAAACATCCTAAGTTAAAAATCAATTAACACTAATCAAATTCCATTCCAAATACAAATCAAAACTTACAATCAATCATGTCCTAATAAATATCTAACTTTGATGATGATTTTGGTTAAAATCTATTTCACTTTGACAAAAATCAAGAATAATTTCATACTCAATCAAACTATGATATGGAGATGGATGCAAGTGTTCACAAAATTGAAACCAACATTGATCCACCTAGAATGGATCTAAGAAGGGCCTAATTTAAACAATAATTATTTGAATATAATCCTCATGCAATTATTAGAGCTAGGTTTTAAATTTCCTATGGGATATGCCCCATAAAAAATGAAATAACTTATCTACACATAATAATAGGATATTCAAGCATAATGTCAATATATGGATACCTATAGTCATGACCAATATAAATATCCCAATTATGTTTAAAAATTACATCCAAACCTTGAGTCTACAACCAAATAGAAATTGACTCATATAGAGCTACCACCCCAGCGTACAAATCAAGTTGTGATTGATCAATTAAAAAATGTAAGCTGAGTGCCTACTAATTTAACCTTTATCTTAAATTACACTCAATCCAACACATAATAGTATAAATTTCCCTTTTTATCATCAATTCCCATCAAATTATCAAGTCTCATCCAATCAATAATTCCCATCCAATCATCAAGTCCCATATGTTCAACAAGTCCCACCCAATCAACATCACATTCCATATAATTAACAATCTAACCAACATCAGATTCCTACTAACAAAGTGTTTATTCCCATCAATTCCACTAATAGGGTGTTTATTCCCACCAAATATAGTTTTAATACATTAATCAATCCTAATTAGTATCTATCCACACATAAACATGCATTGCACTCATCTCAAAGCACTCCAAATTATCAAGAGTTGCAAGGGATGAAGGATGTTCTTCTAACACTGAACATAGGTTAAGGACTTAACATTTTTATTTTATAGTAGTCTATGTCTGCAATGTTGCAAAATTGACCTAAGTCTAGTGAAATCACCTTGATTTATATTTTTTGATAGTTTTTATTTATAGATTGGTTGAATTGACCTAATTTCTATGAAATCATCATAATTTTGGTGAAAAACTCTTTATTTTCAAATTATATGTTTGTATATTGTCAGAATAAATTGTTTCAATGAAATTACTCTAATTTTGGTAGAATCATTATATTCTACATTTGACCATTTCTATGTTTTTCAAGGATTAGCACAATTAACCTCAGTTTATAAAAATCATCATAATTTTAACAAAATTGCTTTAGTTTTTCTAAGTCTATGTTTATATGTTGGCATAATAGACTATGTTTTGGTGAAATCAATATGATTTTAGTGGAATTATTGTTTTTATGTTTTTGTCTATTTTTATGTTTTTTTAGGGATTGGAAGAATTGACATAATCACAAAAAATTTATGATCTAACAAGTTTATGTAATATTTTAACCTTGTCAAAGATAAACAAAACAAACTAATGATCTATCTTTTGTATGTTTTTTCCCATGAAATGATTAGACCAATCAAATCAACTCTTACATTTATTTTTGGGATTTATAATTTAACATACATTTTGATTTGGGTATTTAAAAAAGACTTATTTTCTTTTTCACTTTAATTTGATTTTATGTGTGTGTGTTTGCACGTGTGCACATATGTACACATGCATGCACAATCTAAAATTGTGTATGATATTCCCTTGTGCCATAAGGTGATTCTTGGGGATAAAAAATAACTAATATTTATTTATTTTATCTCATATTATGCTATATATTCTATTTCATCACACCTTCAGATGATTTTGAGAATCATAAATAGCATGAATCTCTTTTATATTGGTTATTTTTCTTGGATCTTTATCTTTAATCATAAGTATTCAGATTTAAATGATTAGGATTTCATCCCCTAGTGTTAGTACCAACCTTGTGTTCTTATGGGTTATTGTAATTGAGGGAGTATTTATCATTACTGGTCAATCTGTGTCATATTTTACATAAACTATGATGTGATGGGATTTTCTACTCCAATACCCAAACTTGAGCTAACACCCCTTGAGGAATAATTTTCCATAGGTACTCTACTAAAATCCCAAAGATGGAGTGGGAGTAAAGAGACTAGACCCTCTTCTGTAACCTAATAATTGGCCTTTTCCATGGATTGGGTTATACCATATTGTGAGGTATATATTGGAGACATCTATAAAGCCTTGTTTAAGTATAGTTTAAGACTAATTGATTGGAAATAGTTTAAAGTGTGATGGAAACTAACCACTCCTAAGATACTCACAATATATATCCATGGAGTGACGGCTAAGAGAGAAACATATTCACCACTTCATGTAAATATATGTGTGGGATACTAGTTGTATTTCTAAACTTTTATACTAAGTATATGGCTTTCCACTTGTATGCTTTTTTATTTTTGTCAAGACTTGTATAGATTGTAAACATTAAAAACTTCAAATAAGGTCAAATCTATCAAATTTCAAACATCAAAATGCAAATTTTAACTATTCAGCTCTAAGCATTCAAAAATCAAACATCAATTAAACTTTAAAAATTTAAATCAAGTCAACCTTCCAAAGTCAAACATTAAGTAAGATTTAAAAATCTAAACCAAATCACAAGTTAAAACTAATAAAAATTCAAATTCAACCTTCCAAGATCAAAATTAAAATTTAAATGTCAAGGTCAAAAGTTAAAATCTAAAGTCAAACATCCACCTTTGACTAAGTCAAATCAAATCCATAAGTCAAAGCTAATCAAAATTCAAATGTCCACTAATGTCAAACATCTAAAATCAAGTCAAACATCCAAGGCACTTTGAGTTAAACACACCAAACATTTTTAAAAAATAACTCAAAGATTACATCAAACCTAAGTCAAACATCCCAAAAGTAAATAAATAAAACTTATCCAGAGACATTCAAAACATCCAAAGTTAAAAATAAATTAACACTAATAAAATTCCATTTCAAATCCAAATCAAAACTTACAATCAACAATGTCCTAATAAATCTATTACAATCTCACAAGAAGAGGAGCTCAATATAATCCTAGCTTTGTTGATGATTTTGGTGAAAATCTATTTCACTTTGACCAAAATCATGAATAATTTTATAATCAGTCAAACCATGATATGGATATGGATGCAAGCATTCACAAAATTGAAACCAACATTTATCCACCTAGAATGGATCTAAGAAGTGGCTAATTCAAACAATAAAATTTTGAAGATAATCCTCTTGCAATTATTAGAGCTAAGTGCTAAATTTCGTATGGGATATGCCCCATAAAAATTGAAATAACTTATCTGCACATAATAATAGGATATTCAAGCATAATATCAATATATGGATACCTCTAGTCATGAGCAAAATATATATCCCAATGATTTTGAAAAATTACATCCAAACCTTGAATCTACAACCAAATGGAAATTGACTCATATAGAGCTACCTCCTCAGCATACCAATCAAGTTGTGATTGATCAATTAAAAAATGTATGTTGAGTGCTTACTAATTTAACATTTATCTTAAATTACACTCAATCCAACACATAATACTATAAATTCCCTTTTGATCATCAAGTCCCATCAAATTATCAAGTCTCATCCAATCAATAATTCCCATCCAATCAACAAGTCCCATCTGATCAACAAGTCCCACCCAATCAACATCAAATTCCATATAATCAACAATCTAACCAACATTAGATTCCTACTAACAAAGTGTTTATTCCCATTAATCTCACTAATATGGTGTTTATTCCCACCAAATATAGTTCTAATACATTAATCAATCCTAATTAGTATTTCTCCACACATCAACATGTATTGTACTCATCTCAAAGCACTCCAAATTATCAAGAGTTGCAAGGGATGAAGGATGATCTTCTAACACTGAAAATAGGATAAGGACTTAACATTTTTATTTTATGGTAGTCTATGTCTGCAATGTTGCGAAATTGACCCATGTCTAGTGAAATCACCTTGATTTATATTTTCTAATAGTTTTTATTTGTATATTGGTTGAATTGACCTAATTTCTATGAAATCATCATAATTTTGGTGAAAAAACTCTTTATTTTCAAATTATATGTTTTTATATTGTTAGAATAAATTGTTTCAATAAAATTACTCTAATTTTGGTAGAATCATTATTTTCTACATTTGACCATTTCTATGTTTTTCAACGATTAGCACAATTAACCTAGGTTTATAAAAATCATCAAAATTTTGACAAAATTGCTTTAGTTTTTCTAAGTCTATGTTTATATGTTGGCATAATAGACTATGTTTTGGTGAAATCAATATGATTTTAGTGGAATTATTATTTTTATGTTTCTGTCTATTTTTATGTTTTTTTAGGGATTGGAAGAATTGACATAATCACAGACAATTTATGATCTAACAAGTTTATTTAAGATTTTAACCTTGTCAAAGATAAACAAAATAAATTAATGATCTATCTTTTATATGTTTTTCCCCATGAAATTCGTAAACCAACCAAATAAACTCTTACATTTATTTTTGGGATTTAGAATTTAACATACATTTTGATTTGGGTATTGAAAAAAACTTGTTTGTTTTCTTTTTCACATTAATTTTATTTTATGTGTGTGTGTTTGCAAGTGTGCACATGTTCACATATGCATACATGCATGTACAATCAAAAATTGTTTATGATATTCCCTTATGCCATAAGGTGATTCTTGGGAGTAAAAAATAACTAATATTGATTCCTTTTATCTCATATTATGCTATATATTCTCTTTCATCACACCTTCAGGGGATCTTGCGAATCATAAATAGCATTTATCTCTTTTATTTTGGTTATTGGAATTGGATCTTAATCTTTAATCATAAGTATTTAGGTTTCAATGATTAGGATTTCAACCTCCAGTGTTAGGACCAACCTTGTTTTCTTATGGGGTATTAAAATTGAGGGAGTATTTATTGTTACTAGTCAATCTGTTTCATGTTTTACATACACTATGAAGTGATGGGATTTTTTGCTCCAATACCCAGACCTAAGCTAACACCCCTTGAGGAATAATTTTCTAGAGGCACTCCACTAAAATCCCATAGATGGAGTGGGAGAAAAGAGACTAGACCCTCTTCTGTAACCTAATAATTGACTTTTTCCATGGATTGGGTTATACCATATTATGAGGCATATATTAGACACAATTATAAATCCTTATTTAAGTATAGTTTAAGACTAATTAATTGGAAATAGTTTGAAGTGTGATGGAAACTAAACTCTCACAAGATACTCACAACATATATATATGGAGCGAGAGCTGAGAAAGAAACATATTCACTGCTTCATGTAAATATATGTGTGGGATACTAGTTGTATTTATCAACTTTTATACCAAGCATAGGGCTTTCCACTTGCATGTTTTTTTTAATTTTTGTCAAGACTTGTATATATTGTAAACATTAAAAACTTTAAATAAGGTCAAATCTATCAAATTTCAAATGTCAAACATCAAAATGCAAATTTCAACTATTCAGCTCTAAACAATCAAAAATCAAACATGAATTAAACCTTAAAACTTCAAATCAAGTCAACCTTCCAAAGTCAAACATTAAGTAAACTTTAAAAATTCAAACCAAATCACAAGTTAAAACTAATAAAAAGTCAAATTTAACCTTCCAAAATCAAAATTTAAATTTAAATGTCAAGGTCAAAAGTTAAAATCTAAAGTCAAACATCTACCTTTGACTAAGTCAAATCAAATCCATAAGTCAAAGATAATCAAAATTCAAATGTCCACTAATGTCAAACATCTAAAATCAATTCAAACATCCAAGGCACCTTGAGTTAAACACATCAAACATTTTCAAAAAACAATTCAAAGATCACATCAAACCTAAGTCAAACATCCCAAAAGTAAAAAATAAAGAAAACTTCTTCAAAGACATTCAAAACATCCAAAGTTAAAAATCAATTAACACTAATCAAATTCCATTCCAAATCCAAATAAAAAATTACAATCAACCATGTTTTAAAAAATATATTGCAATCTCATGAGAAGAGGAGCTCAATATAATCCTAACTTTGATGATGATTTTGGTGAAAATCTATTTCACTTTGACCAAAATCGAGAACATTTTCATACTCAATCAAACTATGCTATGGCAATGGATGTAAGTGTTCATGAAATTGAAACTGACATTGATCCACCTAGAATGGATCTAAGAAGGGCCTAATTCAAATAATAATTTTTTGAAGATAGTCCTCTTGCAATTATTAGAGCTAGGTACTAAATTTCCTATGGGATATGCCCTATAAAAATTGAAACAACTTATCTGCACATAATAATAGGATATTCAAGCATAATATCAAGACATGGATACCTCTATTCATGAACAAAATAAATATCCCAATGATTTTTAAAAATTACATCCAAACCTTGAGTCTACAACCAAATGGAAATTGACTCATATAGAGCTACCGCCTCAACATACCAATCAAGTTGTGATTGATCAATTAAAAAACGTAAGATGAGTGCTTACTAATTTAACCTTTATCTTAAATTCCACTCAATGTAACACATATTAGTATAAATTCCATTTTGATCATCAAGTCCCATCAAATTATCAAGTCTCATCCAATCAATAATTCCCATCCAATCAAAAATTCCTATCTGATCAACAAGTCCCACCCAATCAACATCAAATTCCATCTAAACAACAATCTAACAAACATCAGATTCCTACTAATAGAGTGTTTATTCCCATCAATTCCACAAATAGGGTGTTTATTCCCACCAAATATAGTTCAAATACATTAAACAATCCTAATTAGTATTTATCCACACATCAACATGCATTGCACTCATCTAAAATGACTACAAATTATCAAGAGTGGCAAGGGATGAAGGATGATCTTCTAAGACTAAAAATAGGTTAAGGACTTAACATTTTTATAATATAGTAGTCTATGTCTGCAATGTTGTGGAATCGACCTAAGTCTAGTGAAATCACCTTGATTTATATTTTTTGATAGTTTTTATTTATAGATTGGTTGAATTGACCTAATTTCTATGAAATCATCATAATTTTGGTGAAAAAACTCTTTATTTTTAAATTATATGTTTGCATATTGTCAAAATAAATTATTTCAATAGAATCGTTATTTTCTACATTTGACCATTTCTATGTTTTTCAAGGATTAACACAATTAACCTAGGTTTATAAAAATCATCATAATTTTGACAAAATTGCTTTAGTTTTTCTAAGTCTATGTTTATATGTTGGCATAATAGACTATGTTTTGGTGAAATCAATATGATTTTAGTGGAATTATTGTTTTTATGTTTCTGTCTATTTTTATGTTTTTTTAGGGATTAGAAGAATTTACATAATCACAGACAATTTATGATCTAACAAGTTTAAGTAAGATTTTAACCTTGTCAAAGATAAACAAAACAAACTAATGATCTATCTTTTGTATGTTTTTTCCCATGAAATTCTTAAACCAACCAAATAAACTCTTACATTTATTTTTGGGATTTAGAATTTAACATACATTTTAATTTGGGTATTGAAAAAAACTTGTTTTCTTTTTCACTTTCATTTTATTTTATGTGTGTTTGTTTGCACGTGAACACATGTACATGTATGCACACATGCATGCACAATATAAAATTGTGTATGATATTCCCTTATGCCATAAGGTGATTCTTGGGAATAAAAAATAACTAATATTGATTGTTTTTATCTCATATTATGCTATATATTCTCTTTCATCACACCTTTAGGTGATCTTGGGAATCATAAATAGCATGAATCTCTTTTATTTTGGTAATTTGAATTGGATCTTGATCTTTAATCATAAGTCTTTAGGTTTCAATGATTAGGATAACATCCCCCAGTGTTAGGAGCAACCTTGTGTTCTTATGGGGTATTGAAATTGAGGGAGTATTTATTGTTACTAGTCAATTTGTGTCATGTTTTACATATACTATGAAGTGATGGGATTTTTTGCTCCAATACCCAGGCCTAAGCTAACACCCCTTGAGGAATAATTTTCTAGAGGCACTCCACTAAAATCCCATAGATGGATTGGGAGCAAAGATACTAGACCCTCTTCTGTAACCTAATAATTGACTTTTTCCATAGATTGGGTTATACCATATTATGATGTATATATTGGACACATTTATAAATCCTTGTTTAAGTATAGTTTAAGACTAATTGATTGGAAAAATTTTGGAGTGTGATGGAAACTAAACTCTCCCAAGATACTCAAAACATATATCCATAGAGTGAGGGCTGAGAGAGAAACATATTCACTACTTCATGTAAATATATGTGTGGGATACTAGTTGTAATTCTTAACTTTTATACCAAGCATAGGGCTTTCCACTTGCATGTCTTTTTTTTTTTTTTTAAGACTTATATAGATTGTAAACATTAAAAACTTCAAATAAGGTAAAATCTATCAAATTTCAAATGTCAAACATCAAAATGCAAATTTCAACTATTCAGCTCTAAACATTCAAAAATCAAACATCAATTAAACCTTAAAAATTCAAATCAATTCAACCTTCCAAAGTCAAAAATTAAGTAAAATTAAAAAAATTCAAACCAAATCACAAGTTAAAACTAATAAAAATTCAAATTCAACCTTCCAAGATCAAAATTTAAATTTAAATGTCAAGGTCAAAAGTTAAAATCTAAAGTCAAACATCCACCTTTGACTAAGTCAAATCAAATCCATAAGTCAAAGATAATCAAAATTCAAATGTCCACTAATGTCAAACATATAAAATCAATTCAAACATCCAAGGCACCTTGAGTTAAACACATCAAACATTTTCAAAAAATAACTCAAAGATCACATCAAACCTAAGTTAAACATCCCAAAAGTAAAAAATAAAGAAAACTTATTCAAAGACATTCAAAACATCCAAAGTTAAAAATAAATTAACACTAATCAAATTCAATTCCAAATCCAAATCAAATCTTACAATCAACCATGTCCTAACAAATCTATTGAAATCTCATGAGAAGAGGAGATCAATATAATCCTAACTTTGATGATGATTTTGGTGAAAATCTATTTCACTTTGACCAAAATTGAGAACAATTTCATACTCAATCAAACTATGATATGGATATGGATGTAAGTGTTCATGAAATTGAAACCAACATTGATCCACCTATAATGGATCTAAGAATGGCCTAATTCAAATAATATTTTTTTGAAGATATTCCTCTTCTAATTATTAGAGCTAGGTGCTAAATTTCCTCTAAGATATGCCCCATAAAAATTGAAAAAACTTATTTGCACATAATAATAGGATATTAAAGCATAATATCAAGACATGGATACCTCTAGTCATGACCAAAATAAATATCCCAATGATTTTGAAAAATTACATCCAAACCTTGAGTCTATAGCCAAATGGAAATTGACTCATATAGAGCTACCACCTCAGCGTACCAATCAAGTTTTGATTGATCAATTAAAAAATGTAAGTTGAGTACTTACTAATTTAACCTCTATCTTAAATTCCACTCAATCCAACACATATTAGTATAAATTCCCTTTTGATCATCAAGTCCCATCAAATTATCAAGTCTCATCTAATCAACAATTCCCATCCAATCAACAAGTCCCATCTGATCAACAAGTCCCACCCAATCAACATCGAATTCCATCTAATCAACAATCTAACCAACATCAAATTCCTACTAACAGAGTGTTTATTCCCATCAATTCCACTAATAGGTTGTTTATTCCCACTAAATATAGTTCCAATACATTAATCAATCCTAATTAGTATTTATCCACACATCAGCATGCTTTACACTCATCTCAAATCACCCCAAATTCTCAAGAGTGGAAAGGGATGAAGGATGATCTTCTAAGACTTAAAATAGGGAATCAAAGTAAAAATTTTAGATTTGAGGAATTATGTCCTTACCCTTTTTACAATAGCATTCTACAAGCCCCTTTCCTTACTCATTTTGAGGTGCCAAAATTGAATTAGTATAAAGGAAAAGGGGGCCCAAGAGAATATGTCAAATAATTATTCATGGTTTGTCAAGAAGAAGAATTCAATGACATCTATCCAATTAGATTATTTTTATGGAGCTTGGGTGGCCATTCCTTATAATGTATCCTTTATTTACCTAAAGGATCATTCACTACTTTTGATGACCTATCAAAATTATTTGTGAAGCATTTATCATACAACGTGGAGCATTAGTTGACAATGATGGACCTTTAAAACTCAAAATAGTGAAGTGGGGAGAGGATTTTATCCTTTTTATAATTATGGATAAGTTTGGCTAGTATGTTTTCTCATTTTATCCCATATAAAAAAGCCACCACCTTTGCTTCAAATCTAAATCCAAAAATGGCTTTTCATTTACAACTTCATTATGCAAATACATTCTATGAAATCATTAAAAAAGGGTGTGTAGATTGAAAAATACCATATGGAGAAATGATTGATCAAAATATACTCTAAGGATTCTCCAAATTAACACCAAGATAATTTCCAATCACAAAGGGATAAACCTAGTGTTTTTAATAAGAACAAAAATGTCATGGGTGATGGAATTACATAGTCCAAGCATGTGAAAATTTTTCAACCAAAACATGTCCAAAATGTCTAATCTACACCAATAGATACTCTTCAAGGAGTGAAACCTAATATATAATATCAATGAATGATATTCACCCCTCTTTGGGAACCATTGGAAGTTATTTTTCAAAATATTATTTCTATAAACATGGTTGTGTGACCTCACACCAAGACTTTTGAAGAGGGTTAGCCCAAACTAACATGGTAAAAAGAAAATGATTAATATGATTATCACATAATCAAAGGCCATGTTACATATAGATACATGCAGCTTAATCATTATACTCAATATTTTCTTGATCATGGGTAAATTAAGCTTAATAAAAGTGCTCATCATATAATCAAAATATGGGCATATTTGAATATGCATTACCTAATTAAAATCAAAATAATCAAAACAATAAGGGAAATCATCAACAACAACATTGTGATAAAAATAAAGTTTTAAATTCTTATACCCATTGCATTTATTATCAAGGTTTACAAGATAGCTATGATAACATTGTGGTAAAGATCATTAATAATCATGTTTCCACTATCAAAATTAATTCCCATCATCTTCCTAACATCAATCAATGTGCTAAGACAACTATCCCAAGACCTCCCCCATTACATTATGTTAATGCTAATTAATCCCAAGAATGTTTTATTACTACTTAGTATTCAAAGGTTACCATAAAATATCCTTCGACATTAAAATACAATAATAAAATTTAAGGTTCCCCTCCTTCCAAATCAAAACCATCCACATCCTTTGCTGAAAATCCATATGACCTTATCGAATAATTGGAAAAACCCATGACATAGATATCCATCTTGGATCTACTATGAAAATCCACTATCCATAAGGAGATTATAAATAATATTATTCCATATTAAAATGTCCCAAAAAATATTTAACTCTTTCATTTTAAAGTTTTTATAGGACATTTTTCCTCAGGGTAACAAATCACCTTTGACCCAAATGACATTCCACCTGTAGGTCCATCCCTTAATAACCCCCCTTATATTAATATAATTATTTCAAAGCATAAATTTAAAATAGTACTCATAGGAAATGGCTTTAGTCTTATTAATTTTTATACTTAATTTGGTCTAACACCTATGGTACTTAGATTTTTAGGCAAACGTCATTATAATCAAGGCCTGTGATAATGCATAGAGAGAATCAATGGGTACTATTTATTTTCCCATCATTATTGGGCCTACCACTCATCAAAATTTTAAGAATTATATTTATATTAAACTAACATATAACCTCATCCTTTGACATCCATGGATTGATTATATGCACCTAGTTCCATTCACTATGATTGCCTTAAATTATCGCATGCCAGTATAAAGGTCACATTCCCTTGTGATACATAATGTTATTAGTATTTTAATATGTTAGAATTTTATATCACAAATAAACATAATTTTACCATCATGGAATATTCCCATAAAAAGGATAAAAATATGTTTCCTTAAAGTCCCAAATCATCTTGCATCCATCCTAACAACCTTGCTTCTACATCTAATAAGCCTCCTCCACAGGCATCATCACACTTGATAATCAAAGATAAAGGTTATGGAGAATATGAAATTAAATATAATTTACACATCACAAAACCTCCCACATCCCCTAAAACCTATGATAATCCCAAAATGATGTGGTGAAATAAAAATTAATTACTATAAAGTGGGATTTCTCTCCAACAAAATAGTCTCTTAGACCAAGAACAAATCAATAATCTTGGGTAATCCTAATTATACAATTATGGACTTTCATCATATTATCAAAGTAGAAAATATCCCATTATAAACAAAATATTGGAGCATTTACCTTAAAAATATAAATGTTTGGGAGAAAATTAATAATGAATTGTTGAAGTAGTTCCCACTACTAAACAAAAATGAAATTAAGGTAATGGAATCAAACCACCTAGAGGTGACCCATCTAATCTCTAAAGTGATGACACTATGATATATTATGAATAATTTATTTGTAGTGATACATAATAAAAATGAGTTTGATAACACTAACCTTTTTAATAACAATGGTATCCTTACCATCAATATATAGATTAAATATATTTAACTCATCAATTATGATAAATAAGATTGTATACCATTAGATGTATTCTAGAATGATGAAGCCATTAAAAAATTATTGGGGATTAAATATATTATCTCACTTAGGGACCATAGGAAGGTATTTGAAATCAATTTGGACTTTTTTCCCTAATTTTGGGAGTGGGTGGCATTTCTTAGTCATAAAAAATCAAGAAAATCAAGAATCAACACCCTCTTGTGAAAACCTCTCTACGATGCTATTGGACATTAAAAAAACATGTTCATTGGTGAAAACCTATTTGAGGTTCCAATGGATGTGGATATATACTCTATCCATGAGGAATCATAAACTTCCAATAGTCCAAAAATCTACATTGGATTAGACCTTAGTCATATTGAGGAGAAATAATTTGAATAGTTAGTCAAAGAATTTTTGGAGACATTCAATAGTTGGACATTGAACAAAATGAATGATATAGATCATTACATTATGGATGATTTTTATGAAATCATTAAGTCATAATCAAATTATGAATATTAGCTTCTTCTTATGCCCACATTGCTAGAATATGGTTTCATGTTACTTTTAGAAGACACCATCGAAATCAACATTGGCACTAAATATAATCCCTCCATCATTAAGTTTGGTGATTCTCTCATGGATTAATAAGTGATGTAATAATTTCCCTAATCAAATACTCCATTGACATATTTTCATGGTCATATGCAAACATGCCTAGACTAGACCCATCTTTAGTGGTTTATCATCTTGTGGTACATCCTAATGTTAATCCAATCAAATATAAGCTATATAAAATACATTCATGAATAAAAATCTTGGTCAAGAAAGAGCTTGGAAAAATATTATAATTAAGATTCATTATACTAATTGACCATTTTGAATGAATTTCTAACATCATCCCTTTCATTAAAAATCCCATAGGAATTCACCTTTGCATTGATTTTCATACATCAATAAGACCTATCCTAAATATGATTTTCAATTCCCAAACATTAATATGATCATTGATTCTATAGCCAGTTATGAAATGATATTACTTATGGATAGATTTTTTGGCTATAATAAAATAATAATAGCACTTTAATTTCAACATAAGACATCATTCACCACTCCATGGGTGACATTTTGTTACTTGGTAATGTTTTTTGACCAAAAAATGTAGGTTCTTATTGAAAATGGGCTATGACCATCATATTTCATGATATGATGCATGAAATTTTACAATATTATGTGGATGACATCCTTAGAATATCCAAAACAAGAGTTAAACATCTAATAATCTTTCAAAAAATATTTGAGTGGCTTAAGGAATTCAAAATTCACCTTAACCCTGATAAATGTGTTTTTAGGGTTTCATTTAGGAAACTCCTAGGATTCATAGTATCTTAAAGGGTAATTAAGTTGATCCAAATAAACTCAAATACATAAATAGCATGACTCATCTATAAAATCTCAAATATCTAAATAGTTTATAAGGAAAGATCCAGGTTATTTGCAAGTTTATTTCATAGTTAGTTGATTGTTGTCATCAGTTCACACATTCCCTTAAAAAGGGAACCATGTTTCATTAGAATAGTGATTTTAAGGAATATTTTAAGTAAATAAAACATTATTTGGAAAATATACCAATGATATCCCCTCCAATACTAGGAAAGATTTTTTCTATTTATATTTATGCTACTCAGCATCCCTTAGGGGATATTTTGGCCCAACACAATGAAAATGGAAAGGAATCTCATGTTTTATTATTGGAGCCAACTCTAGTGGCATATGATCATAATTGTTCATCCATAAAAAAATATTTCTTAGTGGTAGTCTTTTTATCACATAAATTACAAAATGACAAGTTGAAAAACAATACTATCCTCATTGCCAAAGTGGATCCATTAAAATATGTTCTATCAAAAATAGCTCTAACACACTGAATGGTAAAGTGGGTTATGTTATTAAATGAATTTGACATTGAATATACAAACCACAATGATATTAATATGTATGTACTTGTAGATAAATTTATAATATCTCCATTATCTGACACATAACCACTTACAATTGGCTTACTTGATGATTCCATCATAACCCTTGATGGGTTGTAACAATGGAATCTCTATTTTGATGGTTCCTTTACATATTTAGGCTTAGGAGTAGTAATCCTATTTATGAAACCATAGGGGATAGTTACATATTGGTTATACATATACCAAAAACTTTTATGAATATGATTTTATCATCATAGGAATTGATTTATCCATCAAATGGAGTATCCAATAAGATTTAGTGATTCTCAACTCATCATTAATCAATTCAATGATCAGTATCACATAATATATGATAGGATCATATCATATAAAATAATGTTGGAGACCCTCAAAAATTGATTTGAATATATTTAATTTTATAAATTACCATGGGATAACAATAAATCAAAAAATTTCATGGCCACTATTGGGTCACTTGTGTAAATACCCTCAAATGTTTGAGAATATCGATATTTAATCAAGCATCTCATTTTACCAAGATATGAATGTCTATATTCTAAGATGGTATGTGAAATCATTGGTCATATTTTTTTAATTACAAAAAATAATGGAGGGGTGAATAATTTGTACTAAAATATTCCTCCAATTTTACTTAATATCCGTGAAGCATCCATTCACTTACATACATCAATTAGTCCATACACAAGCATATATGAAAGTAAATAATATAAGTACATAAGATATATGTGGGAAACAATATAGGGGAGTAAAATACACTAATTCAAGACTTGGAATACTATCCTATAATAGATTAATCAATATTTTAGTGAGGCACCAACTCCACAAGGAGCACCAACCTCTCACTAGTCAAACACCAACTCAACTAGTGCTTTAGCAAGCTTTAACCTGTAAGGAGGATACAACCCCATAGGAAAATAAGAACCAACTCAGATACCTTGAATATATTATCACCCTTATACATATATTTCTTATTTAATTGATGATTACCTCCTTTATTTTCTCTTCTCACACTTCTTTCTCTCAAACAGCCTATTAGGCCTTCTCACTCAATTAGCCCTCTCCTTAGAGAATTAGGTCAAATGACATTAATAAAAAACAATAGAAACATATTTATATATTAATTTAATATTAATATCATATATATAATTATCTTTAATCCCTTAACCTATTATCCAAAACTCTATATCCTTCACTTAATAACTCAATACTCTAACTAGTCAAAATAGGCTTATTAGGCCTTGACATTATACTTGATTCTTTATAATACCCATATTGGTCAGAAAAAGACATCACCATAATTGGATTATTATTGAAATATATCACTAGAAACTTTTAAAAAGTCAAATAAACATTACATAGGTTATTCATTACCCTTAAGGGATAAAACCACTATTAGGCCTAATAGAGACCTAATGCAATTAGGCCTTCCCTAAGCACACGTTTCACTTAGACCTCATTTAAACACTTTTAGACTTAAAAAATGGATTAAATAATTAATATGTGACTTTAATAACCCCCTCATAATCTCTCCTTATGTCCCAAATTCCATTTTTATCTTTTCACTCCTTGAACCATCCAATTAGCTCTACTCGCCATTAGGCCTTTTCACTGCTAGAAAGTCTACCTTAAATATTTGAACCATATAAACAAATTTGACAAATAAAAAATAAATAAAATCATATTAATAATATATTTATTAATTAAAATTATTATATAAATTATTTGGTATTCAAAACATAGGCCAAAAGGCCTCAGGAACACTCCTACAGATGGTTTCTTTAGAACCACCAAACACTGCTAACAAATAGTAAAAAATATTTTGCTCTCCATACTTGAAAAGGGACTTTAAATTAGTATAATTACATTAAAATTATAATATAATACATTTATAACACATTAAATATCATTTTATCCTCTAAATTAGTGTAAAATGACTTAGAAACATCATTTTCACACACAAACATAGAAAGTTGCCTGAAGCACAAAAACACCATCAAGCAAATCAAGTCATAAAAAAATTATGGGAAAATTTATTTTATATTAAAATTGGATTTAAATAAAATTAATAATCCTTATATCATCCATTAAAATATATATTTCATGGTTATATATCAATATTAGTCTTTCAGACCAATTCCACAACTTCACTCTACATAGACTTCACTTTGTTAAACAAGCCAGTTTGATGACAAATTTTTTATTAATTATATGCATCATCAAAAATTATAAACCAAGTGTATAGTATTAATATTCATTTAATAATTAACCCATTTATTATTATTCATCCCTAGTCTTATACAACTAATCCCTAATCTCATTATCATTCTCTCCTAATTTTCTCATTATTTTTCTCATTAGGCCTGTTTAGCAATAGGCTAACTTAAATAACCATTTTATAACATGTTTGGTCTAAAAAATAATCATAAAATTTAATTTTAATAAAATATAATTCTTACACATTATCCTCCATCCATTTTCATGCTTTGACCTAGTCAACCATGCCTTCTACATCAAAATTCCTAAAAATAAGGATTTTATTATAGCTTATACTCACTATCAAGACAAACCAAAAACATTTAAGGAAACATTTAAGAGTAATTCATAACCAACTAGATCCTTCTTATCAGGTCATTATAAGGGTTTTGACTGGTATCACTTCTTAGCAATCATCCATAAAGGATTGCCCCTCATTTTCAAAAAAAACTCTAGGAAAATAAATATATGGAAATTAACCAACTTCCATAAATATCTTAAGATCTCATGTAAAGGTTTAACATGACAATGAGCACAAGAAATCTCCTCTCAAGTTTGTAACACCCCATTCTGTGCACACATGGAACCTTATCACAGGTTTTCATGCTTTCTCATTAAAGTATGGATTTCAAAATTTATCCATACACTTTAAATAACCTATCTTACCTATATAAATTCTTTAAATATCTCTTCCACCTTTATAAATGAACTTGAGTCCTCATTATGTCATTATAGGTCACTTTGTACATTAGGACCTACACTATCAATCATACTTAGACTATGATCATGCCTTGAAACCTATTGAAATATATTAAAAACCTAATACACATGTCATGTGACCTCATATCCTACTCATACACTCACAACATTTCTCAAATAGGTTTCAAATGGCTCAACTCACATGCTACCAAGCCTATGTTATTTCACTAGGTCTTTCAAGTAAAGATTAAGACTCAAAACAAGACATTGAAACTCATAAGTTAGCTTCTTTGTCTATTGCTCATTGTTAACATCCAAATCAAAAATATTTACCATGCATACACATTCTTTTAAAATTATACCATGCTACTCAATATACCTAGTACTCAAAGTTTGGACAAAAATAAGCTAGCTCTCAATGATAACATTATTAAAACATGATTCTCTAAAGACAAGGATATTCTCAATAGTATTTATGAGCTCTATCACATTAACACCTTGTGTTAAGACCTCATTTATAATACAAGGACAAGTTGATACATGTGTGCTCATCTTGTATGCTCCTCAATATTGATGCTCAACAATATGCTTCTTTTGATCTTGGAACTTAACCTTGACATGTCATCAATCCTCAGAATAAATTCCAAGTTGCCTTCAAATTATCTCTTATTATATAGACACGACTTATTTATCACACACCACTTCACCAAGCATGAAATCAACTCTAACTATTGACATGAGGCATATTCAACTTAACTTTGATATTAATGACAACATTAATGCCTTAATACCATCACTAGGAACATACCTCAACAATCCCCCCTTTAACATGGATGGAAAACACTCTTAATCATAGCAGATGATTCTCTTTCCTTCAAGTTGGATCATCTTCAATACTTGATCTTGAACTAGGAACTTTTCCCCCTTTGACATTAATGACAAAGGTTCATCTTCTTGGTATCTATTTGATCCTTGTACATGGGTAAACATAACTTTTATCTCAAATAACCTCATCAATTCTTTCTGTTAGAAATTTTAGCATAGACCAAGATCACATACCTAATCATGAGACATGATTGGCTCACTTTTTCTCCATGAAAATTTAAGACATTTTTCAAAAATATGAGTTAGTTTGATTAAGTCATCATGCAAAATTTTTTGTGACTTGTTTCTTGTGATCACACCTATAGTAGAATTCTTGTTTGAACCTTGAATATGAAGAATACCTAAGACCACAAAACTCCCCCTTTGATAGAGAATCCTTTGTGCTTCTTGTTTACTAGTTGAGTGCCTCCATGAAGCCTAATGTAGTAACTTTTACTTTAGAGAATTAAAACAACATAAATTTAAGAGATTCCTTGATCTCCATGTCCTTGTCAGACTAAAATTCCTCCATAATCTTCTTATGCTTGATTTGCCCTTCTGGCTTGACCCCCTCAAAATTTATTTAGTCAAAAATTTTGATTGATATATTGGTCTTGACTCCATCAACAATCTAAGATGATAGGGAAAGTTCTTTGCATTCCTTTGTACCTTGATTATACTCCACCATGGAAAATAGTCCACTTTAACTTGCAAACTGATCATCAAACTTAGATATATTGGGTTTCCACTTACTGTCTTATCTTATTTCTTATATTCTAGAAGCCTCAAATTCTTGATTTTATCTTGATAAGTAATGCTTAAAATATTTTCCAATATGACCAACCTTGTGATAATTGAAACATATTACCTCTCTAGATGAAAACATACCATCACCCATACCTCTTGGCTGATGGTTCTCCTCATTGTTCCATGTAAATTCATTCTTGAAGGTCCTTCTATAATGCCTTACTCTATGACCAAATTGGTTATATGAATAAAAATAGACATTGAAAGGATTAAAATACCTTATGTTATTAGATTTATTGATACTATTGACCTTTTTTATATCAATACCCTCATTCTTTGGTTGATCTTTGACCTTTTTTATCACATTAGTATCTTTCTCTTGATCTCCAATGAAGCCAAGACTTGTGTTTTCATTAGCATCCTTTTGACTACTTAGATTATTGTTTAGATCATTGGTATTATTTTAAAACCTCATAAAGGACTTGACCTTATTTGATCCTTGTTTCAATTCAGCTCTCAAGGAATTCACTTTAGCTACATACCTTACACATTCCTCTTCTTTCACTTCTAAGTCTATAGTCATAATTTCAAGTTAACTCTCCACCTATTTGACTATTTCCTCTTATTCCTTAGAGTTTTTTCTTAGTCTAGCTTCATAAAAGTTGATTTTCTCTTCATTATCTTTGATAAGAGTTATCATTGACCTTTTCTTTTTTGGCCATCTTTAGTTCTTCTAGAGTGTTCATCAACTCAGCCTCAAGATCCACCTTGTTGGTCCCTAGTTGTACACCTCTTCCCTTCAACCTTGCACACTTGAAGAGGATGGAAAGAAAAGATCAAAAACCCACTAGTATGTCATTATAGTAGGGGGAGGGTTTAGCATCTAAAATGGACCAACCAAATAAAATGATTGGGAGGCACCTACATAGGGTATGGTTAATTCCCTACTACTTTTGGCTCTACATAAACTAAGGTGAGAGGACCTACTAAGGTAGATTGATCACATGAAGGAGTTTTAAAATTAAATCTCCATGAGGTTATTAGTATGAAATGGGAAATATGACCAAAACATAACCAAACTTGTACACTTCACCTGTGAAGGATTGTCACACAAAATGTACAAATGATTTACATCATATATAAGCTATTGAAGATAGATGATAGTGTGGCTCTAATATCTATTTTGAAATTTTTTATAACAATAGGGAGTAAATGAGAGTTACAACATTAGAATTTAAAGAACATATGATGAATAAACTTTAAATATACAAGGTTTCATGCATCTACTAGATAGATAACACCTAGATTATGCAAACAACATGTTATCTACAAGGTAAAATGAGGTAAAACTAGATTTTTTCAAATTATGGTTAGAAATGTGGATGGTTATTAAATTAACATGAATAAGTTACAAAAATAGATACATTATTTTCACTAACAAATACTTTTTAGCTCAGAAATAGATAAAATAAAATCATGCACAAATGATCCTCAAAAGTTTACAAATAATGTTGCCAATATCCTTTCTAGAATTCCCTCTAGATGAATCCATGTGCCTAGGACTACCCTTAAAATACTATCAACACCCTATTTCAAAATATCAAAGCAAAAAGCATTTTATACTCTAAACATAAACTCTAAATGGCTACCATAAAGAAGAGTACATCAGATAACCAATATATAAAGCATGTAAAACAAAGAATTGTACTTCAAAAAATGAAGGAAAAAGAAAACATGAAAAAATTACATTATTTAACTGAATCAAAGATATATACAACATGTCTCAAAATTTACATAATATAACACTATGTGAAAGAATTATATAACATGGGAGACATTATGGATGATCTCAAATCTTACCAATGATTTTACAACAAAAATTGATTTAGCACCAGGAAAATCACATAAGGAGAACTCTTCAAAGATATAGCTTTAGACTCAAAAATTAACCAACCTCTATAAAGGGACAACCAAACCCCCTTTACTTAGACAATTTTTTAGCTATGCCTATCATATTCCTAAAAGATGCTCCAGCTATAAAATTCTTTCATAGGCTTGGAGCTTATCATATGTTATAACAAATATGATCCTTATATTATTCTCATGATTCCATGATGATGAAAAGCTTGATACTATACTATGGTAGAATATTTTTATTTATACACATAGAGATCAATCTTGCAAGAGGCAAAAACAAAATTTTGCCCTCTTGTACAATAAATAAAAACATCCCTTTCCTATATAAATGATTATACAAAAACTAACTTTGAAAGGGATGTGCCACTAATGGGTAGGGTACAATAGTTTCCTAGCAAGAAAAGAGAAAAAAAAAGAAAGGAAAAGTGAAGAAGAGGGAAGAAAAGGAAGGAGTGGTGCCAATGGGGAAGAAACTAAAATACTTGATCAAGCTCTAGAATCAATATTGATGATTGAACCCCTCACCAACCTATTATTATAATTATCACATATATCAATCATGGAGGCGATATCCTTTTAGTCTAGGCCTACTTGATATTTGAACTTAGTGTTATATTCTTCAAACTAGGTGGTGACATTCTAAAAAATGGTCTACTTACACCCAATGAGTATTTTGAGTTGGTCACAATCCTTCTTAAGTTCCACCAACTACCTTATCTTTTGGGAATCAAAGGCTCTTTGAGGTGCATTAATGAGGCTTTTTATAGTATTGAGTATTGCTTCTTATATCAAATCACCTACACCATCAAGTTCACCATTTTTTTAGGGTAATATCTATTTCTTTCATCAAAGTCTTAAGAGACTGCTCTTCTCCCTTCAAATCAAAGATTCCCTCCTTGATCATAGTCAACTGATGCATCACTACCAATTGATATCTCTAGACCTTTTATGATTATCAAAAGAGATGATCTTCTCTACCACTAAAGTATATGTACCCATGTTTCATATTTCATCCACCTTAGGTTAGATCTTTTCCCAATTCTTTATATCTACATTGTAAGATAACATTTGGGTATCACACTCTCCTTGTTTATCCACTATGTAATCTAAACATTACAATGTTAAATGGATAATTTCTTTGACCCTGGTGCTCAAATCTTCTTTCCATTCTTCAGTTACCCACCCTTTAGATTTTAACTCATCAACTTAGCCAAAATCTAGTGATCCCATGGGAAAGAGAGGAAGGTCTGGAGCCTTAATGGTAGTTGGAGTTACTTCCTTTAGCTTACTTAGTCACTTCAAAAAGTGCTAGATAATAGCTTGATTCTGGGATTTTAACTCCTCCCTAGTGGCTTTATCTTTGTCAATCCTTTTTGCCACCATGTTGGCCAAATATTGTGATCTATGATTTAGCTCCTTTTATGATGGATCCCCAAGATTATAACTATAGATGGAGTAAATTTGTATGGGAAAATCCTTATTCAATGTATTAGGTGGAGGGATAACTACTTCAACATTCCTTCTCTCATGGTATTGAAGGTGGTTCTAGAGTTATTTTGGCCTTCTTAGGGGGCTTGGCCTTATGCATCTAAATGATCTTCATTACATCAATATCCCCTATCCTTCTCATAATGTCTTCCTTATCTTTTACTTGATCTATGACTTAGAGAAGAGGCCTGGTCTAAAATCTCATCAAAGTTGTAGACATTGTAGATGGCCTTGAGATAGCGATGGGTGGTGTCAATGATGACCTATCCATAGGGAACACCATAGGTTTAGGTTATGGGCTCAATAAAAATTTATCAATGTCTTCATCACTTTATTTCTTTTTTCCACCCCTATCCACTCCATGCTCCCTTTCCAAGTCTGGATCTATTTGCTCTAAAACTTTGAACTCCAACCCAAGTTAATGAGACTCATTGAGTAACTTCTTAATTGAGCTTCCTTGTTTAACTGACTGGCTAGAAGGTTATGTAGTTGCTTCACCTTCTTTATTCATTTGGGATTCATTCATGTATGAGGTTATGGTGATGTCCTTGTTACCTTCAAGAAACTCTTCACCAGTCATGGCCTCAGAAACCTCAATATGAATTGGGTCAAGGACCATAATGTGAGGGAGAAGACTTCATGGAACATCAATGGAAGTGAACCCTATTGAAAATTTCTTTGAAAGATCTTTATTAAAAATACCCACTTCTTTATCTATTATTATAAGGATGGGGATACCCATTTATAAGCTTAATCCCCCACCTTCTTCCATATTCACCTTCTCTTCTAGTGTTAGACCTAACACCTCTAGAATATAAAAAACATCTCATGGTACATCTAGAGTCTATTGTGAGCCTTCACACTTAACCACCGTTTAAAAAATGATGACATTTTGGATATTATACTCTAGCCCTTCTTTAGATTTATCCTTAGTCTTATTTGATTCTTCAACTCTACCCTAGTCATCATATCCTATTGGTTGGGTGATGACATTATCAATGAATGTCTCTATCTCTAAAGAAATAATCTCCTTTTTAAGAGGATCCTGAGCTTGTATGGTCACTTTAGCACCAACCTATTTAACATAATCAAAATATAAAGGGTCATCTAAGGTTAGGAAACCTTCCTTATTACCTTTACTTTCTATCATTGAGGATCCTTCTTCTGTAAAAAAACCCATTATTGGGACCCTTACTGGGGTTTGTGGCCTTTCTTTATGATTCCTTTACCTAATATTCACTTGAGGAGGAGTGAAGGCACATTTTTTATTCAATACTTTAGTAATGAATCTACCCTAATTTTAATCCTCCTCACTCATATCCTTTATCTTTTTGTCATAGGAGGCTTGGTCCTCTCTTCTCTTCATAGGGACTTTTTTGGATAATGGGTCTTTGAATATAACTTCCTTCTTCATAGGTGACTTACTTGGAGGTTGTAGAGCCTTCTTGACTCTCTTCTACTTTGGTTTCTCCCCTTGGTCCTCAACCCCTCTATTTATTGAATATATTATCAAGGGAGGATCAACTACTACTTTTTGAGTAGGTGGAGCATGTGGGAATGTAGCTGGGCTAGCCATAGAAATAGCTACTAGAATGGCTGGTACTATTAAGGATCCCTTTCCTAAAATGGATATGGGGGAGGCACTAGACACCATAACTTCCCCCCATAAGAATCTTATCCCAATTTCTATTATTCTTATTACCTTTGAAAATAATAACCTAACCTTAGATTATGTAATTGTTATCTTCTCCACATCCACTAATTTGGTAAACTCAGTATCCCAAAGCTTGTGTTTTCCCTTGCCTATTATGATTGATGATGGAGTCATAGGGTCATCACTATATGTTGAGAATAAATCCTTAGCTCTTTAATCTTCCTTATCTCTTGAAGGTCAAGGGATTCATATGAACTAAGGTTGACCCCATGATCTTTAATCTATCTAAAGGTTCTCTTCATGATCTGCACTGATCTCTTAAGGATGGAATCATTCTCTTAAACACTAAAATCTGGCTGGGAGATGGTTTGGGATTCAATGTTTTTTATGTTGTACAATGAAAATTATGTTAGTTTATCATCCACCATATCCTTAGGGATGGGAACAATGTTGTATGTTATAACTTACTACACTATCAACCTCATAAATTCCAATTTTTGAACATCTTCCTTAGTGGTGCAATCAAACTAGATGTCCTCATAATGTGATTGATGTAATATCACATTAGTAACCATATTTACTAACCACCTAATATTGTAATTAGGTTGGGGTGGAATATTATCAATTGAATATAGGCCAATCTCCTGCTCCAATCACTTTGCCTTGGAAATTGAAGGACATAAATAATATCATATTACTACAGTAAATTTGAAAGGATTGTTGATCTTATTAGCTATGATCATTTCATGCATTATCACCATTTGTTATCTCAACTCCATCACCACCAAATTATCATCTAAGTATCTTGGTAGTTTGTGTGGACACCCTAAGTAACCACTCACCCTAATGTATGTGAATGTCCTAAATTATATGTAAGTGGCACCATATTTTCCTATTACTTGCTTGGTTGTCATAGACATTCTATTGATGCTTCTTAAATGGAATAAGACACTCATCATTATGTTAAATAATTATTTATAAACTCTACAAAAGTTTTTCTTGAATCCCTCCATAGTGATTTTTTTGATATATTCCATATATCATCATTCCAGTGAGGTTCCTTATGATCCCTTGGAACATCCTATTAAGCACCAAGTTGTACATAAAATAAGAAGTCATGTAAAATTTACCTAAGAATACCTCCTTAAAAATATTAAAATATTATAGCTACATCATCTACCTATGTATATTTTCACTGAGTATGGCCACCCAATCTAGATTCTTCTCTCCTTCCAACATGAAGATCATGATTAGGAACATCCATGGTTCAATTTTTTTTATGGTAGGCACCTCATATATCCTGGAGGCCATGGAAATAACATACTAGGGTAATTTATTAAACTCTACTAGTTTAAAATTCTTTGATCTTCTAGAGACCTTTTATCTCTTCTTAGCCAACCAACAAGGATTGATAATATCCCAAATTGCCTTATCATCCTTTTCTACATATTCCTAGCATTTCTTCAAGGTAAGTGTAATGCTTTCTGGCTAAGGGGGAATTATGAGTATGGTACTAAGGTATAATAGGGTGAAAGATAACACAAACAAGTGACCACCATCAATAATGGTCCTAGTGTCTAGCTCATATGCTAAAGCACACATAATAATGAGTTTTGGGTATGGAGTAGCTAGGGGGAATGTTGTTGCAGGTGTGATGTAACTCATGCCAATATTGGAAAATAATTAGGGGGTGGATACTATAATACATTCAATAGGGCCCCAAAATATAACCCTATGACATTTATATCCCTAATCAGATCCAAAATTGAAACAATGTTGCCCTTTACCAAGGTTAAAGATGTCACCATCTTTCCCTAATTATCTAGTGCAATATCTTAATACCAGATGAAATTTTCACTTGAAAAGCCCTCAAACTACCTCTTGACTCCTTTAAAATAACACAACACAAGGATAAAATGGGAAATGTACTATTTAATTTGGGGGCCACACACACTAGAATCTAAAAGTTTATGAATAATTCACTATAATTACATTCTTGCATTGCACTTAGCTAGGGTACATAAATAACTCAAAGGCATGAATTCAATCTCTAAATGCAAAGGGTAATTTTATAATGAATAAAAATACCTAATTTATAATCATTTGCATTTAAATATTAGCATTACCATTAATGTTCCAAATCCCAATGGTTAATTATCAACTACTCTTATTAATTGTTTCAAACCTCATTTGAAAAAGAGAGGGAAAGTACAAATTTTTTATTCTATGTTAGGAAATCCTCCTTACCACATGTAGAGTCAAATAAGTGGAGAATACATCATGATACCTTTTTAGGCCTTTGAGGACTTCTACACCTTTTCACTTGTTACTTTCCACCAGTGCAGTGATGCAACACACCTCGAGTTCCTCATGGGAGGTAAGAATTCCATGCATCATAATTTATCTTTATAAATTTAGGCATTCAAGCCTATAAGTATATTTTCAATTTTTCCCACCAAGAGGTAAGTGGGACAATATTTATAAAGGGATCAAAACTGAGAAAAACTTGAGGAGCTACCATGCAGCATCAATTTTTCTTACAACTTTGGATAATCAATCCCTAGGGAATTTAAGCACTTTGCCCACCAAAAGTGAAGTGGGGAAATTTTTAAATAAAATCCCAAAATATCTAAATCCCTGAGAATCTACCATGTGTCTAACTTAGATGTGAATTCAGACTCTCAACTTTCTTTTACCTTTTGCACTAGCTCTCTTTATTCAAGGAAGGGTGTAAGATCCTTCCAACCCCCAACAATATAGTTATAAGTCCCCTGAGATAAACATGTATCCTTCATTAAGTCTATTAGGATATTTCTCATCTTATTCATCAAAACATGTTAATTATAACTTGGCAATTTCGTTTAGGGCCCCATAACTCTCCTCTTTGAACATAAGAAACAAATCCATACATGGAGAAAGGCTAGCTATTCTTTCATCTTATCACAATGAATTTTACTACCATGAGATCTTTAATAAACCTTCATAATTTCTTTAGAGCTATTAAGAGTACCCTCTATCTTTGGAAAGTTCACCTCAAGAGTTTTACAAAGAGTGGATAAATGCTCCCACTCATCAGAGTGAGACAAAGGACACAACTAAGTGTAAACATGTACTTTAATCTTCTAAAGGACTAGGGAAATAAGATAAAACATTGGAATTCATTCAATTTGGACATGATAATTTTAATATCAAGGGATCAATTATTTTAGTGCAATTTTGAGAAATAACATAGGCTCTTACTTGGGGATGGGTACCCCTAGTGGGTACATAGAGAACACCAGACTGGTTACCTATCGAATGGGCCATGGAGTTAAATGAAACAACAATAAAGGAAAAAGAAAGACATAAACTATAAAAACATAAACCATAATAATAAAACAAATAAAAAAAGGAAAACACACCATATATATACTTACAAAGGTAGTCATGGACTCAATCTAGGAAATGATTGAGGTATCTACCATTAACTAGCAGTTCTAAAAAGTCTCCATCAATATCTATGAGATAATATGTATGGTTCCATATCTAATAATCAGTGCTTTAAGGACCCATCTATAGGGAATCAAACTTACCATGATTTCCATTGTCATCATGCTTGATATCCTAAAGTAGAACTAAATCACCAACTTGAAAAGCTCTTGGGGTGATTTTATTATCAAAGATCCTTTTGAGCCGCTCATTGAACTCTATATGTCTCTCATGAGCTTGTCTATGAGACTTATTGATCTTAACGATTCACTCAATCCTTTCTTCATAGTGGTTAATTTCTTCTTCATTCTTTACTATTTTTACATGAATTGGTAAGTGGGTAACTATAGATTTAGGGGTAAAATAGCTTGAGTTCCATAAACAAGCTCAAAGGGGCTTTTCCTAATAGATCTCTTTAGAGTTAGCCTATCCACCCAAACAATAAACTTTGACTGTTCACCCCATTTTCCTTTTTTAGAATCCAAATCCTTTTAATAATATTTAACAAATTCTTATTACTAGACTCAGCCTACCCATTTCATTATAGATTATGATTAGAGGCATACACTAAATCAATTCCATAATCTTCACATAATACAATTAGTTGTTTGGATCTAAAGCACATAACATTGTCATATATGATTTTGACTGACACTTTAAATTGATAAATCAAATTATTCAATAATAAATAAATGACCACTTAGTGGATTGATCTTATAGTGGGTATTACTTCAACCCATTTTATGAAGTATTTGGTAGCCACTAGGATCCATTTGTGACTAAAAATTGAGGCATCTGATATTTCAACCATGAAATCCATGCCCCATTGCCTAAAACATCCCTTAAGAGAGATCAATTAGAAAGGAAGTGATCCAAATGCTTTCATTCTTCCAGAGAATCATTGGCACTCTTCACATCTTCTTACCATGGTGGAAACATCTTTAAATAATGTGGGCTACCAATACCCAACCCTTAGAATATTGTGTGCAGTGACTTTAGGAGCAAAGTTACCACCACACACACCACTATCAAACTCTATAATCATTGAAGGGATCTCATTTTCCACTAAAATCTCAAGGGAATACCATTCATATTCCTCCAAGCTAGGTCATCTTTTAACAAAAGATACTTTTGAGATACTAACTTTAGTGTCCTCCTTTGATTTTTATCTAAATGGAAAGGATAATTCAAAGTATTCAGATAATAGACTATATATTTATACCATTAAGATTTTCCATACTTGGATTTAGGGTTATCAGCCACCCCTTTTACATTATTTACTTCCATAGCCTATAAATTTGTTTTAGTCATCATCTTGGCAAGACCCATGCCTTTGATCAAGTTAATAGTCTGTATCTCTAAGTCATATTCTTGAAGTTTGTTAACCCACCTTGATTTAATATATCCACCCATGCCTATTGTTATTAGATTCACCTTGAGTTAATATATCCTTCGCCATAGTGTGAGTAACTTAAAATGTAAGATCTCAACTACTTAACATCCTTTTAAAGAGGAAAGGCTTGCTTCTCCATTATAGTATATCTTAACTCATATCCTTGTAGTGCCTTGATAAATAAGGCAATAGGATAATCATGACCTTTATCATTATTTTTAGCAACACTGTAGCATTAGTATGTGTAGAAGCAAATGAAAATATTTGGAAATCTTTTCTATAATCTAGATTAGCAAACACCAGGGCAATTTTTAAAGCTACCTTGATATCCTAAAATGATAGGGTGGCCTTATCATCCCACTTTATAGGTTTATCCTTTTTCAAAATTAAAGTGATAGGTAAATTAATCTCTACAAAATTAGAAACAAACCTCCTAACAAAATTAATCTAGCCAAAGAAGGTTTGAATACCTTTCTTGATCTATGGGATAGGTACTTTGTCAATGGCCTCCACCCTTTCATGGTCTATCATGACACCTTGTTGAGATATAATGTGTCCCAATAGCTTAGCCTTTTTTACTCTAATGTGGTATTTTTTGGGATTGAGGTAGATTCCAAACTCTTTATATCTGATAAGCAATTATTCCAAATACACCAAGTGGTCACTTCTCCTCTTGGAGTACACTATAACATCATCCTAGTATACATCAATGAATTAGTTGATTAATCTAATTAAAGACACATTCACTACTCTCTAGAAAGTGGAACCTATATTCATCAAACCAAAAGGCACCCAGACATATACATAGGTGCCCCATGGGGTAGTGAAAGTAGTCTTGGACCTTTCAGACTCTTTCATCACCACCTAGTTATAACCAAAAAAATTCATCCAAAGTTGAATATAGTTCAGATCTAGTGACATCTTGGAGTATGTTGTCCATGTTAGGCAATGGATATTATACTTTAGTAAAGCCTTGTTTAAGTTTTATAAATCAACACAAAGCCAAATGTCTCCATTTTTCTTTTTGATAGGGACTAAATTTGCCACCCATGATGAATACTTGATGGGTTGAATGATCCCACCATCCCTTAATTTTTTCAATTCTTCCTCCATTTTAGTAGCTAAGATGGGATTGACAAACCACTATTTTTGGTGGAATAGTTTTCTATTAGGGTGGAGGGGAATAACATGTTGTAAAAAGTCTTCTCTATAAGCCTTAAATTTTGAATATGACCATGCTAAGTAATCTTGGTAATTTTATAATAGCATAATGAATGCTTCCTTTTCCCTCTTGCTCATGTGGGTACCAAGCCAAATCTTCCTTGGATTTTATTTTTTTCTAATATTAATCTCAATCACATCCTTTGATATAAAAATGTTTCTAGATTTGACTCTGTGAGCTCCATTAAAAGATGCTTGTAGACTAACCAATCCTCTAGGTATAGTATTAGTCTTTAATTAGATTATTTCCTTTCCATATAAGATTTATTTTCCATCTTAGACCTATAATATAGATTTTTAATCTATATTTATTCCTTCAAACTCATTTACACAACACATAAATCTTCTTATTTGATAAACATTATCAAAAAATTACCAATGATCAATGTTATCTGGGATAGAAGGTTGTACCATTATCTCAACCTCATACTCATAAGAAGGATTCCCATATTTGACATTGTATTTTGTATCCCTCTTCAAAAGCATATCTAGAATGTGATTAAGATCTTGAGCATGGTATTCAATGTTGAAGGCATCAAACCACTCTAATCAGTCTCGCATAATGTTTTGGTACTACTTCAATCTTTTCTATTTCATGGTGTAAATAGCTAAGACCTGTTTCACCACTAGTTATGAATCACCCTTAACTATCAACCTCTTTAATCCATAATCATAGTCAATCTAAAGGCCAATCAGGAGTACTTCATATTCCATAATATTGTTTGTGCACTCAAAGGATAACTAAAAATAGTACCTATAAACTTGGCCATTAGGGGCATAAAAGACAACCCTAGTTCCATTTCTAATGATCCATCAAAATGCATGGTCTAAATGAAGTCTTTGATATCAATATTGGATTCAAGAGGCATCTCTAAGTACTCAACACCCCCTACAAAATTTCTAATGTCTGTATCCATATATAATACTTCATTTAGTTAGTTTTTAGGATATTCTAAGACATGAATCATTTTTAGCTCCCAATTTAGGTGAACCATTTTCCCATCTAGAGGTATAGTGGCATATGACAAGTCCATATGAGCACTACCCATAATACTAGAAGCCCATTTTTTGGATAGCAACATACCCCACTTTGGTGGACAATCTACAAAAATAAAATCCATACTCAAGAATTTATCGAGGAATTACATGAGTTGCACCACTAATCCTTTAACTATGCCAACGATGGGTACTTCTCTAGAATCCATGATGAGGAATCATCCATATGTTGCAGTTATCCTTATCCTTATACAAAGTTAATTTAGAACTAGTGGTATGATATTATAAGATGAACTAGAGTCAAACATGTAGTTATATAAAATTAACCCATTAATTAATAGAGTGGTATAAAATGGGTCAACATCTATCTCTCTACCAATGTTGTTCCTAAATATACCTCTAGGTGATGCTCAAGATATCCTAAGATGTTTTTACCTTCCAAAAGGGGAGTGAGAGGAGGCTTAGCTTCAAAAATTTCATTGGTACTGATTTTATCTATGAATCCCAAATACTCAAAAGCTCTTTTCCTATGCTTTAGAAATCTAAGAAATTCTACAAAGGGTATTGTGACCTTTAGTTGACTTAACACATTGTAGACACTAAAAAACTGTACATAAATAATTCTAGATGTTTGAATGCCTCGAGACCACCTAAAAAATTTTAAACCACAAAATTACCCATCAAACCTTGAGTTAAGTTATCTAACTAAGCTTAAACTCACTAACTAACCCTTAACCCAACCTAATCAACAACATCAAAATCAACAACACTATTACTATTCAACAAGTCACTATTCCAAGTTACTATTCACCAACACTATTCATTGACACTATTCATGGTGACATGGAAATAGTGAGGTGGCTTAGAAGTGAGGTGGATTGGAGTGGGACACCCTGATATACTTGCGAGACAATTAGAATCATCTTTTTCAACTCTACATGGGTATAGTTGACCAAATAGTAACTTTGGGACATTTTTCCTTGTTCTTAATCATGGAACATGTGAAAGAGGTATTGTGGGATAAAAAAGATGAAAAAATGAGTGGGATAACCACTAATGACCTTTGTATAAGTCAAAAGGAGCTACGTGGAGAAAATCTCAAGCATGTGAGCACATGCTTGCATAGTAAACATGTCTCCTTCACTTTTTCTTTTCACATGGGAGGTGGGATGCCAAAGTGGGTCATTTCAAAGCATATTTGAATGTAAGGTTAAGAGGATGATTTAAAAATACTACTAGATCATGTGTGTAAATGGAGAATCATTTCCATGTTCCCCACCTTACTTCTCTTCACAGGGCAAAGTCAAAAGCAATTATCAAGTTAAATTTTTTATATTTGATTGTGGGGAATGTATTTTTGACCAAACACATGGGAAACCCTTTCTGAGATTCCCCTTTTTTTACCCTTTGGATAATTTTGAAATACTTTTCCTTACCTTGCATTTCCTCTTGATTCCTCTCGTAAAATCCATAAATAGGTGTTTTCTTTCTTTCATGAGGGGGTTGGTCATTTATATTGTGGGGTTGGAATCCTTTTGTCCTCTAGAGGTGTTAATAATTTTTGAGATTCACTTATATTTATGTTGAGAATTATTCTTTAGATATTAGCATTATTTTCTTAAGTTGAAGAGATTCATCCTGGAGAGAGAAGCATTCATCTTGGAGGTTCATCAACAACTTTGTCAACAACTTCCTCATCATCATCTTCAACAAAGCCATTAACCACAGGACTTTAAACAATAGAACTTAATAAACATCTTCATCAACATCTCCATCAGTATATCCTTCAACCAAATCTAATAATAAATATATCAACAACAACATCTCCATCAACACCCTCAACCAACTTCAACAATAAGGCTAAGTTTTTATTTATGCATTACTTTGTTTTATGTTTTGGAATTCTAACATTCACCTAAATGTTATTTTATTGAAAATATTAGCATTTCATTTAAAATTATTTAGTTCTTTAGATCTATTAGTTTCATGTTATGCTAATTTATGTTATTAGCATTTTATTTATAAACATCATTATCTTAAGAGATTGGATTGATAGCCTCCAAGGAAGCTCACACTTCTTGGATCTAGATCACACTAGGCAATCCAATTTTCTACTTGTATAACAAACAAGTTTTCTTAGTGTTTTCTTATTTTAGGCTATTCCTTCCTAATTGTTGAGAAATTTTTGGTCTTACAGGCCCAAATTGGGCACCCCCTTCTTTGTCTTGGCAAGAGTCATTCAATCCATGATTTGGCTAAGTTATCCCTCAGCTACCTTGTGTAAAGCGCCCTTTATTAGACATGTTCCATGAAAATACAAGTGTTTTCTCTTTTTCTAGCCAAGTGTATTTTGAGTTTGTCAAGAGCAACCGCTTCTCCTATAGTAGTGAATTTTGGGTTTTATAAGCAACTTATGAAATTTTCATAAGTTAAGTCACTTGCAAAACTTAATTTGGTCTTCACAGACCAAATTAGGTTTTCTAGATGACTTGTGAAATTTTCATAAGTCAAGCTACTTGACAAATCTGATTTGGTCTTTGTAGTGCAATTCGAGTTTTGCAAGTGGCTTTACTTATTTATCTTATAAGCAAAAGTTGATGTAAAACCCAAAGTAGAGGTTTGTAAGAAGTCTAAAATGGTCTATCAAGAAGGAATTGGGTTTACATAGTGCCTTTACTTGAAAAAATTATGATTTTTCACCCCATAAGAACTCGATTTGGTCTTAGATGTTTGTAAAAGGAAAGGGATTTCTCTAGAGGGTACTCAACTGCTCGTAGGGCAATTAAAAAAGTCCCAAAGGGTAAGTGTCTTTTCAGAGGGCACTTGGGCAAAGAAAGAGGGCCCTTTCCACTTTTTTTAAGGGTTAATTTTAGGAACACCAAAGGGTATGTGCCCTTGTAGAGGTCACTTAAGTTGTAAATAGGACCAATTCAGAAAGCCCAAAGGGAAATTTGGAGGCCAAGGAACCCTTATAGAGGGTAAGTGATGAAAAAATGGACCATTCCCAAAGCTCCAAAGGGTATTTCCAAGAATAAATGGCCCTTACAAAGGGTAGCTATCCAAAGAGGAAGATAAAAGGCAAAGGCTCGAAGGGAACTTGCCCTTCGAGAAAAGAGACAAGCCAAAGAAGATTTCCTTCAGACAAATGTCTGAAGGAATTCCTTCAGACATTTGTCAAAAGGAAAGGGAGGCCCAAAGATAGTTTCCCTTTGAGAAAAATATTGGCACAAAGGAAAAATTCCTTTAGAGAAATGTTCAAAGGAATTCCTTCAGATATTTGTCCAAAAGAAATGGATGCTCACATAAAAGCTAAAATCCTAAAGGCCATAAAGAAGCAAAGGAATTCCTTTGGACATTTTGTCTAAATGAATTACTTAAGACAAATATCTGAAGAACTTTTTAAGGGAAAATCCCACCATAAACAATGAGAAAGAGAGAAAGGACAAAGGCAAGGAAGAGACAAAAAATAAAGAAGACAGGCAGGAAGAAAACAAGAAGAAACAAGTCAAAATGGAACCCATAGAAAAGAAGATGGAAAAAATCTTGAGACCCAATTAAATGTGGGAGGAAGAAGATAAGACAAATACCAAGGATTGAGAAGGAGTAGAATATCACCAAGAGCCCAAAATCCTGATAATTAAAGAGAAAAGGAACCAAAGCAAAAGAGAAATAAAAAAAGAGATAAAACATGGGCAAAGATAAAGTGGAAAAGACAAAGGTCAGAATAGTTCTAGTAACTTGACAAAGTCAAGAGGTGAAATCAATGACCATTCAGAACAAGATAAGTGGCATAGGCACATTCAAAAAAATGAATTAATAAATTTTGGTGGAATAGTATCTATCAAAAACCAATAAATAGATTGGTTTTCAAACTATAGAAATCAACATCCCATGTTTTTAATACTTCACCATTAATGCACAACTAGTTGCATCTAAGCATTAAAGAGAGCATAGTTTGTCACAACAACATGGAATGGCTTTATCAATTGTTGGGAATGAGTTTTCCATGCTTTTGTAGCCCAAGGACAATAGAAGCAATGGTTTGGATAGTCTATAGCATGGTCTCCACATGTAGTATGAAGATATGGTAGTAGTAATGGTATCTTATTTTAGTAGATGTTTAACTCATCATGGGTCTCCATTCCTAGTGATGTCAGCCATCTTGTTTCTAGCATTATATATAGTTTTAATCTCTCATTTGATAAAAGGGGATCTCTCAGCTTGTATGGAAAATCCCTACAAAAATTTACTTTGAATCTAAGATAAAGATTTTACCTTATTTTGAGTGTTGTACTAAGCATACATTTGGGTGTTAGTTTTTTGAAAGTGTGGTATCTTTCATTACCTTCATGTGCTAGCCCCAACAATGTTTAGTGTTTGTGTTTTCTTGTCTTGCAGGTCACATGAAGAGTGTTAAGAAGTATAAGAAAGTGAATAGGATACATATTAGTGTGTCTCAAAACACTATTTTTGCTATTTTTTCCCTCTCTTATCTTTCTATAAGACCCCCTTATTAAACATTATTTCAAGAAAGGTCTCATTTTGAGTGAAGTGTAGGCTATCTTGTCTTGATTTAAAATGTATGTCAAAGCTGATTAGACCATCCATTTGGTGCATTACCACATAGTTTAGGTTTTGATTTCAATATTTTTCTCTCCCTTTTCATCCCCACAAATAGTTAGTAGTAGGAAATATAGGGCCTCAAGGTGCATCAAGGGGAACTATCCCCTAATATAGAGATTCATCCCTCACATTTACCACCCACATCAAGAGGGATGTCTCCATTGTGTCACGTGGATGAAGAGAGTTGAGCATCCCTTCAGATGGTGGAATCCACCATGTCAAAACTAAACAAAGAGGAGTATCCACCATAATATAGATCATGTGCACACTTTATACTAGGTTCTCATAACCATTACCCTTATTGGTAGTTTATTTCTTTTTCTAAAACTAAGAAAAAAGCAAAAAATAGAGCAAAACATTTTGGCATGCTTGGTGGGACCCTTGAATTTTCTTGGGTTCATTAGTTATTTTAGGACATTTAGTTTTATTATTAAAATGGTATTTATATGTAATTATATTTATGAAAATTAATCATTCGTCTCTTTCAAAATGTAAGTTTTAGATTCTTTTATTTAGAAATTCAAAAAAAATAAAAATTAGAAATTTTATTTTTTTATTGCATTTATAAAAATAAAATAAAAAAACTAAAAATAAAAATATCAATCATCCTAGGGATAGGTTGCATTTTCATCTTGCATTAAATGCATTTTTAGATATTCCTTTTTTGCATGAAAAGACACCAAATATTTCTTTTGGGTTAAAATCGAGTGCATTCATTATTTTTCCTACTAAATTATTAACTCACCTAGATTAGTTAAGCACATTATGAATAAATCATATCACACATATGTTACACTACCAAACCTCTTACACAAAATAAACATCAAAACTTACTTGAGACAAGGCCCATTATGATTTTATCAGCTTTTGGATCACCTTACCCTACCTGATGATCCAAATTGGATTTAATTAGTAAGGGGAGGACCCATTCCATTCTCTGGTAGAGTATAAACTCTAGACAAATGGTATATATTGGATAAGTGGTCTGACTCAACATTGGGTTCATGATGTGTAGGGATCAAGCCCCTAGTAATAGGCTACATACTCAGTCTATTATAGATTCTTTAAGCACCAAAACTTAACCTAAAACCATCCTTAGATGGATATTCTAGTATTTGACTCATAAGCCAATTTCCCTTTTTATACTCTTTAAGGCATAAGCTAAAAGTGATTTAAAATAATTCATAGGATTAATTATTCTTTTATTATGTGTTTTGTTTTCTTTGGGTTTTTCTTTGTTTGCTCATTATTTAAGGTGAGAGGTTTTTTTATCCATTTCTAAATTTCTCATATGGTCTTAACAAGACAACAAGTGAGAAACCAAAACAACCAACCACTATCTTCTTCTTCATCCTCATCCATGGATTATACCTTGAACATTGATAGATCACCCCATGCTTCACCACACCATTCTCCCCCACCTATGGTGCCTTCAATAATCCTTGAAGGTAATCCAGATTTTACTACCTTTTTGGATAAAAATTTAGTTTCTTTAAAACACTATCTTAATACCTTAGCCTATTATACTTTTATGGCTTTAGTTCCTCCCATGGATCCACCCTATGGTATGCCACACCACCTCATGGTTGGTGTTACATCATCCCACCCTTATATTAACCAATCTTCATCTTTTACCATTGGTCCATTTACCACCACCACTCAAACACTTGTTATCCCAACCAATACCTCTAACATTGGCTCAACTTTACCTTTTGTCAATTCTACCCCTTTTACTAGGGTAATGTCTTCCACACCATTTTATACCATTCCCTTTAGCTTAACCAATATACCAACCTCAACCCCATTTTAGAACTTGGTACTCTCCATATGACAAACACTTCCCCCTATTAGCATTAGGGTCACTACCCCTCAACAACCCACAAACACTTTAACATTACCAACCCAAACCATGACCCCATCAAACAACCCAAATGCACCCCTAAACTAATTGTTATCAGTTCTTCTACAAGCCCCTATGACCTCCTTTCAATATATCCCCAACCCATTGGGATATATTACACCTTCCACCCATCCCTTAATGCCTATTAGTCTTATTGGGACATTATCCCAACCTCAAATTACCACATACTAATATGTGCCCACTTTTATACCTCCTACCACATACTAATTCATAGTTACAACCCAACCTCAACAGAACTTTCCATCAAATTATGTAGTTGCCCAACCCTAACTTGTCCTGATCAAGATGCTTTTAGATAAGATGACCCAACTCGAATTATCTATCTCTAGGTCCCATAATCTTTTATCATACGACCAAATCTATAATGAACCTATCAACTCTTTTTTCCCAATTCATGCTTATCCTCCTCAATGGGAGCTCCCCAAATTCTCTAAGTTTTAGGAGAAAGAGGATCCTCAACAACATTTGAGGGCATTTCACCATTCTTATTACTTGATTGCCTAGGATAATTCCCTCCTTATTCAAACCTTCCCTATGTCTTTATCAGGGCCTACCTTAGATTAGTATAGTGCCCTTCTTAGACATTCTATCTTCTTATTTTCCCAACTCACCCAAATTTTCTTAGGACATTTTTTTGTTAATATCCAAGGTCTCCATAATTGACCTCTATTCCATCAAGTAGTTTGATGATAAAATTGATTGTTGACTTCATTTCATGATAGTGAGGCCTCATTAATCAATTATCCTTTTCACTACCCCAAATGAAACTAATTGAACTTCTCTCTAGGGGATGTGAAAAACACATCACTCCCACCCTTTAGGTGCAAACATTTAGAACCTTTGACAAAGCATTCATTAATGGCATGCAACTTGATAATTGAGCCATAAATGAGGGTAAATTGAAATTGTGATATAAAAATTCCAATTTTAAACCTAATGACCCTTTTTTCATATAAATAACCAACAAACCCAATTCTAAACCCAAAACTCCATCCATTAACCAACCACGTCAAAACACACCCTTCAATCCTTCTTACCCACCAAATAAAAATCAAATATGGCTTCCCCTTAAATAATTCACCCCTATAGGGGAATATTATGCCTTTGTTTTGGATAAATTTCTAAAATATAATGTTATTCAACTTCCACCCATCAAGCCACATCAATAATTTGACCCCTCTCACGTTGTGCCTGGGTGATACAATGAAAATGACCATTGTGCTTTCCATCAGGTCATCAAACATGACATAGATCAGTGTAACACTTTTAAAAGTCTTGTCCAAAACCTAATTGACAATGGTGAATTGATGTTTGACAACCCTAATGTACACCCAACCATTCTCTCAATATTTTTTATAAACCATTCCCTAACCATCCTCCACCTACCCAAACCCATGACAAACAATTTGAACCATTTTTGTCTCATGAGACACACACAATCAACATCATCATAAATGAGCCCATGGAGGATGAGCCTCATATTCCCATTTCCTCTTCACCAACCTCACCTATGGAAGAAACAAATTTACCTCTTATGCATTCAAAGACCCAAGTAGAAGGATTTATAGCCCTTACTTATCTGCTTGATCAAACCATATACATGCCCACCTCTCCTTTCATAGAACCAAACATTAATTTAACCACCCATTTCTCTAACCTACCAAATGAAATGGTAGATCTCCCTTATTCTCTATTGGATACCCTAGCACAAGAAGGAGCTAGGACCATACCTACACCCTTGATCAAACAAGCATCCCCTCTCTTAATCACCCCCCAAGAAACCATTGTTTTAGAACCTTCTAAATAAAGTAAATATGAAGAAATCATCCCTTATTCTTCACCTAAAGGCTTGACATTTTAAAAAATATATCAAGTAACAAAACCTATTTATAAGACCTTTTCTCAATTAGTGCAAAGTTTAGAATTTGCCTCACAACCCCACCTAGATAGAGCCATTTTCAAGCTTCATTTAGGACTCCCATACCAAAATAGAGCCAAACCCTCAACTTAATTAGAATCTACTTTCTAACCTATTACCACCCCATCATCAAACATTTCTTTCTTCAAAGACATGAGCGAACCATATCACCCACCTCCACCTAGATCATCCCATAATCTTATATCTAAACTATCCAAGAATTTGGGTATCCTTCCCATACCTAGCATCACCCATCCCCCCATCAAATTATACCTAACCCCCTCTAGGCTAGGCTGAAGGGTGAAGTTACCTAAACCTCATCCTTAAGCTTGACCTATGCCACCTCCTTCTCATTTTCCATCTATTTTGGGACCTAACCCTTTTACCATCATAGTCACTTATTCTACTTCAATTAAAATAACAACCTTTTCTATGCCTACACCTCCACCACCTACACCATCAATGACTTCATCATTATTAGATAATTTATCCCTCTCTAGACTTTACCACCTATTATCAACCCCTCATCATATACTTTGAAACCATCTACCATTAACCTAATCATAGCTAAGCCAATACAACCTAAACAATCTACCAAAATTACCCAACCACCAACCCTCTCTAAGGTAAAGACCACACCTAAGAAGGTTCTTATTTCCCCAATGAGCATCTCAACACCCTCAATACCTCTTAAATAATCTTACTTTATTATTTTATAGAGGATATTACAAACCTCCTCCATTAAACATCCACTTATTAAGCCATTCACACCTTTTAACACCAAACCCTCTTGGTTTGATGATACTTAGATCTGTGTGTACCATAGGACACTAGGACATAATATGGAGAACTTTAAAGCTATCCAAGATCTTGTTCATCACTTATATGAGGATGATTATCTATTATTAGATTAACTAATTTCATTTACCTTACTAACCCAACCAATCCAACCATTATTAAAACTTACACCTTCTTCATCACTCTCATCTATAGGTAAGGGGGGAACCAAAATAATCACCTAGTCCAACTAAGCCCATTGTCCATACTATCCACATGATTACCCAATATTAGGATTAACAAAGAGGTAAAGGAATAGAAAATTCATCCATTCCATGGACTTATTCTTTAGATTATCAACCTTCTAACCAAGTTCAAACACCAATTCCCATGCCATCACTAAGACCTAAAGTGTCCATCCTTAGTGCCCCTCCCACCAACTCTTCCACATCTATTCAAAAAATAAAATAAAAGTAGATTCACCAAGCATCAATGAAGATTAGGCTTTATTATTTGATCAACACCTCACCCTACCATTTCAAAACATTAATAGATTCCCTAAAAACTATTGAGGTTCAACTAGATGACCTTCAACCTCTTGTATCCTTTTTTGGAGCCCTCCAACATTCTACCATCATCACCTTCCAAGATTATAAGATACCTCCAACCCATTTGGAGGAGTCTAATCCTCCTCTCTTTATCACTACATACATCAATCACATTCATGTCAAAAGGGTGATGATTGATGAATGTGTCAACATTAACATAATCTCCTCCCATGCTTTTGATCAGCTGCATTTACCAAAAAAATCATGGTCAAATGCACAACCATCATTTTCTCATTTAAAAATACCATGACCACTACCTTGGGGACCATTTTTATTTAAATATGCTTGGGACCTCACACTGTCCTTGAGCTATTTTATGTTATAGAGGGTGAATTCTACTATAACATTCTACTCAAACACCCTTGGATCTTAACTATGAGTTACATCCCCTCCACTTTACACTGTTACATCAAATTCAAACATGAAGGCCAAGTTATAACCATCAAGGTTGATCCTAGTCCTTTTACATTTTACAACATGACATATAGTCATAATGATGTCCTTCCATCATCATCTCCCTTATAATTAGTTAACCCCATTAACACAATTACACCAACAACCTTGACCTATAGTGCTTCTATTATTACCAATGATGAAACCTCAACCAATGCCTCTATCTCTTCTTCCTAGATCCCCATTAAGGACTCCTTGACACAAACTTTCCAATGTCTCTCTCTCAAGGAATACTAAATTTTAGCATTAGATGCCTGTCCCACTACCTAGGAATATGGGAACCTTCAAAATGACCTTTCTTATAACCCCAACATAAGAACCATTATCCCCTTTGGACTTCCCAATAATTTAACATATTTTATCTATGGGGGACTCAATTAACCATTGCTTTCTCCTATCACCACCCCATCTATTCAACCTTTCACTTTTAATTTTTCTTATCTAAGTAATCCAACCTTTGCCAAAACCTATCTTCACCACTATTATTGAAAAGGATTTAGTATGGGCCTTTACAAATAAGGACCTCATGAATTTATTATTATCAAAACATAGAGTTCTTTGGGATTGGATTTGAACTACCAAAAGATATTACCTCACCAAAACCTACTATTACCCCCATGGAAGAAAATCCATCCTCACATAATTCATCTTCCCAATATGAGGACTCTGACATTATTCCATTAATTTTTTTTAATCAATACCATTACTTTAGGCTCACTGACATATCAACAAGATGTCCAAACCAAAACCTTTCCTCTCATCCATCCTAAAATGATCAACCATGATTTACCCACCATTCATTCCATTTAGCATCAAGATGATGATTCCATCTTCACCTACCTTAGTACAAGAGATTTTTCTATCCATAAATCTCTCCCTCTTAAGAACCAAACCATTCTTAATGAATCAACTATTGACATTAACCTAAGGACCTAGGTGGATACTCATATCACTATATTGGGCAATCCTTGAACCCAAATGAGTAATGAGATTATCCCACCTTCCTTTGATACCATAACACTGCATTTACCTAGTCTTATCAGGATATGCCTAGGATTGACCCATCCATCACTCTCCATAACATTGTTACCCATCTTGAGGCTAAGTTGATATGGAAAAAGATTCATAAAATTCACCCTTATATAGCTATATTTGTCAAGGAAGAACTTCAATGTCTTTTATCTATCAACTTCATTTAACCCACTAATTATCCATAATGGGTATCTAATAACATTCCTCTTACCAAACCCACTAGGGGACTCCACCTTTGTGTGGATATCCATGACCTTAACCTTGCATACCCCAAAGATGATTTTTTTTACCCAACATCAACCAACTAGTTGATCTTACCATTACTCATGAGATGTTATCCCTTATGGCTGCTTTTTCAAGATATAATCAGATCTTGACTTCCTCCTCAAATCAACATAAAACCACCTTCATTACTCCTTGGGGAACCTTCTACTATCAAGTCATGCCTTTTGGTTTAAAAAACATAGGAGTGACTTATCAATGATCCATGACCTTATCCATAATATTATAGAGGATTATGTGGATGATCACCTTGGAAAATCCAAGCACCAAGAGGACCATTTAGTTATTTTTTCTATCATTTTTGATCGATTAATCCAATTCTATGTTCCGCTCAATCCCAAAAAATGCATTTTTGGGGTTCTTTTTAGAAAGGTTCTGGGATTTATCATCTCTCTTAATGGAATCAAAGTAGACCCTACTAAATTTAGAGAAATTTTGGACATGCCTCCTCTAACAAACCTTAAGCAACTGCATATCCTAAAAGGAAAACTTCAATCCATTCATTGTTTCATTTCCCAACTTTCAGAGCTATGTCAACCTTTCCATCACCTTATAAAGAAGGATGTCTCTTTTAAATGAAATGGTGATTGTCAAAAGGCCTTTGATTCTCTTAAATAGTACCTTTTAACACCACCTATTCTCACCCCTCCTAAGGATGACCACCCCTTTTACCTATATATCTCTACCACTGACCATTCCCTAGGGGCAATGTTTACTCACCAAGATGAATAACAAAAATAGATTGTCATATACTACATTAGTCACATGCTTATAGAATATGAGACTCAATATACACATACTAGGAAACTCTTGTTAGCATTGACCTCTGTGACCACCAAACTCTTCTACTACCTTCTTAGCCATAAAACCTATGTCATCACTAATATCGATATGCTTAAGTACATGCACTCTAAACTATACCAAAATTAGTGTATGGCTAAGTGTCTCATGCTCCTAGCTAAATTCAACCTTGAATTTGATTAAAGGGTATGTCATTATTTACTAATTGGCTAAAGCTCCTTTACTAAATAACCAACCACCTCCTCTTGCCTTTTTGGATGTAGATATCATGACTCTTTTTCAAGAGGATGGCATAACCTACCAAATGACCATGTTATTAAATGGCTCAAAGTGACAACAAGGAGGGGGTATTGGAGTTATTCTCATTCATCTCAATGGCTAACCCCTTCCTCTCTCCTTCAAATTAATTTTAAATGCACTAATAATATGGCTGAGTACAAAGCCCTAGTGATTGGTCTCAAAACTACTCTAGCCTTGGGAATTAAGACAATCCATGTCTTTAATGATTCCCAGCTTGTGGTCAAATAGGTTAATGGATCCTATAAATTTAATAATGATGTCTTGAAAAAATATAAAATTTTAGTTGACAAACTCTTAACATCATTCAAACATTACCTGGTCCAATCTATTCCTTGATCTACCAATAAATTCATAGATATAATGGCTTGCCTTACTTCCTAAATCCCTTATTAGCCTTCCAATTCCAAAATCCTTGTCACCATTAATCATTTTGAAACTCCCTCCTATAACCAATTTGATATCCCTAAAAATTTTAGTGTAGAGGAATCCCCATCTAACATTTGGTATGACCAAACATTCAACTACTTCAACTTAGCCATCATTCCTCCCAACCTCTCTAAGAATCCCCAAAGAGCCTTTGTTAAAAGTACCAATCATTATACCATCCTAGGGGAATTTTTAAAAAAATGTGGTTTTGATGGTCTCCTTCTCCATTACCTACATAGTCATGAAGCTGCCCATGTCATCAAGGAAACACATGATGGGATATGTGGGGAACACTTTAGTAGCCTAGTCATCACTAAAGGTATCCTTAACCTTGGATACTATTGGCCCACCCTCAACCAAGACTATTGTGATTATGTAAAAAAGTGTGTTAAATGTCAACATCATGCTAATTTACATCATGCACCAACTAATAGCCTCCTGGTATCTAAGGACTTTTGGCTTTCTCTCAATAGGGGATTGACCATATTAGGGAAAATAAACCCCATTCTTTATAGTGGCATAGATCCATCATCATAACCATCAACTATTTCACCAAGTGGGTAGAATTTATCCCTCTTATCTTGACCAAAGTAAAAAATATTATCAACTTTATCAATCATCATATCATCTATCACTTTAGTGTTCCTCATAAGATCATCATTGCTAATGGTAAATATTTCAAAAACAAGCAAGTCTATGGGTTATGTGATGTATTTGGCATCAATTTAATATTTTCCTCAACTTACCATCCATAAGAACATAGATAAGTCAAAGCCTCTAACAAAATCCTTAACAAAGTGCTAATCAAAGAAGTCAATGCTTCAGGTCAAGATTAGCACTTGCACAACTCATTTGTTTTGTGGGCCTATCACACTAGAATTTGAACCTATATAGGTGTTACCCATTTCTCTTTAGTCTTCAAAATAGAGGTAGTATTGCCTCTTGAGGTTCAAATCTCCTCTCTCCACATATCTTTGTAAGAGCTTATTTATGAGGAAGATTATCATTAGCACCATTTAGCTCAACATGAGATACTTGACAAGTATTATTTAACAGCCCTCACCCACCTCTATATCTATCAAGAGTGTATCAAATGCACTTATAACAAGAACCTCAAGCAATAGGAATTCAATATCAGTGACCTCATTCTAAAACAAATCCAACATGTGACCAACATGGAAAATAGTAAATGAGGTAAGTTTTCTTTCAATTAGCTTGGACCCTACATCATTACCCATACATATGGATTAGGAGCTTATCATTTGTCCTCTCTTGAAGGTAAACTATAACTTGAGCCCCTTAATGCTTCATATCTACATCTATTTTTTTGTTAAAGAAGGATCAAGCTCACTCTTTTTGTCTAACTTAAGCTCATCCCTTGATTATGATATTTTAACCTTCACCCATCTTTCTCCTCTCCTTTTGAGTAAAATTGATTACAATATATAACCATGTGATTAATCATCATAGTCATAGCCTATTCTTAAATATGGGTACCATGGCTCTACCCATAGCATGGTTCTCATGGATACTTTTTGTATCTAACAAGGTGGAATCCCATGGTCATTGTCTATTAAAACCACACCCTTTCACATATCATTAACCTTTTAGTATTAAAATTTTTCCCTCATAAAAGTTAAACCTCTGAACTTAATTAGATTTTTACATGTATAAACATGTTACATCTTGAAACAATTTGGATACCAAAACATTATTTGGGTCAATATCTTAATCCTTGTAGAATGCTCCTTTAAAAGATAGTTTCCTAAAAACAAATTAAAAATTAATAAATGTAAGTTGGACTACTATCTTGAAGGATAACTATCAATAAAATTAAACAAATCCAATAAGCTTAGACTACTCCCTTGAAAGATGGCTAAGTTAATTTTATCAAAAGTAGAGAAATTCCATGGAAGATTCTCATATCAATCAACTTCCCATATACAGTAATAACATAAAATACCCACTATCAAAAAAATTTCTAAACCCACAAACAGCTCTCAAAAAGTATAATAAGTTGGAAGCCACAATTGGATTTCATATGTGGACTTCCCATATTCTCATTCTTAGGTTATCTATATAAGGGGAAAACTAATTCACATAAGGTTCTAATACATATCACCCATTACCCTTCACACCACTTATCACCCATCTTCCCTTTAGACTATCTATAAATCAAGGTATTTAGAGCTTAATCAACACCCTGTGATCAAGAAACATTTTTTATCAACTAATTACTATTCATGCATAAGATTTTAAGGGTTTATATTCATTAAGCTAATCCCACTTCAGGTCTATTTTTAGTCCTTGTCAAAAACAAAGAATCATGACTTATTCTTAATGTGCTTGGTTAATGTTTTCATCATGACTTTTTCCATCTATTGTTGCAATAACAATAATCATTCTTTTTACATTAAGTGAGAATTAAAAAACCATAAAAATATCACTCATAACCATAACCATAACATTCGTAAGGATCCACACAACCTTAAACATGATAACATTTGATTAGTGACATCCAACACATTTTGTACATGTTTACAAAAAACTATGCAATATTTTAATTTGTGTGTGAGGAGTCATATGGCACATACATAGTCATCAGATTACACACACATTATCTAAAGCACATACATAAATTATTTTCCTACCTAAGCATTAGATTGATTATCTAGTGACTCTAGATTTGCAATCAACCATCCTTCTACTTGATTACTCCCTAAATTAACATTGGTAATATTCCCTATCTTAGTGGTTGCTAAAGGGTGTACTCTATTCTCCTCTTTTGCATTCATCCCCATAGGATAAAAATCATATTCTACTTTGGGTCTTTTACCCTACTTTATTTTCATAGCCATTGCATCCTCTACTATAGGTGTTTTACTTACATAGGTGTCATTGGTTGTTGCCTCAGTGCATATCCCCTTAGATAGTGAGGGTTTCCTCCATAGACAGGTTGATGATCATGTTCTCCATACTTGCATATTATGAAATGAAATTCATTCCTTCTTCATTGCTATAGAGGTAAGGGTTCAAGATCAAGCTTAGGTCATCGATGTCTTTCCTCTTGTTATTGATCTAACAATACTTTCATTAACACCATTACATGTTACAATATCTGATAGATCTGTACATTCACCATATTGATTATTTTGGGTTGTGAGTGTTTTTGATTATCTCCACCATTTTTCCCATTTTTCACCATATTCAACCTTTTTTAGTTCTCTACACACTCTATAACTTGTAAAAATAAATAGCTCAATGATAGACATTCATCCTTATCATCATTCTTTAAATAGAATACCTAACCATTCTTCTTCACTAACATGATTCTCCATTCCACTAATGGGGAAGGTCATATGATGTTATATATTCCCTTGAATAGTCTTCCCACTTTAAATGGTCATGTTTACTTTCCTTTTTGTGTAGACACATACCCCTCAGTCCACCTCGCCATTTCAATAAAGTTATCATATGTCATCATGATTTCCCTTTGTCACCCTTGTCATCCAATTCACTTCTGATGTTATTTTACATCTTGTGATCTTGATGGTCCTAATCATTATCACCTTCACCTTGGTTGATGTAAATTGGCTTCTAGTCATGTTCTACTACAATCATCATGCCTCCAAAACTACCACTATTGTTAAATCCTTCCCACTATATAAACTCTTCCATCAGAGGTGGGATTCCATGAATTCCTAATAATACATTCACCTTCCTATCCCCTTGACCCTCTTATTACTAACAACCCATTTCCATAGGCTTTGAGCGTCAGACCCCAACCATTGGAAGTGCTTTCTCAAACATGATATTCTTCTCTATTATGCCATATGAGAGTTCATCCATAGTAGGAGAAAAACCATATAATCTAATTGTATAACCAATATTCTAGACCATGTAGCTCCCTGATACTAGGGCCTCTTCTAAATGGAACCCCAAGTAATTTATTATAAGGAATTAAGATAGAGGATGCAGACATGGACACCTTTCATCTAGCCTACCCATGTAGCTCTTGGTTCAGGCATGATCCATCCTCTATAAATTACTTCCCTACTAATTTTATACCTTTTAGAATCTACTTGATTATCAAAGAAATTATTTTTAGGTCATCACTTCACTACTACCCTTAAAACTTGGCCCATAACGATGATTCACCTTGGTGAACATGACTTTGTAGATTTGGATAGACCCCCACCTCCTAAAACTTGGCTCATAGTGATAGATGCTATCAATACACTTATACCCTCACACAAATTTAGAAGGCATAACCTCCTCATGAAGGCACCTCTTCTTTAGCTTATCTTCATCACAAGATATTTTTGATGCTTATACATTTGTTGCCCACTTATTTATCCTACCCTACCCATCCATGTCTTCTCTTCCTAATGCATGTGGGATTGCTATGATGACTATTCACTAATCTACACAATACATGTTCACCATCACCAAAACCCATCACCTCTATCAACCCAAACCAACCCACTTATTTATCCTACCCTTGTTGAATTACATTAGCCTAATGTCCATGGACTATATAGGATTTGCTTATTTTAAGGGTAGCTCAACCACTAACAACTAATTCCCATCCCTTTTTTCTTCTCATTCATTTCCATCTCTAATAGTTCCCTCTTACTTAGAGTGTCCTAAATCAAGGAAGCTTTGAATTCTTTCTTAAGTATCCTTATGTTTTAACACCATCTAATACTTTATTTTAATTTTCCCCCATTACTGGGAGAACTACATCAACCTGAGGTATTTTTTGGACTATGTAGGTAGCACTCAGTTACTAAGGTCAACTTGACTACATCCTTTATTTTTTTCCCTTCTCTCCTAAAATCTCTTCCTCCACTTCTCTACCCATCCCCTCACCACCTACTTCCCTTCAGCTTGTCAATCTCTTTTAACATAAGGGTTGATATCCTTCCTTATTAGCTCCTCTTATCTCCCATAAAGCCACCACCTACTCTATCTTGATAGCCTCCCAATCCTCCCCATCACCTTTTCTCATGCATACTTTTTATCTCACTCCCTCACCCACTTTTCAAGCTTTTGGTCCCTCTCTCCACTTATCACCAACCTTGTGATTTATCCCCTTCAACTTATTTCACCATCCTCATCATCTTCCCTCACCCTTGGCTATTTGTTGTACTCTCTTTATCACTCTTTTTTTCTCACCAATTCCAAATCATACTATTCATCTTGCAAGCTTTCTATTTCACTCTATTTTTTGCTTTTTTCTTTAGTTTTAGAAAAATAAAGAAACTATCACTAAGGGTAATACTTATGAAAACCTAGTATAAAGTGCGTACATGATCTAGATGATGGTGGATACTCCTCTTTGGATATGAAGGAATAAAATAAAATAAGAAAAAACTAAGAAAACTTGTTTATTAGATAAGTAATAAAGTGTATTTCCTAATGTGAGCTAGATCTAAGAAGTGTGAGCTTCTTTGGAGGCTGTCAATCCACTCTCTTAAGATAATGATGTTTATAAATAAAATGATAATAACATAAAGTAGCATAACATGAAAGTAATAGATCTAAATAACTAAATATGTTTAAATTAAATGTTAATTTTTTCAACAAAATAACATTTAGGTGAATGTTAGAATGCCAAAACATAAAACCAAGTAATGCATAAACAAAAACATAGCGTTGTTGTTGAATTTGGTTGAGGGTGCTGATGTAGATGTTGTTGTTGATAGATTTATTATTGGATTTGGTTTAAGGAGATGATGATGTAGATGTTGATTAATATGTTGATTAAGTTCTATTATTGAAATTCTTGTGGTTTATGGCTTTGTTGAAGATGATGATGAGGAATTTTTTGTTGAAATAGTTGTTATTGATGAACCTACAAGATGAATGCTTCTCTCTCCAAGATGAATCTCATTAAACTAAGAAAATAATTCTAATATCCAAATAATAATGACCAACCTCAAGATAAGTGAATCTCCAAAATGATCAACACCTCTAAAAGACAAAAGGATTCCAACCCCATAAGATTAATGACCAACCCCCTCATGAAATAAAGAAGACATCTATTTATGGATTCCAGGAGAAGAATCAAGAGGAAATGCAAGGTAAGGATAAATATTTATAAATTATCCAAAGTTGGAAAGTAAATATGAATCTTGGAAAGGTTTACCTATGTGTTTGGTTAAAAATACATGCCCCATCATCAAATATAAAATTTATAACTTGATAATTAATTTTGGCTTTGCCTTGTGAAGAGAGGTAAGGTGGGGAACATGGAAATGATTCTCCATGTGCACACATGATCTAATTGTATTTTTAAAACATCCTCTTAAAATTTCATTCAAACATTCTTTGAAAGGACCCATTTTGGCATCCCACCTCCCATGTGAAGATAAAAAGTGAAGGAGACAAGTTTACTATGTAAGCATGTGCTCACATGCCTAAGATTTTCTCAACCTACCTCATTTTGACTTCTCCAAAGGTCACAAATGGTTAAACCACTCAATTTTTCATCCCATTTGTCCCACAATACCTCTTTCACATGTTTCATGATGAATAACAAGGAAAAATGTGCTAAATTTATTATTTGGCCAAGTACACCCATGTGGAGTCAAAAAAGATGATTCCAATTGTCTCTCAAGTGGACCAAGGTATCCCACTCCAAGCCACCTCACTTATAAGCCACATCATTATTTATATGTCACTTTTCATGTTACCATGAATAGTGTCAATGAATAGTGTTGGTGAATCGTAACTTGGAATAGTGACTTGTTGAATAGTAATAGTGTTGTTGATTTTGATGTTGTTGATTAGGTTGATAAGGTTGGGTTAAGGGTTAATTAGTGAGTTTAGATTAGTTATCTAACTTAAATTAAGGTTTGATGGGTGAGATGGTGGGTTAAAAAGGTTTAGGTGGTCCCAAGGCATTCAAACATCTAAAACTATTTATGTGCAATTTTTTAGTGTTTAGATTTTGCCCCTTTTTATTATGTGGATTTGGATTAACAAGCTACAAAACAAAAATGGACTAATGGTCAAAGGTCTAGTTGTCCTAAGTGTGGGAGGAGGTGTTCCCCCTTAAATTGAGAGTTGATGATAAAAGGTTGAATTAGGTGTAGGTTTGATAAGTAATTGGTGGGGAGGTACTAGGTGGTGCCACAAGGTAGTTAGGCATGTAAAATGCCAATGGGTGCTTAAAATGTGACTAAGTGTAATATTAAATATTGTGTAGAGACTAAAGATGCCAATGTTGATAACTTAAGGTCAGGTTCTAAAAAGAAAAGAGAGGGTAACAAGTCCACAACATTGGTCATAGTTGATCGGGTCTTCCCATCAAGTCATCCAAACAAGGTTTATGTTATTTATATGTATCTAGGTGAGGAAGTTCTCATACTAAACAACACAAGTGGTTGAGTTTTGTATGAGGTAGAATAGTGTTCAAATGGTCATCATTGGCAAAATGGGTCAGTGTGGCCAAAAGACCATGTAAAGTTGTTGTAAAATATGTTAATGGTCAAGGTCAAAAGTAACCAACATCAAGGTATACATGGTAAAATCATAGGTAGATTGGGTATGGGTTAGAAGGGGATGGTCGAGATGACTCCAAATTCACTCAACAAGTGGATATTGCCTACATAGTTTCATGGACAAGAATATAAAAAGAATGTCAAGCCAAATGTAGCTATTTTGAGGTAAGGAGTGTTGGTTAACTTGGTTGCCCCAATTTAAGATCATGTAGTTAGGTCTAGTTAAACACATTAGAGAAATGGAAGTGCCAAAGGGTGGAAAATATGGCTATCAAATAGTTTTTTGATTGGTTGGGTAGAAATGGTGGATGAGATTACCTAGGATTCAATTAGATGATTACATCAATTATGTAAAAGGAATATACAACCTTGGATAATTAGGTTTAATCATGAAAATTTTGCCACCATTTTAAAGAAAAAAAAGGGAGAAATATGCTTTACTAGGCTTTAGAAAATATGGCACTATTCAAATTGTCATGGTAATCTGATGGGTTCTTTCATCACCATCCAAATAAGTCAACATTGTGCACACTCCACAACAATGTCATTAAAAGGATATGGAAGGGTATTATTTAGTGATTCAAGGAAGCAAAGTAGAAGAGTGGATAGATAACAAGTGGTAAATATTCAAACCCTTGACTCTTGAGCCAATGGGGCCTCAAAATAAGTAAGTTTTGAGTTTCTTAGGGAATTTAGAGAAAGACTCTGAGGGGTTTTGGAATATGGAGTGAGGCTAATAATAATAGTATTATTTATTAAATTAGGGATTAGGTTATGTATTTCATGTATTAAAGGAATGGCATGGAGGACATGAGGAAGTAGGTAAGGAGATGTATGCAGGAGTGGCACAACTGGTGATCACATGCTAAAGAGGTGGAGGTTGAAATGGAGAAAATAAGAGAGATCTAACAAGGCATGAGGTGAAGGTGGACTAGGAGATGGATGAAGAGAAAATAATGAGGTCATAGATAAAGATAAATTTGGATAAGGATGGAAGGATCCATGCATGGACATATATATAAAAAGAAAGGAAGGTTAGGAAGAACAAGGAATGTCATCAAGGGAGATGAAAAAAATGAAATGAAATGGAGAAAAGAGAATAAAAATAAGATGTATAAGATGGGGGGTAATGGATGTACTAAAGAATGATAGAGTGGAGGATTGAAAAGGATATGGAGAGAAGAGTAACAATCATGAAAGGTAAGGGGAGGATGGTAAATATGGGAGTCCATGTAGGGTTTGAAAGTAAGTCTAAAAATAGACCAAGGAGAAAATAGTTTGGTGATGAAAATGAAAAATAAGGTAATAAATGGAATAAAAGAAATAAGAGGAAAAAGGAGTGAAATGAGGACAGAAAAAGGATGATAGGAGAGTGAAGGAGCAAGTGGTATCTTGACCAAGTAAGCATGGATGATGATGATGATGATAGGTAATGAAGCAAAGTAGATGGTGGTTTTAGAGATGATAATAGGATGGAAAATGGGTTAAGAAAAACAAGTGGAATAGAAGGATGGGTGAAGAATAAGTTGAAGAGATAAGGTATGCACCAATCAACTAGTTAGAAGAGGTTTACAAGTCAAAAAGGGGTGAGGTGGTGAAGAAATAGGGGAAAAAAAGGAAAGGGCATGAGATTAAAATAAGGGACAAAGATCAGGGATGATACAAAGAAAAAGGAAGAATTGAAGTAGGGATACAAAGCATGGATACTCACATAGATGCAAAAGATAAGTGAGTATCAAGATGGAAAGAGGAAAAGGGGAATGCAAAAGGAAGAAGGCAAGAATTAAGAAGAATAAAAGAGGAAATTATGGAAGGCTTCTCAAAGGATAAATACCTAGGTAGAAACTAGTTGTGGAGGAAAAAAAGAAGACTAAAAGGATGAAAGGATGGAAAAAAATCAAACAAGAAGAATGGAAAATGGGTATGGTGGGAAGAGTGGAAAAATGACAGAGAGTGGTGGTACACATAAAGAAAAAATACAATAATAGAAGAAACAAAAACCTTGAAAGATGCACAGTATGATGTGGAATTAGTGAGGAAAAGAGATTGATAAAGAGGGTATGACAAATAGCCAAGGGTAAGGGAGATGATGAGGATGGTGAAAGAAGTTGAAGGGGATAAAGGATAAGGTTGGTAATAAGTGGAGAGAGGGACCAAAAACATGAAAAGTGGGTGAGGGAGTGAGATACAAAGTATGTGTGAGGAAAGGTGATAGGGAGGCTAGTGAGGTAGAGTAGGTGGTGGCTTTATGGGAGATAAGAAGGGCCAATGAGGAAGGTTGTCAACCCTTATGTTAAAAGAGGTTGACAAGCTAGAAAATTGGTTAAAAGAGATTAATAAGCAGAAGATAGGTAGGTGGTGAGAGGATAGGTAGAGAAGTGGAGGAAGAGATTTTAGATAAGAATGGAAAACAAAATAAAGGATGTGATCAAGCTAATCTCAATAATCAAGCGCTACCTACATAGTCCAAAAAAACCTTAGGCTAATGTAGTTCTCCCAGTAATGGGGGATAAATTAAGAGGAAGTATTAGATTATGTTAAAACATAAGGGCACTTAAGAAATAATTCAAATATTTCTTGATGTAGGACACCCTAATAAAGAGGGCACTATTAGCGATGGAAATTAGTAAGAAGAAAAATGGAATGGGAATTAGTTGTTAGTGGCCGAGCTTCCCTTAGAAGTGAAGAAATGCCTACATAGTCAATGGACATCACGCCAATGTAGTTTAATAAGTGTAGGTTAAATAAGTGGGTTAGTTTGGACTGATATAGGTGTTGGGTTTTGTTGATGGTGAAGGTGTATTGTGTGGATTGGTGAATAGTCACCATATCAATCCCACATGCATTAGGAGGAGAAGACACAGATGGGTAGGTTAGGATAAAGAAGTGGGTAGCAAAAGGCTAAGCATCACAAACAATTTTGATGGAGTTAAGCCAAAGAAGAGGTGCCTTCATGAGGAGGTTACACCTTCTAAAATTGTGTTAGGTAATAAGCACAGTACTGGCATCTATCATTATGAGTCAAGTTTTAAGAGGTGGGGGTCTATTTGGATCTATAGAGTCATGTTGGCCAAGGTGCATCACTACTATGAGCCAAGTTTTAAGGGTAGTATCAAAGTTATGACTTGCAAATAATTTATTTGATGGTCAAGTAGATTATATAAGGTATAAAATTGGTAGGGTGGTGAATGATAGAGGATGCATCGTGTCTAACCCAAGAGCTTCATGGGTAGGCTAGATGAAAGGTAGCCATGTTTGCATCCTCTATCCCAATTCCTTGAAATTGATGACTTAGGGTTCCATTTGGAAGAGGCCATAGTATCAGGGAGCTACATGATCCAAGATATTGGTTATATAATTATATTAGATGATCATTCCCCTACTATAGATGAACTCTCAGCTCACACAAAAGAAAAGACTATCATGTTTGAGTAGGCATTGCTAATGGATGGGGTCTGACATTTAGAGCTTGTGGTAATGGACTGGTAGTAATAGGAGGGTCAAGGGCATAGGAAGTTAAATGTATTTTTGGGAATTCATGGTGGCCTACCTCTAATGGAAGAGTTTCTACAGTAGCAAGGATTCAAAAATAGTGGTATTTTTAGAGGCATGATGGTTGTAGAAACACATGGCTAGAAGCCTATTTACATCAACCAAGGTAAAGGTGATAATGATTAAGCCCATCAAGATCACAAGATGTAAAAAAACATTGGATGTAGATTGGATGACAAGGTTGATAAAGAGAAATCATGACAGTGCATGATAAATTTATTGAAATGGCTAGGTGGACCGAGGGGTATGTGTCTACACAAAAAGGCAAGTAGAGATGACCATTTAAAGTGGGAATATTTTTCAAGGGAATGAATGACATCATATGACCTTCCCCATTAGTGGAGTGGATAATCATGTCAAAGATGAAGAATGGTTAGGTATTTTATTTAAAGAATCATGATAAGGATGAGGGTATATCATTAAGTTATTTATTTTTGTAGGTTATAAAGAGTGTAGATAACTACACAAAGTTGAAGATGGTGAATAATGGGAACAATGGTGGATATAATTAGCAATGCCCATGACCTAAAATAATAAATATGGTGAATGTGTGGATCTACCAAATACTGCACATGTAATGGCAATAATGGAAGCACTATTAGATCAACAACAAGAGGAAAGGCATCCACAACATGAGATTAAGCCTGAACTCTTACCTTTATTGAAATAAAGAAGGCAATAATTTTGTTGTGGAAGATGTAGGGATAGAGAACATGACCATAGACTTGTCTATAGAGGGAACCCTCACTATCCAAAGGGATGCACACTGAGACAACAACCAGTGATACCTCTATGAGTAAAACACCTAGAACAAAGGGATGAGATGGTTTTGATAGGTGAGTAGGGAGAAAGAACCAGAGTAGAATATGATTTTTTCCCTATGGGGATGAATTTGGAAGAGGAGAATAGAGTATACCCTTTAGCAACCATTGAGATAGGGAATATCATGGATGTTAGTTCAAGGAGAAATCAAGTAGAAGGATAGTTGAACGTAAATCCAAAGTCACCAAATAATTAGTCTAATGCTTAGGTAGGAAAATAATGTATGCATGTGCTTTATAAAATGTGTGTGTAATCTGATGACTATGTATGTGTCATGTGACTCCTTGCACCCAAAATAAAATATTGTATAGTTTGTTGTAAACATGTACGAAATGTGTTAAATGTCATTGATCAAATGTTATCATGCTTAAGGTTGTGTGGATACTTATAAATGTTATGGTTATGGTTATGAGTGATATGGTTATGGTTGTTTTATTATCTCTTAATTTAAAAATAATGATTATTGTTGTTGCAACACTGGGTGGAAAACATCAACCAAACATATTAAGAATAGGTCACAATGCTTTATTGTTGACAACAACTTTAAATAAACCTAAAGTGGGATTGGCTTAATGAATATAAGCCCTTCAAATGATGCACATAAATAGTCATTAGTTTATAAAAAAAAAATGATCATGGAGTGTCAATTAAGCTCTAAATCTGTTGATTTACAAATATTCTAAAGGGAAGATGGGTGATAGGTGGTGTGAAGGGTAATGGGTGATATGTATTAGAACCTCATGTGAATTAATTTTCCCCTTCTACAAATAACCTAAGAATAGGAATAAACAAGTCTATGTTGTGTGTTATATGTATAATAATGAATGTGAGAAGTCTACCTGTGAAAGCTGATTGTGGCTTCCAGCTTATTATGTTACTTGAGAGTTGATTGTGGCTTTAGAATTTGTTGTAACAGTGGGTCTTTTACGTTATTTTTATATATGGGAAGTTGATTGATATGGGAAGCTTCCAAAGAATTAATTTTCTTTTGACAAATTTAATTTATCCATCCTTCAAGGGAGTGGTCTAAGCTTATTGGCTTTTTTTAATGTTCTTGATAGTTATCCTCTAAGGGAGCAGTTTACCTTACATTTTTTAATTTTTAATTTTATTTTTTGGCAATTATCCTTTGAGGGAGTAGTCTACAAGGATTAATATATTGACCCAAATAATTTTTTGTTATCCAAATTGTTTTAGGATACAATGTGTTTAGACATGGATAAATCTAATTAGGTTTAGAGGTTTACCTTTATGAGGGAAAAATTTTAACACAAGAAGGTTAATGATATGTGAAAGGGTGTGGTTTGATAGACAATGACCATGAGAATCATGATATGGGTAAATCCATGGTACTTATATTTATAATTAGGCTATGACTATGATGGTTAATCACATGGTTCTATATTGTAATCAATTATTCTCAAAAGGAGAGGAGAAAGATTGGTGAAGGTTAAAATCTCATAATCAAGGGATGAGCTTAAGTTAGACAAAAGGAGTGAGCTTGATCCTTCTTTAACATAAAAATGGGCATATATTTGAAGCATTAAGGGGTTTAGGTTTTGGTTTTCCTTTGAGAGAGGAAAAATTATAATCTCATGATCCATACTTATGGGTAATGATGTAGGGTCCAAGCCAATTGAAAGCAAACTTGCCTCATTTACTCTTTTCCACATTGGTCACATGTTGGTTTTCCTTAGGATGAAGTCATTGATATTGAATTCTCATTGATTGAGGTGCTTCTTATAATCATGTTTGATAATCTCTTGATAGATACGGAGGTGGGTGAGGGCTTCTAAATGATGCTCATCAAGTAGGTCAAGTTGAGATAAATGGTGCTAACAAAAATCTTCCTCAGAAATAAGCTCTTGTAAATATATGTAGAGAGAAAGGATTTGGACCTCAAGAGGTAATATTTCCTCTATTTTAAATACTAAAGAGAAATGGGTGGCACCCATAGAGGTTTTAATTCTAGTGCAATAGGCTGACAAAGCGAATGGGATGTGTAAGTGCCAATCCTGACCTAAAGCACTAATTACTTTGGTTAGCATTTTATTAAGGATTTTGTTAGAGGATTTCTCTTATCTATCTGATTATGGATGGTAAGGTAAGGAAAAGATTAAATTTATACCAATTCATCATATAACCCTTGGCCTCTCTTATTTTTGAAATGTTTACCATTATCGGTGATGATCTTATGAGGAACACCAAAGTGATAGATGATATGATGGTTGATAAAGTTGACAATATTTTTTGCATTAATCAAGATAAGAGGGATATCTTCCACCCACTTGGTGAAATATTTAGTGGATGTGATTATAGAGCTATGTTTCTATGAATAATGGGGGTTACTTTCCTTAATGAGGTCAAGCCCCCATGGAGATAAAGGCCAAAAATAATTAGATACCTAGAGGCTATTAGTTGGTGCATGATGAAAATTAGCATATAGTTGACATTTAACACACTTATTTACATAATCAAAATAGTCTTGGTTGAGGGTGGGCCAATAATATCCAAGGCAAAGGATACCTTTAGCGACTGCTAGGCCACTAAAGTGTCCCCCATAGATCCCATCATGTGTTTTCTTGATGGCATGGGAAGCTTCATGCTTGCATAGGCAATGGAGAAGGATACTGTCAAAACCAAATTTGTAAAGGATTACCCATATGATGGTGTAATGAGAAGTACTTTAAATAAAGGATCTTTGAGCATTCCTAGAGAGGTTGGGAGAAATGATGCTTAAGTTGATGTAGTTGAAAGTTTGGTCATACCAAATATTGGATGGGGATTCCTCTACACTAAAAATGGTATGGAGATTAGATTTGTTATAGGAGGGAGTGGTATAAAACAATGAATGGTGACAAGAATTTTGGAATTGGAAGGCTGAGAAGGGATTTGGGAAGTAAGGCAAGCCATTGTATCTATGAATTTATTAGTAGATTGATGAACATATTAGATCAAGTAATGTTTTAATGATGTTAAGATTTTTTCAAATCAAATTTTATATTTTTGCAAGACATCATTCTTACATTGATAAGATCTATTGACCTAGTTGACCATAAGCTATAAATCACCAAAGGCATGGATATTTTAATTCCCAAGACTAGAGCAGTTTGTAGACTAATCATTAGGGCTTCTTACTCAACCATATTATTGGTGAATTCAAAATCAAGTTTGAAAGAGAGAGGAAGGTTTTCACCATCAAGTGGAATGAGAATAAATCCATCACCCCCTCCTTATTGGAACTTTGAGTGATCAAAGAACATGTTAATTTAGTAGGTTATGTCTTCCTCTTGAAAAAGAGTCATGATAGCTTCATCTAGAAAGGCAAAAAGAGGTTGTTTGTTTTTTTGTAAAGGAGCTTCAACCAATTGGTTAGCAATGACATGCCCTTTAATAAAATTTTGTTGGAAAAATTCAAGGTTAAATTTATCTAGGAGCATGAAAAACTTATGCATATGCTGATTTTGGTATGGTTTAGAGTGCATGTACTTAAATGGATCGGTATTAGTGATGACATAGGTTTTATGGTTAAGAAGGTAGTGGAAGAAATTGGGGGCCATCAAGGTCAATGCTAAGAAAAGTTTCTCAATGTGATACTAAGTCTCTTATTCTACAAGCATGTGACTAATGTTTTATATGGATTTCTCTTTATGTTATTCATCTTGGTGAGCCAATATTACCCCTAGGGAATGGTCAGTGGAAGAGATATATGGATAAAATGGGTAGTCATCCTTAGGAGGGTTGAGGAGATGTGGTGACAAAAGGTACTATTTGAGAGAATAAAAGACCTTTTGATAATCACCATTTCATTTTAAATATACATCCTTCTTTAGAAGGTGATGGAAAGGTTGGCACCAGTCTGAAAGTTGGGAAATGAAGTGATGAATGAATTAAAGGTTTACTTGTAGGCTACATAACTGCTTGAGGTTGGTTGGAGGAGGCATGTCTAAAATTACTTTGACTTTATCAAGGTATACTTCTATTCCATTAAGAGAGATGATAAAACCAAGAATATTTCCAAAAAGAACCCCAAAAATGCATTTTTGGGAATTGAGCCAAACATGGAATTGGATTAATTAATCAAAAATGATAGCAAGAATAGCTAAATGGTCCTTTCAGTGCTTAGATTTTTTTAGATCTTCCACATAATCCTCTATAATCTTATAGATAAGGTTGTGGAAGATATAGGTCATGGCTCTTTTATAAGTTGTTTATATGTTTTTTAAACCAAAAGGCATGACTTGATAGCAGAAGGTTCCCCAAGGAGTAATGAAGGTAGTTTTATGTTGATTTGAGGAGGTGATCAGAATCTGATTATATCCTAAAAAATTATCCATAAGGGATGACATCTTGTGACCTATGATAAGGTCAACTAGTTGGTCAATTTTAGGTAAAGGAAAATAATCTTTGGGGAATGCAAGGTTAAGGTCACAAAAATCCACAAAAAGGTGGAGTCCCCCAGTGGATTTGGTAATAGGAACAATATTAGAGACCCATTATGGATAATCAATAGGTTAAATGAAGTTGATGGATAGAATAATTTAAATTTATTCCTTGATGAGAAGAGTTTGACAAGGGTGCATTTTATGAAGCTTTTTCTATACTGGCTTAGCCTCAAGATGGGTAAAAATGTTATGGAGAGTGATAGAGTGGCCAATCCTGAGCATACCCTGATAAGACTAGGCAAATGCGATGCTATGATCTCAAAGGAAGGAAGGATAATTCCACTACTAATTAGGATTCAAGGATTGGCCCAATTTAATGATATGAGGATCCTCATAGGTCCTTGGGTTAACATTGATAGTTGATTCATTAAGCATGGTTTGGTTCTCAAGATGGAGAGATTTATGTATAGAAGAATCTCCTGTACCAAGGTAGGTGAGGATGGAATTGTTGTCTTGACATTGAATGGTATGAATGGTGGGTGAATCATGGTTGATTATTTTAATATGGATGAGAGGAAAGGTTTTGGTTTTTCCATCTTGATAATAGGTTAGTGAGCCTAAACTAATTGTATTGATAAAAAAATTGGATGGAATATGTCAGAGTCCTTGGATTGGGAAGATGAACTAGGTGAGGATGGAGTTTCTTTCATGGGGGTAGAAGTTGGTTTTGGTGAGGTGGGATCTTCTAGTGGTTCAAATCCAAGCCCTAAGAAATCATGAGGTTTCCAAGTTTTGTTAATGGGAAATTCATGAGGTCCTTCTTTGTAAATGCCCATACCAAATCTTTTCTAAGCACAACAATGAAGATAGGTTTTATCAAAGGTTGGATTTCTTAGATAGGAAAAATTGAAAGTGAAAGATTGAATAGATGGGGTGGTGATAGGAGAAATTAGTGGTCGATTGAGTCCCCCATAGAAAAAATATGTTTGATTATTGAGAAGTCCAAAGGGGATGAGGATTCTTATTTTGGGGTCATAAGAAGGGTCATTTTGAAGGTTCTAATATTCTTGGAGAGTGAGAAAGGCATTTAATGCTAAAAGTAAGTATTCCCTGAGAGAGAAATTATAAACTGTGTTAAGGAGTCCTCAATGGGGATTTAGGAAGAAGAGATAGAGGAACTGGTCAAGGATTCATCATTGGTGATAGTAAAGGTACTACAAGTCAAGGTTGATGGTGAAGTTGTGTTAATTAGGTTGACTGATTGTAATGGAGATCAAGGTGGAAGAAGGACATCATTAGGCATATAGGTCATGTTGCAAGATGTAAAAATATTAGGATCAACCTTGATGGTTATAACTTGCCCTTCATGTTCAAATTCGATAGAATAGTGTAAAGTGGAGGGGATGCAACTCATATATTAGATCCAAGGGCATTCAAGTAGAATGTTATATTAGAATTCACCCTCCACAACATAAAATAGCTCAAGGATGGTGTGAGGTCCCAAGCATATTTGAATAACAATGGTCCCTAAGTTAGTGGCTATGGTATCATTAAAAGAGTAAAGGATGATTGTGATTTTGGCCATGATGTTCTTTGGTAAATACACATAATCCAAAGCATGGGAGGAGATTGGGTTAATGCTATCACCTCAATTAATCATCACCCTTTTGACCTAAATGTGATTGATGTATGAGGTGACAAAGAGATGAGGATCAAAATCATTTGAATGGGATATAGGTATCTTAGAATCTTGGAAGGTGATGATGTTAAAATGTTGGATAACTCCAATAATAGACATAAGAGGTTGAGGGTCATCTGGCTAAACCTCAATGGATTATAGGGAGTCTATTTATGTCTAGTGATGGTGGGGTGAGGTGTTGATCAAGTCATAAAGGCTCATATTCACCAGTGCTTGGTGAAGTTACTTCAATATGATTTGTTCAATAGATCTGGAAGAGTTTGTGAGAGGGGAACTAAGGATGGGAACTTTAGGTCTTGGTGATGGCATGGGTGTTGGTATTTGAAACTAGTTAGGAGACTGAGAATCTAAAGAATAAGCCTATGGAATGGATGTTTTGGCTCTTCCTTTACCCCTTTTTTGAGCTTGATATTAGGTAATCATGTGGATAGTATGGATAATAGGCTTAGTTAGACAAGGTGACTATTTTAGTTCCTTGCCCTTACCTGTAAATGAGAGTGAATAAGTAGGTGTAGGTTGGGATAATGGTTGGTTTGGTTGGGTTAGCAGTTGGGTTAGTAAGGTAGGTGAAAGTGGTTCATCTGATAACAAATCATCATCCTCATATAATCAATGAACAATACCTTAGAGATATTTACAGTTCTCCATGTTATGTCTTGATGTCATATGGTATGCATAGATTTGAGTATCATCAAACCAAGAGGGTTTGGTGTTAGAAGGGGTGAATGGCTTAATAGGTGGAATTTTAATGGAGGAGGTTTGCATCAACCTTTGTAAAATAATAGAGTAAGATTCCTTTAGAGGTATTGAGGATGTTTAGATGCTCATTGGGGAAATAAGAACCTTATTAGGTGTGGTCTTGACCTTAGAGAGGGTTGGTGATTGGGAAATTTTGGTAGATGGTTTAGGTTGGGTAGGTTTAGCTATGATTAGGTTAATGGTAGATGGTTTTGAAGTAGAGGATGAGGGGTTGATAATAGGTGGAAAATTAGAGGGGGATAAATTATCTAATAATGATGAAAAATTCAATGACATAGGTGGTGGATGGGTAGGCATATAAAAGGATGCTAGTTTAATTGAAGTAGAATAAGTGATTGGGATGGTAGAAGGGTGGGGTCCCAAAATAAGTGGAAAATGAGAAAGATGTGGCATATGTTAAGTTTGAGTATGAGGTTTAGGTAACTACACCCTTTGATTCAATTTGGTTGGTGGTTTTTTAGGTAGCGTAGAGGGGGTTAGGTCTAATTTGATGGGGGTATAGGTGATGTTAGGTGTGGGAAGGATACCCAAATTCTTGGCTAGTTTAGATAGAAGATTATGAGATGATCTAGGTGGAGGTGGGTGATATGGTTCCCTCACATCTTGGTAGAAATAAATGTTTGATGATGGGGTGGTAATACATTGGAAAGTGGATGCTAATTAAGTCAAAGGTTTGGCTCAATTCTATTATGGGAGCCCCAAATGATGCCAAAAGGTGGCTCTATCTAGGTGGGGTTGTGAGGCAAATTCCAAACTTTGTACTAATTGATAAAAGGGTTTATAAATAGGTTCTATTCCTTGATATATTGTTTCAAATGTTAAGCCCTTGGGTGAAGAAGAAGGGATTATTCCTTTATCTTTAATTGAGCTAGAAGGTTCCAAGATAATGGTTGCTTGTGGGGTGATTAAGAGAGGGTATGTTTATTTGATCGAGGGTGTAGGTATGGTTCCAACTCCTTCCTATGCTAAGGTATCCAATGGAGAAGAAGGGATCTCTACCATTTCATTTGGTGGGGTAGAGGAAGGGGTGGTTAAATCAATGGTTAGTTCTATGAAAGGAGAGGTAGGCATGGATATGGTTTGATCAAGTGGAGAAGTAAGGGCTATAGATCCTTCTACTTGGGTCTTCAAAGGGATAAGAGGTGAATTTGTTTCTTCCATAGGTGAGGTTGGTGAATATGAAATGGGAATATGAGGTTTATCCTCCATGGGATCATTTATGATGACATTGATTATGTGTGTCTCATGAGATGAAAATGGTTCAAATTGATTGTCATGGGTTTGGGTAGGTGGAGGATGGTTAGGGAATAGTTTATAAGAAATATTGAGAGAATGGTTGGGGGGGGGGGGGTGTTAGGGTTGTCAAATTTCAATTTTCCATTATCAATCAAGTTTTGAACAAGACTTTTAAAATTGTTACACTAGTTTATATCATGTTTGATGACCTGATGGAAAGCATAGTGGTTATTTTTATTGTACCACCCAGGCACAGGGTGAGAGGGGTCAAATTATTGAGGTGGCTTGATTAGTGGAAGTTGAATAAAATTATATTTTATAAATGTATCCAACATAGAGGCATAATATTCCCCTATAGGGGTGAATTATTTATGGGGAACCTAGCTTTGATTTTAGTTTGGTGGGTAAGAAGGATTGGAGGGTGTGTTTTGACATGATTGGTTAATAGATGGAGGTAGATCAATTTTAAAGACAACTACATTTGTAAATGTTTTGAGTTTAGAATTGGGTTGGTTGGTTTTTTTTATGTAAGAGGGTTCATTGGGTTTAAAAGTGGAATTCTTATTTCACAATTTCAATTTACCATCATCTATGGCTCAGTTCTCAAGTTTGCATGTCATTATGAATGCTTCATCAAAGGTTCTAAATGTTCACACCTAAAGGGTGGGAGCAATCTATTTTACACATCCCTTAGACAAAATTTCAATGAGTTTTATTTGGGGTAGTGAAAAATATAATTGATTAATGAGGCCTCACCATCGTGCAATGAAGTCAACAATTGATTCATCATCAAACTTCTTGATGGAATAGAGGTTGGTTATGGAGACCTTCTTGGATATATTGATATAAAAATGTTCTAAGAAAATTTGGTAAAGTTGGGAAAATGAGAAGATAGAATGTCTAGGTAGGGCATTGTACTAATCCAAGGTGGGCCCTGATAAAGACATAGGGAAGGTTTAAAGAAGGAGGGAATCATCATAGGTAATCAAGTAACAAGAATGGTGAAATTCCTTCAAATATTGCTAAGGATCCTCCTTCCCCTAAAACTTAGATAATTTGGGGAGCTACCATTAAGGAGGACAAGCATGAATTAGGATAGAAAGGTCGACAAGTTTGTTATACATTTGGTCATAGGATAAAAGATTATGGGACCCAGAGATAGATGATTTGATTCAGTTCATCTTATCTACAAGAATATTGATTAGGTTAGGTTGGGGTTGGGTAGATACATAATTTGATGGCAAGTTCTACTGAGGTTGGGTTGAAATGATGAATTGGTATGTGGTAGGAGGTATAAAAGTGGGCACATATTGGTATGTAGTAATTTGAGGTTGGGATAGTGTCCTAGCAAGACTGATAGTCATTAAGGGTTGGGTGGAAGGTGTAATATATCCTAATGGGTTAGGGATATATTGATAATAGGTTGTGGGGGCTTGTAGAGAAACTAATAATAGTTGGTTTAGGGGTAAATTTGGGTTGGTTGATGGGGGTATGGTTTGGGTTGGTAATGCTAAAGTGTTTATGGGTTATTGAGGGGTAGTGACCCTAGTTCAAATAGGGGGAAGTTTTTTTGGTATGGAGAGTACCAAGTTATAAAAGGGGGTTGAGGTTGGTATATTGGTTAAGCTAAAGGGAATGGTAGAAATAGGTGTGGAAGACATTGTGTCGGTAAAAGGGGTAAATTTGAGCCAATTTTAGAGGTATTGGTTGGGGTAACAGGTGTTTGGGTGGTGGTGGTAGATAAAACAATGGTAGAAGATGAAGCTTGGCTAATAGAAGGGTGGGATGATGTAACACCAACTATGAGGTGGTGTGGCATACCATAGGGTGGATCCATGGGAGGAATCGAAGATGTCAAAGTATGGTAGGCTAAGGTATTAAGATAGTGTTATAAAGCAATTAGATTGTTATCCAAAAAGGTGGAAAAATCTGAATTGCCTTTAGATATTTTTAAAGGCACTGTAGGTGGGGGAGAATGGTATGGTGAAGCATGGGGTGATCTATTAATGTCTGAATTATAATCTATAAATGAGGATGAATAAAAAATGGTGGTTGGTTATTTTGGTTTCTCACTTGTTGTCTGATTAAGACCGTATGATAAATTTAGAAATGGATAATGAACCTCTCACCTCAAACAAAGAGCAAACAAATAAAATCCCAAAGTAAACAAAGAACACACTAAAAGTGTAATTAATCCCAAGATTTATTTTAAATCACTTTCAAATTATTCCTTAAAGAGTATGAAAGGGGAAATTGGCTTATGAGTTAGGTACTAAAAGATCCATCTAAGGATTGTTTTGGGTTAAGTTTCGGTGCTCAAATAATCTACACTAGACTGGGTACATGGCTTGGTACTCAAGGCTTACTCCCCTCACTTCATGAACCTGAAGCTGAGCCAAGCCACTTAGCTAATATATATAATTTGTCTAGAGTTTATACTTTTCCAAAGAATGGAATGGGTCTTCCCTTTGTTGATGAAATATAAGTGGGATCATTACGTAGGGTAAGGCAATCAAAAGGGTGATGAAATCCTAATGGGCCTTGTCTCAAGTAAGTTTTAATGTTTATTTTGTGCATGTGTTTTGGTAGTGTAACATATGTGTGCTATGATTAATTCATAATGTGCTTAACTAATCTAGGTGAGATAATCATTAAATAGTCAAAGTAATGAATGCACTCAATTTTTAACCCAAAAGAATTTTTTGGTGTCTTTTCATGTAAACAAGGAACAACTAAAAATGCACTTAATGTGGGGTGAAAATATAACCTATCAAAAGGATGATTGATCTTTTTATTTTTATTTTTTTAGAAATTCAAGAAAAAAATGAAAATTTGTACTGTTTTATTTTTTCTAAATTTCTAAATAAAATAATCTAAAACTTATTATTTTAGAGAGATGAATGATTAATTTTTAGAAAATGAATTACATCTAAATACCATTTTACTAATGAAACTAAATGTCTTAAAACAACTAATTAACCCAAGAAAACTCAAGGGTCCTACCGGGCATGCCAAAATGTTTCATTCTATTTTCTACTTTTTTCTCAGTTTTAGAAAAAGAAAGAAACTATCAAAAAGGGTAATGGTTATGATAACCTAGTATAAAGTGCGTACGTGATCTAGATGATCATGCATACTCCTCTTTGGATAGGAAGGAATAACTTGAAATAAAAAAACACTAATGAAACTTATTTTTTTAGACAAGTAGTAAAGTGGATTGCCTAGAGTGAGCTATATCCAAGAAGCATGAGCTTCCTTGGAGGCTATTAATCCACTCTCTTAAGATAATGATTTTTATAAATAAAATGATAATAAAAATAATAGCATAATATGAAAGTAATATATCTAAATAACTAAATAATTTTAAATTAAATTCTAATATTTTCAACAAAATAACATTTAGGTGAATGTTAGAATGCCAAAACATAAAACCAAGTAGTGCACAAACAAAAACCTAGCCTTGTTGTTGAAGTTGGTTGAGGATGATGATGGAGATGTTGTTGTTGATAGATTTATTGTTGGAGTTGGTTGAAGGAGATGTTGATGAATATGTTGATTAATTTTTTTTGTTTAAATTCTTGTGTTTGATGGCTTTGTTGAATATGATGATGAGGAATTTGTTGAAAAAGTTCTTGATGAACCTCCAAGATGAATGCTTCTCTCTCCAAGATGAATCTCTTCAAACTAAAAAAATAATGCTAATATCCAAATAATAATTCTCAACCTCAATATAAGTGACTCTCCAAAATGATCAACACCTCTAGAAGACAAAGGGATTCTAACCCCACAAGATAAATGACTAACCCCCTCATGAAAGAAAGATGACACCTATTTATGGATTTTAGGAGAGGAATCAAGAGGAAATTCAAGGTAAGGAGAAGTATCTCGAAATTATCCAAATGGGGAATAAAATTAAAAATATTGGAAATTATCTCCCATGTTTTTGGTAAAAAATGCATTCCCCATAATCAAATATAAAATTTTCAACTTGATAATTGATTTTGACTTTCCCATATGAAGAGAGGTAAGGTGGGGAACATGAAAATGATTCTCTATGTGAACACATAATCAAATAGTAATTTTAAATAATAATATTGACCTTGCATTAAAATATTATTTTAAAGGACCCACTTTGGCATCCCACCTCCCATGTGAAGAGAAAAAGTGAAGGAAACAAGTTTACTATGCAAGCATGTGCTCACATGATTGAGATTTTCTCCACCTACCTCCTTTTGACTTCTCCAAAGGACATGAATGGTTATCCCACTCAATTTTTCGTCCCATTTGTCCCATAAGACCTCTTTCACATGGTCCATGATGAGGAACATGTAAAAATGTACCAAAGTTACTATTTGGCCAAGAACACCCATGTGGAGTTGAAAAAATTGATTCTGATTGTCTCTCAAGTGGACCAGGGTGTCCCACTCCAAGCCACCTCACTTATAATCACCTCACTATTTTCATATCACTTGCCATGTCACCATGAATAGTGTCACATGAATAGTTACATGTGAATAATGTCAATGAATAGTGTTGGTCATAGTGACTTGTGAATAGTAATAGTGTTGTTGATTTTGATGTTCTTGATTACGTTGAAAGAGTTGGGTTAAGGGTCAATTAGTTATTTTTGCTTATTCATATAAATTAATTCAAGGTTTGATGGGGTGAGGTTGTGGGTTAAAAAGGTTTAGGTGGTCCTGAGGCATTCAGACATCTAGAACTATTTATGTGTAATTTTCTAGTGTCTACATTTTACCCTTTTTTGTTATGTGACTTTGGATTAATAAGATTCAAAACAAAAATGGATTTTTGGTCAAAGGTTTGGTTGCCCCAAGTGTGGGAGGAGGTTTTCCCCCTCAAATTGAGAGTTGATGAGGAAAGGCTGAATACAGTGTAGGTTTGATAAGTAGTTGGTGGGGAGGCACTAGGCGGTACCACAAGGTATTTGGGCATCTGAAATGCCCATGGGTGCTTAAAATGTGACTAAGTACAATAGTCAAGTTTTCAAAGAGACTAAAGATGCCAATGTTGATAAATTAATCTTAGGTTCTAGAAATATAGGAGAGGGTAATCAGTCCACAACATTGATCATAGCTAATTAGGTCATTCCCATCAAGTCATACAAATAAGGTCTATGCCATTTATAGGTATCCAGGTAAGGAAGTTATCCCGCTAAACAACACAAGACGTTGAGTTATGCTCAAACTAGTGTAGTTTTCAAATGGTCAACATTGTCAAAATGGGTTAGTGCAGTCAAAAGACCACACAAAGTCATTAAAAAACATGTTAATGGTTAGGGTCAAAAGTAACCAACATCAAGGTATACATGGTAAAAGCCTAGGTGGATTGGGTATGGGTTGGAAAGGGATGGCCGAGCTGACTCTAGATGCACTCAGCAAGTGGAGTTGCCTACAGAGTTCCATGGATAGGAAACTAAAAAGAATGATAGGCTAAATGTAGTTCTTTTGAGGTATGGAGTGTTGGTTAACTTGGTTTCCCCAATTTGAGATCATGAAGTTAGGTCTAGTTGAATTAAGTTGGAGAAAGGGAAGTACCAAAGGGTGGAAAATATGTCTATCGAATAGTTTTCTAATTGGTTGGGTAGAAATGGTGGATGAGATTACCTAGGATGTAATTAGATGATTGCATCAATTATGTACAAGGAATTTGTAGCCATGGATAAGCAAGTTCAAGCATGAAATATCTACCACCATTTTAAAGAAAAGAAAAGGGGAAATATGCTTTACTAGGCTTTAGAAAATTTTACACTATTTGAATTGTCATGGTGATCTGATGGGTTCTTTCATCACCATCTAAATAAGCTAATATTTTGCACACTCCATAATAATGTCATTAACAAGATATGGAAGGGCATTATTTAGTGATTCCAAGAAGCAAAGTAGTAGAGTGGGTATTTGAGAAGTGGCAAAGATTCAAACTCTTGACCCTTGAGATAGTGGGGCCTCAAAATAAGTAAGCATTAAGTTTTTGGGGGAATTTAGAGAAAGAATCTAAGGGGTTTTGGAATATGGAGTGAGGTGAATAATAATAATAATAATAATAATAATAATAATAATAATTAAATGAGGGAGTAGGTTGTGGATTTTTTATAAAGCAAGGGTGTGGAGGACATGAGGAATCATGTAAGGAGATGTATGTAAAAGAGGCACAATTGGTGACTACATGCTAAAGAGGTGGAGGTTAAAATGGAGAAAATAAGGGAGATCCAAAAAGGGATGAGGTAAGGATAGACTAGGGGATGGATGAAGAGAAAACAATGAGGTCATAGATAAATATGAAGGTGGAGAAGGATGGAAGGAGCTAGGGATGGACATATGTATAAAAAGAAAGGAAAGTCGAGAAGAACAAGGAATGTCATCAAGGGAGATGAAAAAAATGAAATGAAAGGGAGAAAAGAGAAGAAAAATAAGAGGTAGAAGATGGGGGCATGAGGGATGTACTAGAGAATGATAGAGTGGAGAACTAAAAAGGATGGGGAGAGAAGTTTAACAGTCATGAAAGGTAAGGGGAGGATGCTAAACATGGGATTCCATGAAGGGTTTGAAAATAATTCTAAAAATAGACTAAAGAGAAAACAATTTGGTGTTGAAAATGAAAAACAAGCCAATACATGGAAGAAATGAAATAGGAGGAAAAAGGAGTGAACTGAGGACTTAAAAAGGATGATACAAAAGTAAAGGAATAGTTGGTATCTTGACCAAGTAAGCATGGATGATAATGATAGGTAATGAAGCAAAGCAGATGGTGGTTTTAGAGATGATAATGGGATGGAAAATGGGAAATGGGTTAAGAAAAACAATGGGAAGGGAAGGATGGGTGAAGAAGAAGCTGAAGAGATAAGGTATGCATCAATCAACTAGTAGAAGAGGTTGAAAAGCTGAAAAGGGGTGAGGTGGTGAAGAAATAGGGGAACACAAGGAAAGGGAATGAGATTAAAATAAGGGATGATAAGAATAAAAAATAAGAATTGAAGCATATATATACAAAGCATGGATACTCACATAAATGCAAAAGATAAGTGAGTACCAAGATTATGTTAAAACAAAAGGGCATTTAGGAAATAATTCAAAGATTCCTTGATGTAGGACACCATAATAAAGAGGGCACTATTATCAATGTAAATGAGTAAGAATAAAAAGGGGATGGGAATTAGTTGTTAGTGGTCGAGCTGCCCTTAGAAGTGAAGTAGTGCCTACATAGTCCATGGACATTAGGCCAATGTAGTTCAATAAGGATAAGATAAATAAGTGAGTTAGTTTGGGATAATATATGCCTTGGGTTTTGGTAATCATGAAGGTGTATTGTGTAGATTAGTGAATATTCACCATATCAATCCCACATACATTAGGAAGAGAAGACAAGGATGGGCAGGGTAGGATAAAGAAGTGGGTAACAAAAGGCTAACCATCACAAATATCTTGTGATGGAGCTAAGCCAAAGAAGAGGTACCTTCATGAGGAGGTTATGCCTTCTAAAATTATGTTAGGGTATAAACATAGTTCTAAAATCTATCACTATGAGTTGAGTTTTAGGAGGTCGGGGTCTATCTGGATCTATAGAGTCATGTTGGCAAAGGTGAATCACTATTACGAGCTGAGTTTTAAGGGCAGTAGTGAAGTGATGACATGTAAAGAATTTATTTCATAATTAAGTATATTATACAAGGTATAAAATTGGTAGGGTGTTGAATGATAGGGGATGGATTGTGCCTAACCGAAGAGCTAAATGGGTAGGCTAAATGAAAGGTGGCCATGTCTACATCCTTTGTCCCATTTCCTTAAAACTAATGACTTGGGGTTCCATTTAGAAGAGGCCCTAGTATTTGGGATCTACATGGTCTAAGATATTGGTTATACAATTATATTAGATGGTCATTCCATTTCTATGGATGAACTCTCAATTGGCACAAAAGAAAAGATTGTCATGTTCAAGTAGGCACTGCCAATGGTTAGGGTTTGATGCTCAAAGCCTATGGTAATGGGTTGGTAGTAATAAGAGGGTCAAGGTGACAAGAAGGTGAATTTATTATTGGGAAGTCATGTTAGCTTACCTTTGATGGAAGAGTTTCTACATTAGTAAGGATTCAACAATAATGGATATTTTGGAGATGTGATGACTGTAGTGAAACATGGCTAGAATCTAATTTATGTCAGCCAAGGTAAAGGTGATAATGATAAGGCCCAGTAGGATCATAAGATGTAAAAAAACATTGAATGTGCATTAGATGACAAGGGTGACAAAGGGAAATCATGACAACACATGATAATTTTATTGAAATGGCTAGCTGAACTAAGGGGTACATGTCAACACAAAAAGGCAAGTAGACAAGACCATTTTAAGTGGGAAGACTATTCAAGAGAATAAATGACATCATATGACCTTATTCATTGTTAGAATGGAGAATCATGTTGATGAGGAATAATGGTCAGGTATTCTATTTAAAGAATCATGATAAGGATGAATGTCTATCATTGAGTTATTTATTTTTACAAGTTATAGATAGTGTAGAGTACTACACAAGGTTAAAGATGGTGAATAATGGGAACAATGGTGGAGATAATCAATAACCCCCATGACCATTATGGTGAATGTGCATATCTGCCAGATACTACATGTAATGGTAAGAATGGAAGCACTATTAGATCAACAAAAAGAGGAAAGCCATCCATGGCCCAAGCTCAAACCTAATATCTTACCTTTGTAGAAATGAAGAAGGTGAGAATTTCATTGTTTAAGATGCAAGGCTAGAGAACATGACCATCAACCTGTCTATAGAGGGAACCCTCACTATCTAAGGGGATGTGCACTGAGGCAATAATCGGTGATACCTATGTGAGTAGAACACCTGGAGTAGAGGGATGTGATGGTTATGATAGGCAAGAAGGGTGAAAGACCTAAAGAAAAATATGATTTTCACCCTATGGGGATGAATGCAAAGAGGATAATAGATTACATACTTTAATAACCACTAAGATAAGAAGTATTATAGATGTTAGTTCAGGGAGTAATCAAGTAGAAGGATGGTTGAACATAAATCTAGATTCACTAGATAATAAGTCTAGTACTTAGGTATAAAAATAATGTATGTATGTGCTTTAGACAATGTGTGTGTAATATAATGACTATGTATGTGTTGTGTGACTCCTTGCACCTATAATAAAATATTGTATAGCTTATTTTAAACATGTACAAAATGTGTTAGATGCCACTGATTGAATGTTATCATGCTTAAGGTTGTGTGGATACTTATGAATGTTATGGTTCTAGTTATGAGTGATATGGTAATGGTTGTTATATTCTCACTTAATGTAAAAAGAATTACTATTGTTATTGTAACATTGGATGGAAAAACTCATGATGATACATTAATCAAGCACATTAATAATAAGGCACAATTCTTTGTTTTTGATAATGAATAAAAATAGACCCAAAGTGATATCAACTTAATGAATATAAACCCTTCAAATATTGTGCATGAATGGTTGTTAGTTGATTAAAAAAATTCTTGATCATAGGGTGTTAAATAAGCTCTAAATCCCTTGATTTATAGATAGTCTAAAGGGAAGATGGGTGATATGTGGTGTGAAGGGTAATGGGTGATATGTATTATAACCTCTTGTGAATTAGTTTGCCTCTTCTATAGCTAACCTAATAATGGAAATAGATAAGTCCATGTCATGTGCTAGATGTAGACTGATCAATGTGGGAAGTCTACATGTGAAATCCGATTGTGGCTTCTAACTTATTATGTTGCTTGAGAGTTGATTGTGGCTTTATAATTTGTTGTGATAGTGGTTCTTTTGCATTATTATTATATATGGGAAGTTGATCAATACAGGAAGCTTATAAGGAATTGCCCTTCTTTTAACAAATTTAACTTAGACATCTTTAAAGGGAGTGGTCTAAGCTTATTGGCTTTGTTTAATGTTATTTATAGTTATCCTTCAAGGGAGTAGTCTACCTTACATTTGGAATTTTTTATTTTTTTTTGGGCAACTATCCTTTGAGGGAGAAGTCTACAAGGATTAATATATTAACCCAACTAATGTTTTGTTATCCAAATTGTTTCAAGATGCAATGTGTTTAGACATTAACAAATCTAATTAGGTTCAAAGGTTTACCTTCATGATGGAAAATTTTTAACACAATAAGATTAATGATATATGAAAGGGTGTAGTTTTAATAGACAATGACCATGGGATTATATCATGTTGGAGATGAAAAGTATCCATGAGAGCCATGCTATGGGTAGATCTATGTTACCCATATTTAGGATTAGGCTATGAATGTAATGGTTAATCATATGTTTGTATATTGTAATCAATTATCCTTAAAAAGATAGGATAATATGGGTGAAGGTTAAAATCTTGTAATCAAGGGATGAGCTTAAGTTAGACAAAAAGAGTGAGCTTGATCCTTCTTTTATAAAAAATAGATGCAGATATGAAGCATTGAGGGGCTCAAGTTCTAGTTTGCCTTCGAGAGAGGATAAATAATAATCTCCTAATCCATACTTATGGGTAATGATGTATGGTTAAAGCCAATTGAAAGAAAATTTGTCTCATTTACTCTTTTCTATGTTGGTCACGTGTTGGTTTTCCTTTAGGATACGGTCACTGATATTGAATTCCTATTACTTGAGGTGATTTTTATAAGAATGTTTGATACTCTCTTAATATATATTAAGGTCAATGATGGATGATAAAAAAATTCTTGTTAAATAGTTCAAGTTGAGTTAAATGGTACTGACAAAAATCTTTCTCAAAAATAAGTTCTTGCAAAGATATGCAAGAGAGTGGATTCGGAACTCAAGAGGCAAGAATTCCTCTATTTCAAAGACTAAATAGAAGGGGTGACACCTATAGAGGTTTTAATGGTAGTTTGTGATATGCCCATAAAGTTAATGGGATGTCTAAGTGTCAATCTTAACCTGAAGCATTGACTACTTTAGTTAGCATTTTGTTAAGGATTTTTTTAGAGGCTTCCACATGTCTATTTTCTTAAGGATGGTAAGGTGAGGAAAATATTAACTTGATGCCAAATGAATCACATAACCCCTAGACTTGCTTATTTTTGAAAGATTTACCATTATCAATGATGATCATATAAGGAACACCGAAGCGACAGATGATATGATGGTTGATAAAGTTGATAATATTTTTTTCTTTGGTCTAGATAAGAGGGATATCTTCCACCCACTTGGTGAAATATTCAATGGTTGTGATGATGGATCTATACCACTATGAAGAATGGGGGTTAATTTCCCCAATGAGGTCAAGCCCCCATTGAGAGAAAGGCCAAAATTCTTTAGATATCTGGAGGATATTGGCTAGTGCATGATGTAAATTAGCAAACTATGGAAATTTAACACACTTTTTTACATAATAATAATAGTCTTGGTTGAGGGTGGGCCAATAGTGTCCAAGGGAAAGGATGCATTTAGTTACTGCTAGGCTGCTAAATTTCCCCCATGGATCCCATCATGTGTTTCCTTGATGGCATGGGAAACTTCATGGTTGTATAAGCAATAAAGAAGGATATTGTCAAAACTAAATTTGGAAAGGATTCCCCCTAGGATGGTGTAACAAGAGGTACTTTGAACAAATACTCTTTGAGCATTCCTAGAGAGGTTGGGAGGAATGATGCCTAAGTTGAGGTAGTTGAAAGTTTGGTCATACCAAATGTTGGATGGGGATTCCTCTACACTACAAATAGTAGGGAGATCATATTGGTTATAGGAGGGAGTGGTAAAATTATGAATGGTGACAATAATTTTGGAATTGGAAGGCTGAGAAGGGATTTGGGAAGTAAGGCAAGCCATCATATCTATAAATTTGTTGGTATATCGAAGAACAAATTAGACCAGGTATGTTTGAATGATGTTAAGATTTTATCAACTAAAAGTTTATGTTTTTGAAAGACATCATTCTTATATTGATAGGATCCATTGACCTTGACCACAAGTTAAGAATCACCAAAGACATGGATTGTCTTAATTCCCAAGTCTAGAGTAGTTTGGAGACCAATCACTAGGGCTTCATACTCAATCATATTATTCATGCATTCAAAATCAAGTTTGAATGAGAGAGGAAGGGGTTCACCATTGAGAGAAATGAGAATAACTCCAACACCTACTCCTTGTTGGCACTTTGAGCCATCAAAAAACATGGTCATTTGGTAGATTATGCCATCCTCTTGAAAAAGAGTTGGGATAGCTTCATTTAGAAAGGCAAGAGGAGGTGGTTGGTTATTTAGTAAATAATATTTGACTAATTGGTTAGTAATGACCTACCCTTTAATTGACTTTTATTAGAGAAATTCATGGTCAAATTTAGCTAGAATAATGAGCCACTTAGCCATATTCTAATTTTGATATGGTTTAGACTGCATGTACTTAAGCAAATCAGTATTAGTGATGACATAGGTTTTACGGTTAAGAAGGTAGTGGTAGAGTTTGGTGGCCATGAAGGTCAATGCTAAGCATAGTTTCTTAATATGTGTATATTGAGTCTCACATTCGACAAGCATATGACTAATGTAGTATATGGTTTGATCATAGTGTTGTTCATCTTGTTGAGCCAACATTGCCCCTAGGGAATGGTCAGTGGAAGAGATATATAGGTAAATGGGGTTGTCATCCTTAAGAGGGGTGAGGATAAATGGTGACAAAAGTTACTATTTGAGAGAATCAAAGGATTTTTGACAATCACCATTCTAGTTGAAAGATACATCCTTCTTTAAAATGTGATGGAAATGTTAGCACTAGTCTGAAAGTTGGGAAATGAAATGATGAATGGATTGAAGTTTTCCTTATAGGTTACATAGTTTCTTAAGGTTGCTTGGAGAAGGCATGTCCAAAATTGATTTGAATTTATCAAGGTTTACTTTGATTCCATGAAGAGAGATGATAAAGCCAAGAAGCTTTTTAGAAAGAACCCCAAAAATGCATTCTTAGGGTTTGAGCCAGACATGGAAATGGATTAGTTGATTGAAAATGATAGTAAGAATAGATAAATGGTCCTCTCAATGCTTGGATTTTTTGAGATCATCCACATAATCCTCTACAATATTATGGATAAGTTCATGAAAGATATAGGTCATGGCTCATTGATAAGTCACTCATGCATTTTTTAAACCAAAACTCATGACTCGATAGTAGAAGGTTCCCCAAGGAGTAATGAAGGTAGTTTTATGTTGATCTGAGGAGGTGATTAAGATCTGATTATATTCTTAAACATTATCCATAAGGGATAATATCTCATGACCCATGATAAGGTCAACTAGTTAGTTAATGTTGGGTAAAGGAAAATCATCTTTTGGGCATGCAAGGTTAAGGTCATGGAAATCCACATAAAGGTAGAGTCCCTTAGTGGGGTTGGTAACAAGAATGATATTAGAGAGCCATTATGGATAATCTATGGGTTTAATGAATTTGATAGATAGAATACATTGAAGTTCTTCCTTGATGAGAAGAGCTATATGAGTGTGAATTTTGCAAAGATTTTACCATACCAGCCTAGCATTAGGATGAGTAACAATGTTATGGAGAGTAATGGAGGGGTCAATCCTAGGAATATCTTGATAAGACCAAGTAAATATGATGTTATGGTCTTGAAAGAAGGCAAGATAATCCTGCTACTTGTTTGGGTTCAAGGATTGGCCTAGTTTAATGATATAGGATCTTCTTGGGTCCCTTGGTTAACGTCAATAGTTGATTCATTTAGTATTTTTTGGTTCTTAGGAGGGAGAGATTTATGGATAGAAGAATCTCCTTCACCAAGGTAGGTGAGGATGGAATCATCATCTTAACATTGAATGGTATGAATTGTGGGTGAATCATTATTGATCATTTTAAGATGGATGAGAGGAACAATTTTTGTTTTTCCATCTTATTGATAGGTCAGTGATCCAAAAATAATGGTATTGATCAAAAAAATAATTGGATGGAATAATGTCAGAGTCTGTAGATTGGGAAGATAAACTAGGTGAAGATGGAGTTTCTTCTATGGGGGTAGTAGAAGGTTTTGGTGAGGTGGGCTCTTCTAGTGGTTCAAATCCAAGCCCAAAGAACTCATGAGGTTTTTGAGTTTTGATAATGGTCAATTAATGAGGTCCTTGTTTGTAAAGGCCCATACCAAATCCTTTCCAATCACAGTGGTGAAGATAGGTTTTGGCAAAGGCTAGATTTCTTAGATAATAAAAATTGGAAGTGAAAGGTTTAATAGATGGGGTGGTGATAGGAGAAAGAAATGGTCAATTGAGTCCCCCATAGACAAAATATGTTCAATTTTTGGGAATTCAAAAGGGTATGAATGTTCCTATGTTGGGGTCATAAGAAGGGTCATTTTGAAGGTTCCCATATTCTTGGGGAGCGGGAAAGGCATCTAATGCTAAAATTTGATATTCCCTAAGAGAGAGATATTGGGATGTTTATTTCAAGGAGTCCTCAATGAGGATTTGGGAAGAAGAGATAGAGGCACTAGTCAAGGCTTCATCATTGGTGATAGTAGAGGGACTATGGGTCAATGTTGATGGTGCATTTATGTCAATGGGGTTGACTAATTGTAAAGGATATGAAGGTGGAAGAAGGACATCATTAGGCCTATAGGCCATGTTGCAAGATTTAAAAGGACTAGGATTAGCCTTGATGGTTATAACTTACCCTTCATGTTTGAATTTGATGCAACAATCTAAAGTGGAGGGGATACAAGTACTAGATTAGATTTAAGAGTGTCTAAGTAGAATGTTATATTGGAATTCACCCTCCAAAACATAAAATAACTTAGGTATAGTACGAATAATGGTCCCCAAGGTAGTGGTCATGGTATCGTTAAAAGAGCAAAGGATAGTTGTGCTTTTGTCCATGATGTTTTTGGTAAATTCATTTGATCAAAAGCATGGGAGGAGATTATGTTAATGCTAGAACTTCCATCAATCATCACCCTTTTGATGTGAATGTGATTGATGTATGTGGTGACACAGATAATAGGATTAGACTCCTCTGAATGAGCTGGAGGTATCTCAAAGTCTTGGATGGTGATGACAGTAGAATTTTGGAGGCATCCAATAAAGGAAACAATAGGTTGAGGGTCATATATTTTAACCTCAATAGATTGTAGTACATCTATTAATGCTTGATGATGGTGGGATGAGGTATTGATCAAGTCTTAAAGGCTCATCTTCACTAGTGCTTGGTGAAGCTACTTCAATATAGTTTGTTGAATAGATATGGAAGAGTTAGTGGGAGGGTCACTAAGGATGGTGATGAGGCTAGGATATGCCCATTAAATGTACAATAAATGACCTCATCTTACTCTCTCTTTCTATTAAGTTTGACTTCATTTTGTGACTTTTATTTTGATTTGATATGAGTTAGGATGTAATTGTCCATATTTTATTGATTATGATTCTAACATTTAAAAGCTCTATAATTCCTAACAAGTGTTTTGGAAAATTTAAGTTTTGTAATAAAATAGGTCATCATTAGGCTGAAAAATAAATATGAAGTAGATTGCATGTTTTTGGAAGCATAGTTCTAGAACTCCACCATGTTATTACAAGTTTTGTCACATTTTCGGACTTAGTTCTATAACTCTATATTTAGTTCCAGAATTATCTAAATTAGTTCTAGTACTCTTGTAGATAAGCTCTAGAACTTTCATGATTAGATATGGAATGCTTTCCTTTAGTTTCAAAACTCTTCTAAAGTTCTAGAACTGATAAAGATCTATTTCAAATGGTTGATGATCTGTCAAATTAATGATCCCATTAATCAAAAGTAGACTTCTAATTTCCATACTTTCAGATCCAAGACACTTATCACATAGCTGGACATCCATCCATGTTTTAATTCAACATCTATTTTGGGCATGATTCAGTTTCATCATATCCATAAAATAGTTATGGCCATCAATGCACCACAAGAAGAAGAATATATGTGCAAACCTGAAGAATATAGGAATAATGGTAATAAATGAAGAATAGAGGGATAAAGATAGATTAGTAAATTTTTGTAATATAGAACATTTTATCAATAAAATAGCCATTTCTATTTTGAAAGAGAATTAAGTTGTTCAATCCTATTTCTAAGCGGAGTAAGGGCCCACTCCTCTAAGAACCAGGAAAATGATTGGTATTTATATTTTATTTTCAAAAGTAAATAGGTAGATTTGTTAAATTTATAAATGATTTCAATACCTTAAGTTAAAATTTATTGTAGATTTGTCCCTACAGGTGTTCTAGATTAAATTCTCATTTCTTTGCAATCATTTTCCAAACATTCTAAATAGTGTGTTTATTTTCAGCAAATTTAATTTTGTAAAGTGTGTTTATTTTCAAAAAAATTAATTCTACAAAGTGTGTTTAGTTCTAGAAAATTCATTTCTATAATGTGTGTTTATTTCCATTAGATTTTCATATTTCAATTCTAATAAGATTTTAACAAAGGAGTCCTTAAGACATTAAAGATCCCCTAAAACAAAAAAAAATACAAATACCTACAATCAATTACTAAATCGCTAAGATTCTTCTTGTTGCATATAGCTTTAGACACACCCCTAGTTGAATATGACATCAAAAGAGAGTTGATTAAATGAAAGGAATAATGACACCCATCATTTTTAGCACCGTTACCTAGGATTCACTAGCTGGAATTTTCTAATTAGGTGTCAACAAGAGCAACAATCATACATTTATTAATTGAAGAAATATTCCCTAAGTTATAAAATAATTTATGAGTAGACCAAGAGACTCTAAGGGTATATTTCTCCCAAAAATATCTGAATAAGAATCTCCATCATCCTCTAGTTTAAATAAGGAAGTTGACCAAGAAGTAGAGGCACTATTATCTCCTACAAGACAAGAAGTAGAGTTGCCATCTTTGGAATTTTTGGATCATTCAATAGAATTAAGTAGAACTTTAGGGAGGAGTATTATTTCTCAAGATCCATTGAGGGAAAGTTTTGATTCTCAATTGAGTATTCAACCTCCTACTCCTAACTTTTCACCATCCCTAGAGCAGATCACATACCACATTGACTGGGAGAAGGGACTAGAAAATACTAGAGAGATGGCACGAGAAGCTGGAAGAGAACCTAAGAGAACCTTTACCTAGACCATTCAATTAGAGGATGATGAAACCACTATGAAGAACATTTCACCTACACACTTGCCCATATTTAGAGGAATGTCATATGAGGATCCTAACCAATTTTTGTTTGAGTTTAAAGTATTATGTCAGACTTATGATTACAAGATAGATAATAAAAAACTCAAGTTATTTCCATCTACTCTAAAAGATGCAATAATGAGGTGGTTTATGGGATTAACATCTAATTATATTACCAATTGGGAATAAATAAAAACTATCTTTCTAGATAAATATCAAGATTATTGTAGAGTAAGAAATCGAAAGGAAGAATTTTTCAAAATCAAATAGGAAGAGGATGAAAATATGGAAGATTATTTGGATAGATTCCTCTTTGTGAGTAAAATATGTGGATTTATACTTCAAGAAGAATTAAGTAAAACTATTTTTATCAAAGGTTTGGATGATGAATCTAGGGAAACCCTTGATTTAATTGGTGGTGGAAACATTGCTCAATTAAGAATGGATGAAATCATAGAAATTTGTAGAAACTATTCAAGGATAATGGGTGGACCTAGAAAGGGAAAAATGGTTAAAAATTCAAATCCATATATGAAAAAACTAATGGATGAATTGGAAAACTTTAAAATAGACATATTAGTTCAATTAACATCCACCATGGATGGATTACAAGCTAAAGCAAATGCCCAAATTGAACCATTAGCCATGTATTGTCCAAGATGTAAAAAAAAGCATGTAATAAGGGAATGTCATTTGGATAAAATAGAAGTATGTCTTGTATATGAATCTAAAGAAAATGATACTCACACTTTTTTTCTTCTTTCACTCATAAAAAATCAGCTCAAACAAACCAGTACATCATCTACCACAGAAGAATTGAATTTTATTCTGAGACAACCCAGCCAAGGGAAATTTATGCCAAGACTAGCTCTTAATCCTTGGATGATACCATGGGTAGCTCAAATAGTACCATAAAGTTGGGGACAACCACCTTGGGCCCCTCGACCAACATGGCATCCTCAAGATTAGGCAAGTCAATCTTGGTATACTCAGGGACATCAATAACCTTGGGCTGGTCAAGGAAGTCTTTATGCTTGGCCAAAACCTAGATGGAGCCCTAGTAATTATGTGCAATGGAAAACATATCTAAATTAGAACCAACAAGTCATAATGGGATCTCCAACACAAAATACATAGGCTGAGAATGTAGTCCAAACACAAATTCTAGCAAAACTAGTAGCAAACCCAAGAAACAAAAAAACAACTCCTATATATGAAATAGAACTAGAAAAATTAGTTGATCTAAATGTAATGGATTGTAAAAACATTCAAACCAAATCTAGCAAAATAGTTAGCAGTCCACTAGTTATAATCACTCAGATGACAGAAGAAGCTACAACCCCTAGTCAGGTTACACCTAAAAAAGATGAAAAAGAAGAAGATGAGGAACTAGAAAGAAACCATACTGGGATTTCATTTCCAAAAAGATTTAAAGAAGCCATAAAAATTAAGTAATTTGAATTGGTTAAGGAACTAAGAAGATTGAATAATGAAATACTATTATTACAAGCAATAAAGGATATTCCAGAGTTGAACAAGTTAATAAAACTGTTATGTTTTAAAAAACTTAGAAGAAAGAAGCAGTACCCCAAGACTATTAAGGTAGAAGGGAAACTAATTTTAGCAGAAAAACTCCTACTCCCCAAATATGGAGATCTTGGAAGCCCTATTATTTCTATCTCTATAGGGAATAAAGATATACATAACATTTTGATTGATTTGGGAGCAGCTATCAATGTCATGACAGTGGACACTTTGAAAACATTACCATTAATAGGCATACAACCTACTAACACCATATTGTAGATGGAAGATCAGTCTGTAGCAAAACTAGGAGTTATTGAAGATGTGGCAGTAATGGTGGAGTCATGGGAATATCTAGTTGACTTCCTTATATTACAGCCAAAAGGTAAAACACTTAGTTATCCCATTATTTTGGGTAGACTATGATTAGCTATAGTTGTTGCCTTCATTGATTGTAGGTTAGGTGATATGACTATTTTAAATGGTGAGAATTCTAAGCAAATTTCATTATATCCCTCTATACGACCTTTTATTGATAATCAAGAGAAATTATGGGTTGATAATCCTGATATTAATGAGCCAAATCTATCTTCTTTGGCTATGATAACATTGTAGGATCATGTACGGGAAATAGAATATATGGTTAATCCTCCATTGAATGTACACCAATTATCATTAGAGTAGTCAAAATTAGTTTTGGAACCTACAAAATCTATTTTGGAAACATCACAGTTAGTTCTAGAACCACACCAACAACACTTCCTTGTAAATGAAGCTAATTTTGATTTAAAGGAATGATATTTCTCTTAGGGAGAGGAAGGATTTGTATCTTTAGCTTTACAGATATCAGGAGATGATGAAAAATTTCTAGAAAACAATAGTAATTAAGAGTTTGACCTACAACAAGATAAGTATCATAACTCTTCCTACTATCCTTTGTCTAGCATTCTATCTCAAGGAACTTTTGGAGATGTTGCTACATATCATAAGTTTTTACCAAATGCGTGTCCACTAAACACCTTAATGGAACCCTTTCAACAAATTAGTTCATCATATATTGGAACCAAACATGTTGAGATTCAACCAGGTAAAATTTTGAATATTAATAGCCGGTTAAAGAATGATGAAGAAGCCAAACTATTTGATGTTCTGAAGGATCACACTAAAGCTTTTTCTTAGGACTATAGAGACATGAAGGTAGTTCATCCAAGTATCTACACCCATCACATTTATACTAAAAACATTAGACCAGTTAAGTAACCTCAGAGAAGGATTAATCTAGCCTTACGGGATATAGTCAAACAAGAAATTGAAAAACTATTACAAGTAGGTTTTATCTACCCTATCTCAGATAGCTAGTGGGTGTCTCCTCTTTTAATTGTCCCTAAAAAGAATATAAAATGGAGAATTTGTGTTGACTATAGAGAACTAAATAAAGCCACCCTAAGAGATTATTTTCCCTTACCATTCATAGATCAAGTCTTAGACAACCTTTTAGGTAAACAATACTTTTCCTTCTTGGATGGATTTAGTATATACAATTAAATCAGAGTTGCTACTGAGGATTAGGACAAAACTACATTTACTTGTCCATGGGGTACCTTTGCTTACAGAGTATTTCCATTTGGACTATGTAATGCTCCAGCAACCTTTCAAAGGGTTGTATTAGAAATTTTTAAAGACCTAACAAATGACTGTGTAAAGGTATACATGGATGTATTTATTGTGCATGGAGATACATTTGATGATGCCTTAAAAAATTTGGATTGAGTATTAACAAGATGTAAACAACATCACTTGTCTCTTAGTCATGAGAAATGTTTGATGATGGTTGATGAAGGGATTGTATTAGGACACCATATTTCAAAAAGAGGAATTCAGGTTGATAAAAAAAAATCAAGATTATTTTAGACTTGCCTATTCCTCAAACCCCCATAGATATCAAGTCATTTTTAGGGCATGCTGGATATTATAAGCACTTTATCAAGGATTTTAGTAAAATTGATGCCCCCATGTTTAAGTTGTTTACCAAGGACTGTGAATTTATTTGGGATGAAAAGTGTCAACATGCTTTTGAAGAAATTAAAGAGAAATTAGTAATTACCCCAATATTGAGAGGACCTAATTGGGAAAAACCTTTTTACATCCAAACTAATGCCTTAAATAACTCAATTGGTGCAGTTTTGGGACAAAAAGATGAAGAAGAAAAAATGTATGCTATTTACTATCTTAGTAAAAATCTTACTCCCACTGAAATAAATTACACTACCACTAAAAAAGAATTTTTGGCTATAATCTATGCAATTAATAAATTTAGACATTACATTATAGGGTACAAAATATTTGTACATATAGATCACTCAAAAATTAAATATTTAATGAATAAACCAGTGGTTAGAGGTAGAATAATTAGATGGTTATTACTTCTATAAGAATTTGACATTACCATTGTGGACAATCCAGGTAAATCTAATGTGGTAGCTGATTTCTTGTCAAGACTGACCACTATAGGGGAGCAGGATCCAGTCAAGGACAACTTTTTAGATGAACAATTGTTTGTTATTTTAGCTGATACACCATGGTTTGCTAACATGGCAAGTTATCTTGCAATAGGGAAGTTTTCTCCTTCTTTCACTGAAAAACAAATAAAGAAGTTGATAAAAACTAGTGCACAATTCAAATGGTTAAATAGAATGCTATTTAAATGTGGTCCTAATTTAGTTTTATACAGGTGTATAAGAGAAGCTAAAATCTTTGACATCCTTTAGGCATGTCATGATGAACCAATTAGAGGATACTATTTAGTGAAAATAACAAATCATAAGATACTTGGCACTGGTTACTATTGGCCATCTCTGTATAAAGATGTGAAGACATATATCAGGTAGTGTGATCCTTATCAAAGGATGGGACACCCAACCTTTACCAATGAAATTCCTCTACAACCTCAAGTAGTGATTAAACCATTTGAGAGATTGGGATTGGATTTTGTTGGACCCTTTAATCTTCCTTCATAGGGAAAAGAGCACATTCTTGTGTGTACTAATTATGTGACAAAGTGGGCAGAAGTGCAGGGTTTAATAAATGCCATTGAAGTAGTTGTTGATTTCCTTTGGCATAGAATTATGGTAAAGTTTGCAGCATCAAGAAGCTTAGTTTTAGACCAAGGACCACAATTTATGTCTAATATGATCTAATCTTTCATAATGTATTATCAGATCAATCATAGGAAGTCATCTCCCTATCACCCACAAGCAAAATGACAAGTTGAAGTAACAAATAGAGAATTGGAAAACATCCTCACTAAAAAAGTTGAAGTAGAAAGAAGAGATTGGGTAAAGAGACTACCTGAAGCTGTCTGGGTTTACAATATAACTTATAAAACCATAATAGGGTTTTCACCATATGAGTTAGTATATGGGAAAAATCCCTTGTTGCCTATTGATTTTGAACTATAGACATTGAGGACATTAGCTAAGGTGGGAATTGAATTAGATGTAGCTCAAAAGGAGAGAATCATTCAACTCAATGAGTTGAATGAATTACGAATGGAAGTACTTCACCAGATAGAGATAATCCAAGATCAAAGGATGTAGTGGCATGATTCACATATTAAGGAAAGGAAATTCAAAGTAGGAGACTGGGCATTGCTATTTGATTCTAAGTACCAATAATTTAAAGGAAAATTGAGAACCAAATGGTTGGGACCTTATCAGATTGAACAAATATTTGACAATGGTTATATCTAGTTACTTCCCATTAATGGCAATAGAAGAATACTCTTGGTCAATGGACATAGGCTAAAACTTTATAGGAAGCCTCCTACTAAGGATGAATTCTTAAAGCAGATTGAAACAAATAAAGAATTTGATCATATGGAAGAACCCAATTCTTCCAAAATGATCAAATAATCAAATGAATAGATCCAAAATAAAGGGAAGAGGATGAAAACTAGTAAATGGAATTCTCTTCCCAAAAAAAAGACTCTCAAAGATCAATTGAAAACCATCGATCATGGTTGATCTTCTCAAATAAATGGCTAATTCAAAATAACTTCTTTAGAATTCTAACTATTTTTTACCATTTTCCTTTTTTTCACTTTTTAGGAATGATGAGTCATCATGATGGAGGGATTACATCATTAAGGATGGTAATTATGTTTTTAACTTGTTAAAGGCTATATTGAAATTTCACATGTGTGATTAGACTTGATTTAAAAAGATTAGTATGATGAGTCATCTATTGTACATCATGATTAAACGTGAGAAATCATGAGAAGGATATTGATGATGGAATAAATTGGTGGCATAGTTATATAGAATCATTATTATTATTGAATTGACAAAGTAAAAATTAGCTATAGAAAAAATTCAAGAGAGATACAGTGAATTAAATTTATTAGTTCCATAGCTGAGTACAGTAGTTCCACCATTGAATTCCCCAGTTTTGCAACTAAGTATAGTAATTCCATAGCTAAATTCACTAGTTCCACAACCAAAGTCATCAATTCTACTAATAAGAGATATTTAGCTAACCTATGTAATATTAAAGAAGAAAAAATCATGGGGATTAAAAATAAGTCAGAACTAGAGGATGATACCCAGCTCCTTGTAGATGAAGAAGTAGCAACTATCTTTCAATAGGTAGGATGGCTAGTGTTTTTGAGGAAATTCCCGAAATATAATGATGAATTACTAAGAGAATTTGTTATCAATTTAGAGCAAACAAGGACAAATATTAGGAAGGTTTTCATTCCTTTTTCTGTGAATGTAATAAGTGAGATATCTAGAATACCAATGGTGCATTTCCCAAACCTTGTCAAAGGGACATTAAAAGACCTAGTTGAAACCCTACTGAAAGAGGGGGAAGCTAAACCCCAGTATATTTACAACATAAAGAAAATAATCAAAGCAGTCAGAAGGGCTAGCTTGCCCAAAACATTTGATAGGGTAGCATTTTGGATAGTTAAATATTTAACCTGTGATGGATAATTTGGGTCAATAGGAAAAGAAGTCCTGAAAATCCTCATATACCTTAGATATGGAGCCGAAAAACTAGAATATATAGTAAACCTTCTAGGGTTTCTTTTTAATTCCATCCATATAATGGCCCAAAGGTATTCTTAGGGTGTAGGAATAATTATACATCATAGTTTAGTGCATTTAATAAGCCAGCACCATTTCCTTTCAAAGAAAAATGTGGAAGAAATGTGGGAAAAACTTCTTGGCAAGTTTGGGCGAAACCCTAGTATTTTCGTAAGAGCAATAACAACTCCTACCCCTTTAATTCATTTGGAAAATGATACCTCTTTTGAGGAAAAGAGAGAACTAGGGGAAGAGGAAATACCAAAAAGAAGATCTGGAAGAAGAGCTAAAATTGTAGACCCTACTATGCCTTCTCAAAAAATTCCCTCTTCTGCAGAAGCTATAGGAGAACTAATACCTATCTCTGATAGTGACAGTTCACCTAGGCTTGAGCAAAAGGTGAAAATCAGAAGAAGCTCTAAGAGGAGACCCATTTTTGCACATTTTGAGGCTCCTCAAAGAAAGAGAAGTCATAAAAAGTATAAAAAAATTCTAGAGGAGATGAAAGAATAAGAAGGGCTAGAAACTGAAGTTGCTGATATTTTGGGCAACATGGCCATGACTCCTCCTGGACCAAGCCAAATAGAAAAAGAAAAAGAAGATGAAAGATTTAAGGATCAATTTTTCCAAGAAATATTTGAGACAGTAGCACCATCACATCCAGAAGATGAACAAGCATCTTGGAAAAAGAAAGGGAAATCCCCTCTAGTGGAAGAAGAATGCTTAATTCCCTAAGAAATTTTAGAAAAAGAAAAAAAAAATAGTCAGTTAAATAGGCTCTATTTTTATCTAGAGCAGAGCTCACTATCAAGGAAAAGGATGAGGAATTAAATTTCCTCAAACTCAAATTAGAATAGAGAGAAATGCTCCTTGAATAATTAACAAACCAGTTCACAGCCAAGACTAAGGAATTAGCAGAGAATAAAAGGTAGCTGATGGAAAAAGAGGAAAAATGTAAAATTTCTAAGAGATAGACCATTATGTCAATAGTCTCTGCACAGATTGAATTGACTTATCTACCACTCAAGTAGTTATGGGATGATACATGCAGAGAACTCAATGTAGTCAAGACATCGAATAAGGACTTGAAAATCAAAATGGAGGAAGAAAATAAAGAAAGGAATGGGAAGAAAAATTTTACAAGGAGGAAAAACATAAATATAAATATATTGTGAAAATACAAATAGTTTGCATGATGAGTGAGAAACTTCTTGCATTCATAAGACCTTCTCCTACATATAATATGTTTTTAGAGGAACAATTCATTCACTGGCAGTTGGCAAGGATAGCATGTGGCCTTCCACATGAAATAAAAGATGAAGCTGATTTCTCAGAAGCCTACTCCTTAGCCAATGTAGAATAAAAAAATCTTCTCTATGAATTTTACCTCTACAATTTCATGCTATAAAATAATATAGGTTTTATGATCAATTTATATGTAGGGGGAAGCCATCTTAACACATTTGTCTCTATTATTCAAAATTAGATTTCATGGAAAGAGAGGGAGTTAGAGCATCTATTAAAGGCTAGTTTATCTGGTCTCTGTATGAGAATTCATTATGGCAACCCATTCACCATTGCTTCACATTTACAATCCCATGTATTTAATGGAAGGTTCAAGGAACCTTATCTTTCCAATTTACATAAAATCATTAATGACTTCACCTCTTATGAAAATAATTTTTTTGATAATATCTATGATGCATGTTTGAAAAGATGGGAATTTCTCCTAGTGGCATTGAAAAGAAGGGAAGTAATATCCCCTTCAAATTTGATCTGGAGTCTAGAAAGGGCAAAATATTTATGCACAATAATTCATTAGATCAATGAAACTCTCTTGTGCATATGGATAGGAATGCAGACAAGGCCACCTCTACTTCTCACCCCCATATCTCCTTGGAAAAATAGAGAACTTCAAGATCCCACTCAATTTGAGGAATGGAAAAGAAAAGTAGAAGAAGGAGCAAGGTACAGTACCTCTAAATCAAAGCATTGGGATATTTAGTTCCATCCATTTGATCTAAGCAATCAAATGGAATGCAGAATATACAATCCTAAATTTGAAGAGTAAAGTTTGTAAAGAGACTTACAAACAAGTAAGTATGTGGAAAATGATGAGGCCATGATATGCCCATTAAATGTACAATAAATGACCTCATCTTACTCTCTCTTTATATTAAGTTTGACTGCATCTTGTGACTTTTATTTTGATCTGATATGAGTTAGGATGTAATTGTCCATCTTTTGTTGATTGTGATTCTAACGTTTAAAAGCTCTATAATTCCTAACAAGTGTTTTGGAAAATTCAAGTTTTGTAATAAAACAAGTTATCATTAGGCTGAAGAATAAATATGAAGTGGATTACATGTTTTTGGAAGCATTGGAATCAATACAGCTTAGTTCTGGAGCTCCACCACGCTATTACAAGTTCTATCACATTCTCAGACTTAGTTCTAGAATTATCTAAATCAGTTCTAGTACTCCTACAGATAAGCTCTAGAAATTTCATGGTTAGATATGGAATGATTTCCTTTAGTTTTAGAACTCTTCTAAAGTTTCAAAACTGATAAAGATCTATTCCAAATGGTTGGTGATCTATCAAATCAATGATCCCATTAATTAAGATCAGACTTCCAATTTCCATACTTTCATATCCAAGACACTTATCACATAGTTGGACATCTAGCCACATTTTAATTCAACATCTATTATGGGCACAATTCAGTTCCATCATATCTATAAAATAGTTACGACCATCAATGCACCACAAAAAGAAGAATATATGCACAGACCTGAAGAATATAAGAATAATGGTAATAATTGAAGAATAGAGGCATAAGGATAGATTAGTAAATTTTTATAATACATAACATCTTATTGATAAAATAGCCAGTTCTATTTTGAAAGAGAATTAAGTTGTTCAATCATGTTTCTAGGCAGAGTAAGGGCCCACTCCTCCAAAAACTAGGATCTTCATTTTTAGTTGGTATTTATATTTTATTTTCAAAAGCAAATAGGTAGATATATTAAATTTATAAATGCTTTCAATACCTTAAGTTAAATTTTTTTGTAGATTTGTCCACGCAGGTGTTCTAGATTAAATTCTCATTTCTTTGCAATCATTTTCTAAGCATTCTAAATAGTGTGTTTATTTTTAGCAAATTTAATTCTGTAAAGTGTGTTTATTTCCAGCAAATTCATTTATATAATGTGTGTTTATTTCCAGTAGATTTTCATAGTTCAATTCTAATAAGGTTTTAACCAAGAAGTCCTTAAGACATTAAAGATCCCCAAAAACAAAAAAAAAATATACAAATACCTACAATCAATTACTAAATCACTAAGATTCTTCTTGTTGCATATAGCTTTAGACACACCCCTAGTTGAATATGACATCAAGAAAGAGTTGATTAAATGAAGGGAATAATGACACCCATCAAAGAGACACTTTGGGTCTTAGCGATGGTATGGGCATTAGTGTTTGAACCTAGTTAAAAGGCTAAGAATCTAAAGAATAAATCTATGGAATGTACGTGTTGGCTCTTCCTTTACCATTTTATTGAGCCCAAGATCTGATAATCATGTGGATAGTATAGATAATGGGTGTAGCTAGATTAAATGACTATTTTGATTCCTTGCCCTTACCTATAGATGAGAGTGAGGAAGTAGGTGTAGCTTGGGATAGTGGTTGGATTGGCTAGGTTGGAAGCTGGGTTAGTAAGGTAGGTGAAAGTGGTTCATCTAATAATATATCATAATCCTCATATAAGAAATGAACAAGATCTTGGAGATATTTTTAGTTATGCATCTTATGTCTTGGTGTCCTATGGTATGCATAGATCTGAGTATCGTCAAACTAAGAGGGTTTGGTGTTAGAAGGGGTGAATGGCTTAACCAGTGGAAGTTTAATGGAAGAGGTTTGCAATAGCCTTTGTAAAATAATAGATTAAGATCCCTTCAAAGGTATTGAGGGTGTTGAGATGCTCATTAGGAAAATAAGAAACTTCTTAGGCATGGTCTTCACCTTAGAGAGGGTTGGTGGATGGGAAATTTTGGTAGATGGTTTAGGTTAGGTTGGCTTAGCTATGATGTGGTTGAATATAGATAGTTTTGAAGTAAAGGATGAGGGGTTGATAATATGTGGAAAAGTAGAGGGAGATAAATTAGCTAAGAATGATGAAGAAGTTGATGACATAGGTGGTGGAGGTGTAGGCATAGAAAAGGGTGTTAGTTTAATTAAAGCAGAATAAGTGATTGGGATGGTAAAAGGGTGGGGTCTTAAAATAGATGGCAAATGAGAAGATGGCATAGGTTGAGCTTGAGGATGAGGTTTTGGTAACTACACCCTTTAATCTAGCTTGGTTGGTGGTTTATTAGGTGGCCTAGAGGGGATTAGGTCTAATTTTTTGGGTGGATGGGTGATGATAAGTGTGGGAAGGATACCCAAATTCTTGGTTGGTTTAGATGGAAGATTATGAGATGATCTAGGTGGAGGTGGGTGATATGGTTCCCTCATATCTTAGGAGAAACGAATATTTGATGATGGGGTGGTAATAGGTTAGAAAGTGGATGCTAATGAATTTTAGGGTTTGGCTCTATTTTGGTATGGGATCCCCAAACGATGCCATACAGTATCTCTATTTAGGTGGGGTTGTGAGGCAAATTTCAAACTTTGTACTAACCAAGAAAAGGGCTTATAAACAAGTTTTGTTCCTTGATATGTTGTTTCAAATGTCAAGCCTTTCAAAGTATCTTTGAATGCAAGTTCGATAGGATGATTTAAAAATAATATTAGAGCATGTGTGCACATGGAGAATCATTTCCATGTTCCCTACCTTACCTCTCTTCATAGGGCAAATTCAAAATCAGTTATCATGTTACAAATTTTATATTTGATTATGGGGCATGTATTTTTGACCAAACACATGGATAAACTTTTCGAAGATTCCCCTTTTTCTTCCCCATTTGGATAATTTCAAAATAATTCTCCTTACCTTTCATTTCCTCTTTATTCCTCTCATAAAATCCATAAATAGGTGTCTTCTTTCTTTCATGAGGGGGTTGGTCATTTATCTTGTGGGGTTGGAATCTTTTTGAATTCTAGAGGTGTTGATCATTTTGGAGAGTCACTTATCTTGAGGTTGATAATTCTTCTTTGGATATTATCCTTGTTTTTTTAGGATAAAGAGATTCATCTTAGAGAGAAAAGAATTCATCTTGGAGGTTCATCAACAACAACTCTTTCAACAATAACTTCCTCATCATCATCTTCAACAAAGCCATTAACCATAGGAATTTCAACAATAGAACTTAATCAACATCTTCATCAGCATCTCCTTAAACCAACTCTAACAATAATTATATCAACAACAACATCTCCATCAACACCCTCAACCAACTTCAACAACAAGGCTAAGTTTTTGTTTATGCATTACTTTGTTTTGTGTTTTGGCATTCTAGCATTCACTTAAATGTTATTTTGTTGAAAATATTAGCATTTCATTTAAAATTATTTAGTTCTTTAGATCTATTAATTTCATGTTATGCTACTTTATTTTATTATCATTTTCTTTATAAACATAATTATCTTAAGAGAGTGGATTGATGGCCTCCAAGGAAGCTCATGCTTCTTGGATCTAGCTCACGCTAGGCAATCCACTTTGTTACTTGTCTAAAAAATAAGTTTTCATAGTGTTTTCTTATTGTATTTTATTTTTACCTATCTAAAGAGGAGTATCCACTATTTTTTGGATCACATGTGCACTTTGTACTAGGCTCTCATAACCATTACCCTTATTGATAGTTTCTTTATTTTTTTAAACTAAGAAAAAAGTAGAAAATAGAGTGAAACACACATGGGCCATGCCACAAATACTATATTTGGGTAGAGGAGTGTTAGTACGTAAGATCATAACATTTTAATTTAGGATACATCCTTCAAGAGTCAGGGGAACAAATGTAGGATAAATATCATTCTTGACTTCACTTTTCAAAGGAGGATTCCTAGGTTCATACTTCTTGTGAATGCTAGACAATAAGAGAACTCAATTATAGCCTAGGTACCTCTTGGCTTGGCATTATAGGGTGTAGAACCAGGCTAAGTAGAACCTTGGGCCTCTTTACTCCCTTTGGTCTCTTTTTCTTTAGTTTCTACTTTAGGAGCAAAAGAGTATTTGCCTTTTAGAGGATTATTTTGGTCCTTCTCAAATTATACTCCTTTTCTTGGGAAATTACTATGTAGATCATCAATTAGTGGTCTTCAACTGATGAGGGAGAGTCTCCATATTTTTATTTCACCATTTACCTCATAAAATAAAATTCATAAATAGGTAACTCATATTCATGCATTACGTTTATTTCATAAACAAAATCTAGGGATGGGATCATTACCTTTTCACATGCTCTCTAGAATGGTTGAGCAGTGGTATCACCCATTAGCTCCATTGATGGAGAAGCAACCATCACATATGGTTCAACAAATTTGAAATTAAAATGTTCATATGCTATGGTATCTTCATAATAAAGGATAATTAAGGCACTCACATATGCCTCTTTGAAAGTGTAATTCTCCATTTCCTAGAAGTCAACAATATAGATATCATCTTCATCAAATGTAGTTTCAAAACCACTTTCATCTTGACCACCATCACTAGCTATGATATAAGAGGGATGAGGGAGGAAACACTTATCACACCAATTGATGTTGTAATCATTGGTGTTGATCTTTGTAGCTAAAGTATCTAGTACTTTCCTTCTACCTCCTCGGTTCTAGTTTCTTTCATGTTTTTATCCCTTTTTAGGCCATTTATTTTTTCATAATTCTTGGCTTGGAAAGGTGGCCTACCTTGAACTTGATCTTGAGGATGATTCCTTTCTTCTCTCTTATGATCTTGCTTGTCATCATGGTTAGAAGAACCTTGAGACAGTGCCTTTCTATCTCTAGCCAACTTATAAGAGATATCTTTCATAGTAGCGGCCAAAGTCTCCACCATTTCCTCTAGGTTCACACTATTGTGGGAGGCTTGAGGATTTTTAAGATTCACCAACTTGACATTGAACCTCTTTTTTAAATGTTTAACCATATCTTTGATATTATTTTCTATTTTGATAGCCAAATTGAAATCCATCCTTATATTTTTGGGAGCCTTATCTCTGAGATAATAGGATGCTTTCTTATTAAATGCATCACAATACTTAATAAAAGAGGTAGAATCACTAGGCCTAATGTATTTTGGTAGCCTTCTCAACACCTTACTGAATCTAGAATTGAAATCTTTCACACACTCATTAGGATTCTTCTTTACGCTTTCAAACTCAGTAAGCAAGAATCTAGGGTCAATGCTATCACCATATTACATCTTAAAAGCATCAATAATATCTTGAAATGTTTTTATGGATCTATCAAGGAGGGATTTTAACCACTCCCAAGCCTCATCTTCAAATGTGTTCATAAAGAGTTTTATACACACATCTTATAGATCGCTTTCATAATCTTCAATGACATTTAAGAAGGATTTCAAATGTTATTCCCCTGATACTACATTGTTCCCTTGAAACTTAGGTAATACATTTCTAATATTTATAGGGACCTCATTTGGGAAACTAGGCATACCATTAAATTTAATAGGTCTAAACCTTTAGATCATAAACAGTCTACATCTATTAGCCAAACCTTGATCATCTTCTACATCATTATCATTATCCATGTTAAACATCCTCCTTCTCAGGTCATGGTCTCCCATTTTTGAATCTAAATATGAAGTTGAACTAGGAGATAATAGAGAATGGATACTATGTGGAGTACTTAGAGGAGGAGAAATAGAGTGAATCCTTAATGTCCTAGCAGGAGGAGAAAGACTTCTTTAAGGAGAAGGATCTTGATTGGTAGGAAGATCAGACTTATTTAATGCACTCTAGTATCCTTAAACTAAATGGATATTATAAAAAAGAGGATAAATATAGTGAGGGATAAACTGATTAGGTCTTACTTGATTTCCTAATTTTTGGCCTACAATATGCTTCCACACTTGTCTCTTTATTGATGGAATTTTTAACTTAGGGACAAGCTCCTTTGATGGATTATTTTGAAAGGAAGACTTAGTACCCCACAAATTTGTCATCTTAAAGAGAACTCTTCAAAGAGGAAAGAGTATATATATAGTAGGTACCAATATTTAAACCTTGATATAATCTAGTTTCCACTAGAAGCAATACTTCTAGACCAGAATAAATAAAACTAATCATACCTATTGATGTGATACCAACTCTTAGATACTAAAAACAACTTTGAGAATGTTGAATAATTTCTCACAAAATAGGGGTGAACATCCCCAATGGATTCACCAAGAAAATATATAAATATTTTAATGAAAATAAGATGAATAATTCACTATAGTAATAGAAAAGAGAGAAATAGATAAAAACATGTATAACTCATCTACAAGTGTTTCCCTGAGAAGGGGGAATAAAAGGAAGTCTTCAACAATAGTGCCTAAAAAGTGTTGGTCCCCAGTTGTACACCTCTATCATTAAACCTTGAACACTTGAAGAGGATGGGAAGAAAATATGAGAAACCCACTAGTATGTCATTATATTTGAGGGAGGGTTTATCATCTAAAATGGATCGAATGGTGAAAATGATTGGGAGGCACCTACATAGGGTGTGGTTAATTCTCTGATACTTTTGGACCTACCTAAACTAAGGTGAGAGGACTTCTTGAGGTATCTTTCTCACATATGTGAATTAATAATTTGACTCAAGAGAGGATGGTTAGTATGGTGTTAGTTTCAAAATGAAAAAAACACACTAACTAGCATAACATCTCTAGGCCTAGACACTAGGGAGAGTTTAGTTAACACAAATGAATAAAATACACAACTAAAATGAAAAATAAACCTTATTTTACCTCCCTTATATTCTCCAAAATGCTTGTTGTAGTGGCTTTCTCAGCTTGTGCTCATGAAGTCCTTGGCAATGGAAGCTTGGCTATCTCCATCTCTCCTTGGCACCTTGTGCCTTTGGCTTGGATTGGCTTGGAATAAATTTGGCATGGTAACACTAATGGAAATATATTTTTGAATCATTTTTTCATTATAACTTTGCATTATCAAGACTTAAAATTCATGTGTTAAGGCCTCCTATTTATAGATTTTTGAGAATTTCTAGAATCAACTTGAATCATCTATCCTGAGATTGAGATGTGTGGTTGAGGATTAATACAATTTTTGAAATTAAATTTATAATCATCATCATCATGACATTAGAATAATTAGAAATTAAGAGGCATGTAGGGAATCATGGAAGGCATTGATGAGGCATGGAGGGCATGAATCTAGATATTTGTGGCATTTATGGCCTAGGGATGTCTTCCCAAGACATGAGGTCACCTGATGATGTATATATTCAATATTCATTTCCAAAACAAAGTTTTCAAAAAATTTCCATGGAATTATTAATTAGGCCTTGAGTTGGGTTAATTATCTCTTAATCATGATTAAGCACTTTGTGCACAAATTACTCAAATTGATCAGAATGGCTTGTTATTGGTCCAAACTTTGATTGGATTAAAATTGAAAGTCACTATCAGATGTATTAGATGTGTTATCCCATTTAGGATATTACCAATATAAAATAACAAAGTCACATATCTCATGTAAATATTTGATAGGAAAGAGCAATCTAGAGCACCTAGATGCAAAATTGGCATTTTGATTCGAAATGATCTGATCAAAGTTAGCTAGCTCATAAATTGCATTGCCCCTTTAATGATACTCTAGGCAAAATTAGTACTTGAATATATTAGTTTCAAATCTTTTTAATTTGTTTTAGTTTTTTATGCCAAATTGTGAATTTTAGGTGGAAATTGGTCAAAAGCTTGGTTGGAAGTTATTGGTGGCCAGAATTAGGTGTCTATAGTTTGCCCCTATTTGGGAAGGTGTTGCAAGATATAAGCATAGTAACATCTTCTCAAAGAATGAAAATGTAATGTATTCCTACAACTACAATGATGATAAAATAACTATATGATACCCCCTCAAGGGTATGGTTGGCACAAGTAGGTTGGCAAACAGTCCCTCAAAAAGAAAGAAGCAAAATGAGGGGACTAAAGAAAGGAAAGATGATGGGGTGAAAACTTAATGATATTGAAAAAGTATTTAAAGTCATTTAGAATGCAAGTGGGATGGTGTATAATGGTTTCCCCAAAGGCAGTTATAAACATTATACCCTAATAGTGGAAACATGGTATGATAACACAATGATTTTCCCAAAAGCGGTTATAATCATTGAGAAGATGGAGCTGTCCCAATTAGGACAGATAAATAAGATAACAACATGCCCCTATATGGGCAAAAAAAAGTAAAGTGGTGACAACATAATCATTTTCCCAAAGGTGGTTATAATCATTGAGAAATGCAAGCAAGATGATGTGCAATGATTTTCCCATAGGTGGGTATAATCATTGGACCCTGATTATGGCAAACACGTTTGATTGGATAATGATGAGGGTAACTAAATCATAGAGGGTAATGATGAATTGGAACAACCTACTAGTAGGGAGATGCTCATTCAAAATAATAAAGGTTGAAATTATTTCATGGTTAAATCCTTTGTTTGGGATATGATTGGGATTGAATTAGGATGTTGGTGTTGAAGAAATGCCACCATTGCTAAATATACTTCTTGAATCTTAGGTTTGTTGTAGCACATGTCAATAGGCATCATGGTATAACATCATGAGGACTTGGCCAAAATATGTGTAAGAATTGACTCTTGTAATCCAATACTCAATAGAAAATAATGTACCAATAACAAAAACCATGATGATAATGTAAACATAGGAATATGGATGGATTAAATCATAAGTGTGGGAAAGGAATCACCAAATAAACACATATAAACTAAATCAAGGTAATAATGTTGAAAGCAAATAAATAGGTAGACAAACAAATAGAATAAGTAGAATAGACAAACAAACCACATAATAGAAACCATATGAACATTGCCCTTAGAAAATAGGTGAAAAATTAATAAATGAACAAAATGGGGGAATAAAAGAAAAGGAATGGGGTGGATAAGTTGTCTCCATATGCACTAGGCAAGTAGATGTTACCTACATAGTTCCACGGATGTAATATCCAATAAAAAACTTTAGGCCAAATGTAGTTCTCCTATGGAATGGGAAGAAAATGATAACTAATGAAAATAAATATAATGGATGTGATAGAATAATAGGAATGGTCTTGAAAAATGGCAAGTGCATGAGAGAAAAGGCCAAAAAGGATGGGGAATCTAAATGGCAAGTGATTTACTTGTAACTTAGTAAGGGTTCCCAGAATCCTTAAGGTAAAGAAGTGGTCAATGTTTTTGTTCTTTTCTAATGATTTTTTAAATGTTTTTAGAATTTTTTGAAGTATCTCAAATTGATCAAGAATGATGAGACACTTAAATGGTTCAAGCTAAGAAAATAGTGAGAGTATTAAAAATAAGGTTGCTCACAAAATGGTGAAAATGTGGCTTAGGTTGCTCATAAAATGATGAGTGTTTTAAACTTAGGTTTCTCATAAAATGGTGAGAGCATGGCAAGGGAGTGACTAAGCTAACCTCAACAAGTATCAATTGATACCTACATAGTCCCAAAGTAGGACCTCAAGTCATTGTAGTTATACCCTTATAGTAGAGGAATTTGACTAGTGTAGCAATCAATTCAAATAAAAGAGGCACAGTAGGTAAAAAAGCAAATCACGACTTAGGAAGTGGCAATTTGGTATGTCAAGGCTTAATGTTGCCCCTGGTTTGCCCATAGGAAATTGTAACAAAGACATAATGGCATAGATCAATGGTAATAATTTTCCCAAAGGTGGTTATAATTAGTAGAAAGGGTGGTGATAAGAAAAGAATAATAAATGAAGAATACAACTACCTAAACTTCTATCACACTACTCTAAAATATGATCTTTCTCTAAAGTACATGAACTAACTAATGAAATTGATCAGATACCTTAATGCTGAAAAATGTGTAATGAATGGTAAAAACCAAGGTCAAATGGGCTAAGCTTTAGAACACACTGAGCCAATAGGTCAGAAGTGAAAAGTAGATATGACTATGAGGATGGATAAGGATGATATTTATATAAAGAAGAATAGTGATAAAATGGCATAACTAAAATGGTCCTTACAGATAATACACCTTAGTGCTCAAGCATAATACTAATTGAGATGAATAATATTCATTAGCTCAAGAAGTTCATCTTCATTTAGTGTAGTAAGTATGTATGTTCTTGATCCATAATCTATAGTAATGATGAAAGGCCCATCCAATTTGGTTTGAATTTTCCTTTATGCTTCTTCTTAGCCATGGTATTCTTTTGGCTTTCTTTAAGAACAAGATCATCAAGTTTAAATGTTCTATACTTAACATTCTAATTATAGTGGCCTTTGAGTCAGTTTTAATATGCCTAAAGATTGTTGAGCAAAACTGTGCATTTCTCATCAAGTAGGTATATATCTTATAGGCAAGCTACTCCATAGTCATGATCATCTAGGACATGCTTGAAAGATATGCATAGTGAAGGCAATTCATCCTCAATGGGAAGGATGGCTTTAGTACCATAAATAATTGAGTATAGAGTAGCTCATGTGGGGGTATGATGATTGGTATAATATGCCCAAAGGGTAGGGAATATCTGTAGCTGCCAATCATAATCAATGTCATTGATAATATTTTTGAGAATATTGACAATGGTTTTGTTTGATGTTTCAACTTTACCATTACCTTGAGGGTAATATCCTATAGAAAAATGTTGCATGATGTTATATTTGATACATAGCTGGTCTACATCCTTGTTCTTGAATGATCCTCCATTATCAAATATAATGTCAGAGGGATACCATAGTGGAAAATGAGATGGTTGAAGATGAATAAGATCATTCTGCATATTGCATGCCTTGTGGGATAAGACACATCCCACACATGAAGAAGATCATTATGAAACTTTAAAATATTCATTTAGATCATTAAAACTCTTGTAATTTGATTTTCTAACTTTGTTTAGAAATTTTTATTTATCATAGGTTTACATAGTAATCAACATTAGTTAGTAAAATTGTCATCGATTGGATAGATATCATTAGTCACTATTAGTGTAATTGATGTCAGTTAGATAACCATCATCAGTTAGCCAGTGTAACCATCGTCAGTTATATAACTAACGTCAGTCACTATGTTTTTCTTAAAACACAAACTTGAGAGCTATTTTTTTGAAGTTCATTATTTCAAACTCAAAATAGCTTCAAGGCTAAAGGACATGCTAACATTTTTATTGTAGGACCAAGCTTGAAATTTTATAAAAATATGTTTATATCACCTTTTGCATGCTTAAAAATGAATTAGGAACATTATTTTGGTGCTTAAAGTAACATTTAGGTGCTTAAATAAGTATTTTTAGCATTAGTTTTCAAATTTACAACTAAGACCAAGGGGTCAAATGAACACCACCTCATTTTCATTTGGGCTTAAAATTGAACACACTTGTCAATTCTTGTTTTCAATAGTTGCTTGATCTAATTTTGTTTAGAAAAGAGAGGGGTGTTGTGTGTATGCTCCTCTATTTGTCCCCTTTAGGGAACCCTTGGAATCAAAATCACCATTCCTATTACAAAAAACCTATTCTAAGGCTTAGAAAGAATGTCATTTAAAGCACTCCACAAAAACTTGTCAAAGTTTGGGTGACCTTGAAAATGACCCTAAAGTCTTTCCTTTTATGTCTTTCATTTCATTGAATCTTGACTTATGAGGGGGGCATCATTACCTCTCATAAGTTATTTAAGGAAGATTTGACTTGGGGTTTCATCTCCTATCATTGAATTCACTTGCTCCTTTGGATTTTCATATGAGATGTATTTGCATTTGGACATCACACTACACTAAGTGAACAGTAGGATGTAGTGGTTATAAAAAAAGACTAGACCTTTTTACAACTAGTCAATGTTGTGGTCACCCAATTTTCATGCTTGTATTTTGCATCATTTGATGTGAAAGTAATTGTGAAATTTATTCCCTTATAAATTTTCAAAACCTTGCTAGTTTATTCTACCCCACTTTACAATACCCTTGTTAGGATTTGGACAATTATACTTAGAGTATTTTGGTCATTTTTGCTTGGTATGTTTTGAGACTAGAACTTGTTTATTTGTTCATAAATCCATGTAAAAAACAATTTGTATATACATCACTCTTTTTTCTAAAGAGGCATCATGTTAGCCATTTTACACCACACTTGTGCCTTGAATTTTTTGCTAAACTTGTTTGTGTGTGTGTTATTTGAGTTGAGGAGGGTAGTGTTATGCTGCCCAAATCATGTCAAACCATTTGTGCCTTTGAGTCTTTCAAAACATAGCATTGATAACATAATTAGAGAATGCTTATGCCATTAAGCTACTTAAATTGTTTCAAGACTAGTTTACCTTATATCAAAAACCATTATTTCAAACCATTTTATGTATACCATTTAGACCTTTGTCTTATGTTGTCATGTTGTCCAATCTTATCTAGCTTGTTTGGTAAAATCCTCATTTTCAATGTTAAGTTTTAAATTAGCCTTGTCAAGTTTGGATTCAAACATTAATTGATTTTTATTTAGGCCTCAATTTATGGAGCTAATACACATATCTTTCTCTTTTGGATTGCATAACTTTAGATAATTGATTACCCAAATTTGAAAACTATTAATGATTTGTTTGTTTAGTGATTATCCTCATCATTTTTTGTGACTTTATTTGGGAAAACACAATCTTTATTCAAAATCCTTTTGTCTTATACCTTATGCCAATTGATCATATTTATGGTTGATTCCATGTGTTGGGTCTATGTCAAAGTTGTTTCCAAACTTGTTCGATTAAATCAAATCACATCAACATTTGTTTCAAGTCTAGATTTTGAAACTATTTAGCCAAAATTCCTAGTGCATGCCGATTTATTTGAGCCTAGATTTTGACTCCACATTTAGACAAAAGACCTAGTAACTCAACTTTTCCCTTTCCTAGTTTAGAGCTTGTTTAGAAAACTTTGAGCTAGACCTTTGACATGTTGATTTTTATTCAAATGCTTGACCTTTTATGTGTATAAAATTTTACATTAGACATTTGATGTTAGGTTGTTTTATGCCAAGTATTATCATAAACTATTTTGGAGATACAACTTCACTTCTAGACCATATTGGAGATATAATTCCACCCCTTTGACCAAGTTTGAACCATTTGTCCTTTAGATATTTTTTTAGAGTTTGTATAACTCTAATCCTTTTTATTTTGGAGATTTTAACATTTACGCTGATATGTCTCACTACACTTTTGATGGAGTCATGTAAAATCCAACTTATGATAGAATGGCCACACAAAATCCCACTAAGAACCCCTATAGAGAAATATTTTCTAAGTTTTATTATTTTCCCTACAATACTCCATATGGGGAACATAGTCAAAATACACATAATATAATTTGAGACCTTGATTGGCATATGAGGCTTGTGAGGAAGACTTTGAAGATCCAACTATAGATAATGTTGTTTGGGATACAGATCCATACCCTCTTTACAATAATCATTACATGGAAAATAGTCAAGAACTAACTTATGAGCCAACTCACAACTAAGATGATATGGTTTATAAGGAAGACTTGGACGCTTTGGCTTATGCAATTAATCAGGATCCACCACATCATACCATTTCTATTCTAGGACCATGATGTCACATCATTTCCATACCAAGACCTCATCCTTTGGTTTTTGTAATCAATCAGGTTTCATAATGCCAAACTATTTCTATACCAAGACCTCATCCTTTGGCTTATGTGAGTAATCAAGCTTCATAATCCCCTTCATCATTTTAGGACCTAGTCTTTTAGCTTGTGTAAGTAATGAATCTCCATAATTCCCCTTCATCATACCAAGACCTAGTCCTTTGGCTTGTGTGAGTAGTCATGCTCCCCAAGGCCCTACCATTATCCAACCATAAGTCATTCCTCATCTACTACCAATCCCATCCAAACCTCAACCGATCCAATCCTTCAAAGACCAAGCTATGTTCAAAACTAGTATTTTCCAACTCATTGGAAACCAAGGCCAAGAGAACCAACCAATCCAAGATGTTTTTATTGAATCAACCATTTGTGATAAGTTAACCTATGATAAATTGCCTATGGATCCTATACTAGTTGTTAAGGAGTCTTAATCTAATGAGATAATCTTTGCTGAGTCAATTCTTGATGGTTATAACCACCTTTGGTCAAATCATTACCTTGACCATGTTTTTATTTTTCAAAAGCCTCCTATTAACAAGCCAATCTCTAAGGAGTTATCTCTTGACCTTTTTCCCATTATAGAGGAGTCTCACTTTGACAAACTAGTCTTTATAGAGCCCATTATGCCATCACAGGCCATTACTTATCCAATACCAAATATCCAACAATACATCATTATAATAGAGTATCCATTACATGAATAATTAGAGTTAGATTCATGTTTTATTCTTGAACTAATATCATATTTAATGTCAGAATCAAAATCAACATTAGTCTCAACTTCATATTCAGAGTTCATTAAGCTAGAATTAGATTTAGAAGAAGAATATGTTCATGGATGTTACAACATAGGTTATGTATACCTTATAGATCAATTTAGATACATTTGTGATCCTTCTATAATTTTTTAAGATGATTAATTTAGCCTTGACATAAGTTATCCTAGTATCTTATATGAGGATTGTGAAACCTCTCCCCATTCCATTACCATTCCACATGGCATTACCATCAACCAAAATAGCCATATCATTGACATTCCATCTCCCACAAGTGTCAATTAGGATTGAAAGAATCATACTTTGTTGAACTACATCCATGGTGACATATTAATTGAAGAAGTGCAAGGAGGCTAAGACCACATTCATAGAGGAAAAGAACACTCTCCTAGTGAAATTTTTTTAGAGGTGCTAGGGAAAAATCAAAGTCACAACTCAACATCTTCTAGTGAAAAATTTTCAGAGGTGCTAGGGAAAAATTAAAGTCACAACTCAACATCTTCTAGTGAAACTTTTTTAGAAATTCTAGAAGATAATCAAAGGAAAAAGTCAACATTCCTTAGTGAACACTACTTAAAGGCACCAATAGTTGAGCAAACAAGTTCTTCACTACTTGATGAAGACAAAATCAAAGATCAAATCAAAATAGCTTCTTATCTACAACCTAATTAGATGGTAACTACTCTCAAGATCAAACAACATAAAAATTTGGTGGTCCTATTGAGAGAATAGGTCTTCAGCCCCATCACAACCAAAGTTATGTCAAATATGATATTAACAACATTACATGTGACTAAACATCCTGATCTTCATTTATTCTCCAACCATTCCACATTCTATTATCATCTACCAATCCATTTCATAAACAAACCTACCATCCATTATTTATCCTTATTTACCATCCATGGTCACACTTTCCTTTATAGAGGCTACAAAGATACCTTGTCTCGACACTTAAAGGAATCAAAATCAATAATTAAGGAAGAACATAATAACATCCTTGGCATCCAAATTTATATCAATTTTTTGATAGATTAGTTATTTAGATGAGGTGTGGGAGGGAAATTAACATGATTGAGTATTTTATATGTATAATGTATTGATTAGGACGTGTATCTCCATCTCAACAAGAAAAATAGAATCATATGTCATTTACCACACCCAAGCCAAAAACATGTACCATACTATTTCACATTGCCATGCCATTTCCATTGTTACATATCCATTTTCCATTATCAAATATTCTTGCTATTCACCCTATCACTTAGGGGCAAACCCTCTTACTATTTCATACATCCAATCATTCCATTCCTATCTACATCAAAGCCTATTTTTAGTCATCCTACCTAATCCTATTTTGATCTTGGTTCATTTGGTTCTTCCAATACTTTTTATGAGAGGATTCCAATCAAGTTTCAACAATAAATCTAATTCATGTTTAAAATGACAGTCTATGAAAGTAGTGTGATAGTTGATATGGCAAGATATCTTTCATTTTCCATTCTGTATCAGGTTTATTTATGTGAGCTTGATTATAATTGCATATGGGCAAATTAGTTTTTCACTAGTCTTGCTACTAATTATAACCACCTATGGGAAAATTAGTATCATTAACCTATGATGTTGTAACCTAGTTATAACCATTTGAGGCTATTATAGACTTAGACAACAATGCTAGAAAGTGGACATCCTGGGTCCCAACACTATAGTCCAACTTATAGCACTATTTTTTAGGGGGGAAGGGACCCTCAGGGATAGCTATGTGCCTAAGAGAGGAGTCCAAGATAGCAAAGGATGAATCTATAAGGCTTCAAATGATTAGGAAATAGTGAAAACATTCCTAAATGGGTTGTATAAGTAAGTAAGAGAGACCTATGGTTTGGGTGTCATAAGTCATGCTCAAGTTGTATAAATTGAATCTTAGTATGAATAAATTTTCCCCCCACCATTATTATAAGAATACATAAAATAAAAATACTGGGTTAAAGGGGAAAAAAAGCATACCTTAACTTAACTGTGAGGCTAAGCCCAAGAATTTGTGTGATGTTGTGTTATGCATAGTGAGAGCATGTTGTATTGTGTAAGTCTATTATGCTACTGGGTTATGCTAGGTAATGTTGGAAGTATGTGAAACCAAGAGTTATATCAATGAATGAGTTAATTGCTCAATCCCTTGGAAGTTGGATCAATAATGTAAAGGTAGGCCCTCTGGCTCCATCCTCTCCAACTATGTGAAGTTAACAAATCATGTGTGTGTTAATCAATGTCTAGACCATGTGTCCAATCCCTCTAAATAGGTGGCTCAAGAATACAAAATATAGCTATTCCTTTTGCTCCATCATTTCCCTATGATGTGAAACTAAATGAGAAAATATTGGTATAGATGAATGTCATATGAGATGTCTCATGGAGCCCTTGAATGTGTTGTGATCTAACAATGTTGGCATGGATAGCCGAATGTAAACTAGAAACTAGGCCACTATTAGCCACTTCAAAATATGGATCTTAGACTTATATAAAATCCCCTCCTAAGAATAGAATCAAGGCTTAAGAAGCCACATGAGAACTCATGTACATAGGAAGCAAACTTATATAAAAGTTTACTTGAATATGATGTCAAACACATACAGATAGAGTAAGGCATGCAACTACTAGGAATGTGTAAGAAAATGCAATAAAATTAGAAATAGAGAAGGCTTATGTGCCACACACATTGCCCCTAATAACTAATGTTTAGAACATAGATTCTAAACTAAAAATTATATCAACTACCATGTTTGAACTAAAAATGGAAACCCTAATGCAATGTATGATGCCCCCTATATGTATATTCTTTGAGAAAAATAAGTGCTATGAACTATTGATTTCTAGACTAAGCTATACTAGTAAAATTGTGACTAAACTCACCTCTCTACTTAATTATAGAAAAACTAAAAATTATACTATTTGGACAACAGTGCTATAAATTGAACACTTTAGGATCTAATGATATATTCCCATTTTGGCACTATTGTCTAGAGCCAAAACTGATGACTGATTTATATTCTCTACTATTTTCCTGGTATGGTTTGCCTATGATAAGTTTTGGATTATGGACTATACTATTATGAAATTGCATTTTTGACTGTTAGGAATTCTAATCTCTATGAAAAAAACCCTTATTTATTACCCCCTCTTATAAGGGTAAGAATGAAGACCTTACAATGACTACCCTTAGAAGAATATGCCCTATAAGTGTGTTAAGCTATAAAAACATTTGATAGAGCATTGATGTACATTATCTCAAGATATATGAAAAGTTTTATAGAAAGATTATTAAATCCATAGGGGTATGCCTAGATAGATATAATAATGTAATAACATGTGCATAAGAATAAACTAGAATTCAAAATGTTAGTTGTTAGTTTTTAGTGGCATAGAGGGATGGAACATGATGTCCATCATGGAATCCAAAAATCAAGGTAAATAAATGATTGGAATCATGGAATTACACACAAAGATAAGTAATAAAGTAATAAGCATGCAAATAAAGAAGCAAGAAACACATAAGGGTGGTCAAGGGGCTAAATAAGCACACAAAGCATGTTTAAATGCCACATACACACACAATGGGAATAAGCAAAGGTTGGCACAAGGGCCACAAGAACATGAAAGGAACACAGAAAGGACATTGGGCAAGTGTCCAAAGGCACACAAATATAGATAAGAATAAAGGACATGGGAAAATGTCTTAAAATGCAAGAAATAAATAAATAGGAACTAGAAAATGCAAACACATCTAGATAATCAAAGTAAAGAGTGGAAGCATGCAAAGTACTAGAAATATAAACATGCATCTAACTATGGAAATCAAGAAGCAAGAGTATACAAGATATGTAATATAAGACTAATGTATATGCTATGAAATATAAAAGTGTGATATATGCTAAAGGATGTCAATGTGATATCTATGTAAGAAAGTAAGGAACATACTAAAATAAGATATATATATATATATATATATATAGTGTAATAATGACATAACTTGGCTGGTGTAGTCATGTAGAGTATGGCCCGAATGGGTAGATGTATCGATATGTAACTAGAATTTAGAAGTAAGATGCCCCATTGATGGGTGAATTAAAGCAATCAAGGATCTGGATGCACTACACACACTCAAAAAATATCAAGTGAAGCCTAGTAATATAGATAAATCAATGAAAAATAGCATATAATAGTGTAATGTAAGTCTAGAATAATGGTTAGCAATGTAAAACATATATGATGCATATAATTGACATGGTTTTATATTTTTGAAATATTACATTATTTTTGTATTTTGAAATATTTGATCTATGTAAAATAAATCAGAGAAAACTATGTATAATCAATACTAGAAGGAATGATATTAACTATGGAGTCTCATGTGAGACTCCCTATCATGGTGTCCTATATCAAGGAGTGGAATCATGCATGATCATGAAGCATAATGGAAACGTTGAGACTATGGCTTTGAAATTTGTATATGCTATAAATGCTCTAAAATATCTAAAGTAGAAATTGACTATGGGGACCCTTTATAATTTTGAGAAGTGGATATAGCTTTAGGGCTCTTAGGGACCCATTTTTAAGTATGATAAACTTATTGAACATGTGTTCTATGTGTAGATGCATGAGATCTCAATGAAACTACTCTAGGTGTGAATATTGTAGCTAAAAGTTGTCTAGAATCCCAAAGTTATGGAGGTGTATGAACCTTATATAATGGTAATGGATATTGTATATATGTCTGATGTTGAATTGGATAAAAAATAGGTGGTAGAGGTAGAACTAGTAATGGAACTGAAACTAGATCTAAAACCATAAGTTGCAACTTGTATGGAATTTTAGTAACTATGATAATCTGATTAGCGTGAATGAATTTCATGCATCAATGTACTATAGATGGAACTACTTGGAATAATTGTATCCAAGGTCTACCAAGTAACATGTCAAAAACTCTTATGCTAGGAACTATAGTAAATGAGGTGGTCATGTGTGTAGGACCAACCTATAGAGGAATGAGGATCTCACCCAATGTAGTCTGACTATGTCCACTAAAACCACTAATAACTATATTTATTGGAGTAATAGCCTACTCTATATAATGCAAGTACTATAGTAGTGCCATAATACACATGTTAACACTAGATCCATTATCAATTAGAACACTATGAATGGTATGACCTTGAATAAAATATCTAATGAAGAGTGCATGATAATCTATGTCATCCTCAATAATCTCCTTCTTGAAAAAAGAGATGGAAGGATAAACTAAAATGTGAGAATGAAAAGTACCATTCATGTGGCTCAATGGATGTGAATCAGCTATTAGTTCCCTTTATGTAACTGGTGGAGGATGTGCTTGATATGCATAATGTTATCCTAATATGTCCTATGTCTCTGACTTGCCATGCTATGGAAATGGATTTGAAAATATTTTTAGTGACTTATCCTAAATTGGTTTGGCTGGAGGAGGCTCATCTAAATTGTCTAGATCAATTTAATTGCCATCAATTAGATCATTTATCTTATGCCTAAGATTAATTCATATATTTAGTAGGGCTTAGTTCCCTATGATAGTTACAAAATGCATTTTGGTCATATCTTTGTGCAAGAGGCTTTGCTAGATCAATTTATCTGATAGGAGGAAGAGATATGATGTTACATTCTAATAACTGATGTAGAACTCTAGCTGGAGGAACTGGTAGATTTATAAAAGGTTACTAAGGAGGTGTTGATAAAGTGTCTCTCTATGAGGGATCTGAAGCCACATTAACTATCTGCTAAGTTAGTCCTTTACTATCATTGAATTTGACCTTATATGGGTTTTTTTTGTTACTCTTATTAGTTGTATCTAGTGCACTTGTGTACTTAAGTTTACCCATTGAAATGAGTTTGATTTATTTTTATTTTAAAGTGTGACATAATTTAGTGAAATAGGAGAGATGTTTGAACATGATTGTCTCATTTAAAACTATTAGAAGACTCTATTTGAATAGGTCTTATAACTCTTGATCTACCATAAGGCTAGTCATCTTAGCCAATATGGTCTTGTATATGAGAACATACTCGATGAGAGGCTCATTTTATTTTTTATTTTTGTTGTGAAATTTAGGCATATGAAACCTTATCACTAATATTGATATTGAAATATGCTAGGAACATGTCATCAAGAGGATTGAATGCATTAACTGATTGATTTAGTAAACTATAAAACCATTATAATGCATAATCCTTGAGGCTCCTCATAAATAATTTAGTTAATATCTAGTCATTTGGTACATAATCCAAACACGCTATGTGAAAGTCTCTCAAATGTGTCTCTATATCACCCTTGACATCATAAAGAGTGAGCTTAGGTTGTATAAATCTAGGTGGCAAGGGTGTAGTAGCTATATATCATGTCAAAGGTGTATGCAATAGAGTGAAGGAGTCTAATGCCTGTGTAGATCTAGTGGTACTTTGATATATATGTTGTAGCTTGGATTGAAGAGATAAAATCTCTTACATAAGGTCTTCCACATTTGGAGATAGGTATGTACTAGCTATAGTTGGTGGCATAGAAGAAGTTTAGGTTGCTATAGGGGGTTGTTGTGACATAGTTACCCATGTAGTGTCATGTGCAACTAGTGGCTATATGGTTTGAGAAGACTAACCATTAATTACATTTTTTTTTTCCTCTTGGAAGATTCTAATAATTTCATCTTGCATATTTTGGTGTTTGGTTAAGAGTTCTTGAACTCTCTTTTATCAATTTCATCAAATCAGGTATATTGGGCCATTGTTAAAGTAGGAAAACAATTTTAAATGTGTTTAAATGTTTTGAAATAAGTTGTAATATGTAATGTGCTAAAATCAGAAAGTATTGGATATAGGAAACATAAAATTTCAAAATAGTAGTGTATAATCTATGCAAAAAAGGATATGAATCTACCAAACATGTAAGGTAATACCACAAAAAGCAAAGTAAAAACTAGTAAATGGGTCTAGGGATTTTATATAAATATTATTTACAAAATACTATGATCTTTTGAATTTGAAATTGATTTTTTGAGCTAAATATGCAAGATAAAATTCAAAAAATTATGAGAAATTACTTGCTTGAATGGGACCTAGTATGCAACTAGGGTTTTGAGACAAATAAATTTTTTGGAACTTACTATGAATTTTTTTAAATTTGAAATTATTTGTTTATTTATTTTAATATTCACTCAAAATTTGTAGAAAATAAGTGGAATATTACTTGAAAATTACTGGTATTTAGTTGATGCAACTAGGGATTTGAAATGATTTTTTTCAAAATTAATGTAATAATTTGAAAAAATTTCTATAAATTTATATAATTGAGCTTGAAAAATTTAAGAAAAATCTAAAAATATTTCTAAAATTAGGAATATATTTTTCCTAGTGGTTTGAAAGTGTTTGTATGCAAATAGGACCTAGTATGTGCAAACTAGGGTTTAAGTGAATTATTGAAAAAATGTTTCAATTAATTTATAGTTTTATAATTTTTAAATTTAGGAAAAATCAATAAAATATTACAAAAAATCATAAATAATTATCCCTAGGATTTCTAGGGTTTTTGTAGAAAAATTTGAAGTCAGGTTCACCAAATGTTTTACCAAATTTGGGAAACTATAGGTTTAATTTCCTAAATAGTAAAGGGGTATAGATTAAGAGGAAAATTAGTAAATAAAATGTCCCTTAATTATCTTACTAATTTATTAAATCTATAAGTTCTTAATTGATTTCTAAAAATAGCAAACAAAGGGATAGAGAGTAAAACTTAGCTAATTTTGGGCTGAGACAGAAGAGATAGAGACTAAAAATTAATGATCTAGCTCAGTATTTTATCATAAATAGGATCCAAAAGTATATTTTCTACCTATACAAGAGCATCAAAAATGGGACACCTAGAGTTATAATGTTATATTCCAAGTTTTAGCACTGTAGTCTTTAGTGTCTAAGCTTTTTAGGTTCTATTCATCTGCTCTTGGAAATCCTATGCCTAAAATATAAAGTCTTAGTTGTTGAGAAATATCCATGTGTAATTGATTTTATATTCAAGGATCCTAGTTCCTCTTCATTCTTGATAGGTGATCTCTAATCCAAATGGAAAAAGGGGTTAGTGTGAAATATGCATTGAATGTGTGATCACACCCCATGTGTGGGCATGATACTTACATACCAATACTTTGAAGAGGGATCAAGGCAAATGTATTTCTCCTAATTTAAATGTGTATTATTCAATCCTATGTATGCATTGTAAGTGTATGAAAATTTGTGCAAGCTTGAGATGACTCATGACTAGTGTAGGAGCTTGGATAAGCTAAAAGTAATAGTGGTTGGCTATATGTAGAGAAACATAATATTTGATTGAGTGTATTTATAGCTTGTGCCTTTTGAATGATTACCAACCCTTATAAATGACCTTTGAATGGGCTTTTATATCGAAACTAGTGATCCTAGGTTAGATGAACTCATATTAGGCCTACAAGGGAAAAGATAATGATTCAAGAAAATTTGACCATTTAAGGCTATTATGGACTTGGAAAATAGTGCTAAAAAGTGGACACCTTAGTTCCCAGTGATATATTCCAACTTATGGCACTATTTTCCAAGGGAAAGGGACCTTGGGGGATAGATATGTGCCTGGGAGAGGAGTTTGAGATAATAGGGGATAAATCTAGAAGTCTTGAGATAACTGGGAAATAGTGAAAACATGCCTAAGTGGGTTGTGTAAGAAATTAGGAGAGACCTATGGTTTGGGTGTCACAAGTCATTCTCATGTTGTACAAATTACATTTTAGTATGACTACACTTACATCAATTAGTGCATACATAAGCATCTATGAAAGCAAAAAATATAAAGAAATGAGATATATGTGAAAAAACCTCTAGGTTAATAAAACCCACTGATACACAAATTTTAATACTATAATATAAGTAATTAATTGTTCTTTTAGTGAGGCACCAACCCCATAATAATTACCAACCCCTCACTAGTCAAGCACTAACTCAACTAGTGCTTTAGCAATCTTTAACCTACAAGGAGGAAATAACCCCCTAGGAAATCAAGAAACAAATCAAATACCTTAAATATTTGATCACTCTTAGATACTTTTTTCTTATTTAACTTATGATTACCTCCTTTGTTTTCTCTTCTCACACTTCTTTCTCTCTCAAATGGCCTATTAGGCCTTCTCGCTCAATTAGCCCTCTCATTGGAAGAATTAGGTCAAATTACCTTTCTCAAAACCTATATAAACATAGTTATATACTCATTTAATAGTAATATAATTTATATTATGATATTCAATCCCTTAACATATTCTCAAAAAATCTATATCCTTCATTCAATAGCTCAATACTCTAACTAATCAAAATAGGCTTATTAGGCCTTGACTTTATACTTGATTCTTTCTCATACCCATGTTGGTTAGCCAAGGACCTCACCATAATTTTATTATGATTTGAATATATCACTAAACATGTTTAATAATTTAAACAAACATTAAATATGTTTGTCAATCGCCTTAAGGGCTAAAAGCAATATTAGGCCTAATAGAGACATAATGCAATTAGGCCTTCCCTAAGCACACATTTCACTTAGACATACTTTAAACACTTTGAGACTTCACCAATGGATGAAAAACTTCATGTGTCACTTTAATATTCCCCTCATAATCTCTACTTATTCCCCTAAAACCATTTGGTTCTTTTCACTGTTTGATCCATCCAATTAGGTCTACTTGCCATTAGGCCTTCTCACTGCTAGAAATTATGTCTTAAAATTTTGAAACATATACAAAATTTACCACATAACACAAAAAAATAATATTAATATTATTTTTATTACTTAATATACTTCCCCAAATTATTTTTTCTCCACGACATAGGCAAAAAGGCCTCAAGAACATTCCTATAAATGGCTTACTCAGAACCACCAAACACTGTCAACAAATAGTCAAAAACATTTGGCTCTCCATAATTGAATAGGGAATTAAAATGAGTAAAAATACATTAAAATAATCCTATGAGACCTTTATAACAGATTAAATATCATTTTATCCTCCAAATTAATTAAAAATGACTCATAAACATCATTTTCACACACACACATAGAAAGTTGCCTATAGAACCAAAAACATAGTCAAGAAAATCAAGTCATAGAACATTTGTGGGAAAATTTATGTGATATTAAAATGGTTTTTAATAAATATTAAACATCATTACATAATACATGAAAATTTATATTTCATGGTTATATATCAATATTGGTTTTTCAAACCAATTCCATAACTTCACTCTACACAGACTTCACTTTGTTAGACAAGCTAGTTTGATGACAACTTTTTACTTAAGTATAGGCATAATAAATAATTCTACATAAATAATATATGATTAATAGGTATTAAATAATTACCTCATTAATTAATATCCATCCCTAGTATTTTACAACCAATCCCTAATCTCATTATCATTCTTGCCTAGTTTTCTCATTGTTTTGATCATTAGACTATTTAGGGATAGGTTAACTTATATAACCAGTTAAACACATTTTTTGTCTAAAATATACTCAAAAAATTTCATGGTCATAAAATATAATTTTTAAACATCACTTTCGATCCATTTTCTTGCTTTGACCTAGTCAACCCTGCCTACTACATCAAAATTCCTAGAAATAAGGGTTTTCCTATAGCTTCTACTCAAATTCAAGACAAACCAAAACCATGTGAGGAAACATTTAAGAATATTTTATATGTTAAAAACATAAATCTATGTCAATAGTACCATTATAAGTCATAACCAACTAGATCTTTCTTATCAGGTCATTATAAGGGTTTTGAGAGGGTTTTTACTGGTTTCACTTCTTAGCAATTATTCAAAAGGATTGCCCCTAATATTAAAAAAAAATCCATAAAAATCAAGATAATGACCTTCCCCAACTTCCATGAATTTATCAGGATCTCATGCAAATTTTTCACATGCCAACAAGTACAAGAAATCTCTTCTCAGATCTATAACACCCCATTTTATACACACAAGGAACCTTATCATAGGTTTTCATTATTTCTCCTTTAGGTATTAAATTCAAACTTTATCCACACACTTAACATGACATCTCATATATTTTTAATTTTTTTCAATATCTATGTGACTTTTATAAATGATCTTGACCCCTCATTAGGCCATTATAGGTCAGTTTATACATTAGGCCTTACACTCCTAATCATACTTAGAATATGATCATGCCTTGAAACCTATTTAATTGTCTTTAAAACCTCATAAAAATGTCATGTGACCTCATATCCTACTCATAAAATACCAACCTTACTCACACAGGTCTCAAATGGCTCAACTCACATGCTACTAGGTTGATGTCATTTCATTCATTCTTTCAAGTAAAGATTAAGCCTCAAAACTAGACCTTAAAACTCATCAGTAAGCTTCTTTGTCTCTTGATCATTTTTGACACATATTATAAAAATTTATAATTATTTTACTAACCCAAATCACAAATTTTTACCATGTATACAACTTCTTTTATAACTATACCAAGCTACTCAAGATACCTAGTACTCAGATTTTGGACACAAACAAGCTAGCTCTCAATGATATCATTATTAAAAAATGATTCTCTAAAGATAAGCCTATTATCATCAAAATTTATGAGATATATCGCATTATCACCTTATTTGAAGACCTCATATATAATAGAAAGACTAGTTTACCCATATGTGCTCACGTTGTATGATCCTTAGTACTGGGGCTCAACAATATGCTTCTTTTAAACCTTGAACTTGACCTTGACATGTCATCAATCCTTAGAATAAATACCAGGTTTCTTTCAAATTCTCTCTATAATTTATTTATCACACACCACTTCACCAAGCATGACATCAACTCTTAATTCTGACATGAGGTATATTCGACTTAACAATGACATTAATGCCTTAATAACAACACTAGTAACATACCTCAACATAATCTCACCCCAATATCACAACATTTACACCTACCTTCATGATATTTCCCTTAAAATGATTTAACATGATACCAAAAACATATTTCATCCATAACACTTCTTGATATACCTTACTCAATGATACACTTTGTCATAAATACTATGATGAGGTGTTGCTTCATTATTTAAATTTGAGAGAGCTAATTTATCAATCAAATACATTTATAACAAGATATATGGGGCCCATACTATTAGAATGGTCCTTACTAATAAAATACTTCACATGGGATATTAATGTCTAACCATGGAAAATTATGCATGCATCTATATCAATAAATGTGTTATTTTCTATAATCATGGTGATTTGATTCATGCTCCATCACAAGAATTACATCCATTCACAAATATTTGGCCATTATCAATGTGGGAACTCAATCTCATAGTGAAGATAAATCCCACTTCATTCAATAGACATAATAACATCCTAACTATCACCAAATATTTTACAAAGTGGGTGGATTCCATTCCTATCACTTATGTATTCGAGAATCAAATCTCTAAGTTCATCCTTAATCACATAATTTATCATTATTGCATTCCCTCCACTATCATTTTTGATAATGGTAAGTCCTTAAAAAATAAGCTTGTAATATCCATTTGTTCTCAAGTACAGATGGTCCACCCCTTATTATTCCAAATGTAATGACCAAGTTGAGGCATCCAATAAAACCATTCTTAAAATCCTAAATAATATCATTAATGATGCTAGTTGTGACTAGAAATCATATATTTTTCCTACCTTATGGGATTATCTTACCACCATTTCTAACCCATATGTGAAAAACCATATTACTTAGTCTTTGGATTAGAATCCATCCTCCCTATCAAGATAGAGTTTCCTTATCTACTTATTGCACTACATGATCTCATTGGTGATAAGAGGTATCAACTATCTAGGCTAAAAGAGTTGGAACTCCTAGATGAAAAAGGATAGTTACCCTAAATAACCTCAAAGCATATCATAATTGGCTATGCCATAGATATGATAAACAAATCATATCTTAATATTTTTAAGTTAGTGATTTTTTACTCAAATAAGATTAGAAAAACACCAATGTAGACCAAGAAAAGGAAAGCAATTTTGAGCCCAATTGGCTAGGTCTATACATCATAAAAACCAAGTATGACTCAAGTGATTATTAATTAGCTATATAATATGGGAAAGATATAGATGAGCCCATGAAGATCATGTATCTCAAGTGATTTTACACTTGACACATCAACACATTATCTATGAGTACCTCAATTCTTGGGGGAAGTTTCCCATCTCTTTCACATCCTTCACCCATTTGTGATCTAATATGTATCATAATCTCAACATCCCTTTACCTTTTTGACCTTGATGATAATTTATAAGTACTATAGAATAAAACCAATTTAACATTATCAGAATATTTATGTGGATAGTAAATCATCTCATTGATTTGGTGCCTAGTTTTGGTAGATATTGGACACATCTAGTCAACATAGGTGTCCAATCTTTACTGGAAGAATTCTAACATATTTTTATACTATGTCTCTTGAACTGACTACAAAGTGATTTCATATTTTTTTATGATTTTTCATAGATAGAGAGCATCACATACTAGTAAACCATCTAAGTTATTTATCCTCTTATCATTTTTATAAATAGTAAGTACAATGATTTATTTTATTATATGTGTACATTCAGATGTGTGTAGTTTATTAATTATCTTATTCAATCTAATTATTCATATTTTTAGATTATTTAGATCACTAAACCCAAAATAAGCTAAAATACTTCCTCTACACTAGTGTGTTCTCTAATTTAGTTGGTTTAAATGGTAATCTATTTATCATGATATCTTATTTGCATTTTGTCTCTTCTACATGATTTATTGACACAACATGCTCCTTATTTAATTATGTAATATTTTTTTTAACCTCATTATTTTATTTTCATCATTATATAAAAGTGGGAACTCAAACACTCTATGCCCCATTTCACCACATATAAAGCCTCTACCCATGAATCCTCTATCTCTTCCTCTTCCATAATATTTCTACCTCTATTAAGATATCCTCTACCTCTCTACATGATATTTTAGATAATAAAATATGGTATTAAATATTTTAAAATATTATTTTTGACCTAATTTCACCCTATATGACTTGTGTGTATATATATGAATCTTATTTTCCATTCTCTCACATCCACATGCTTTCCATGGGTCTGATCCTCTTTAGTTTCAATTAGCCACCTACAAGAATTCCCACATTATATGACAAACCAAAAAAATAATCATACTAATAAATACCCCTATCATTGTATTATTATTCATGTATATGAGATAAAACCATCAGACTTAAATGGTAAATTCTAGTACCATCCAAACCTTATAGTTTATTCTAACATAAAGTAATGGCCACATTTCAAATTTAAATAATTCCTATGGGTCTAATTGTATGTTTTTCATGTTGGTGAAGTGAGAAAGTACCCAAAGAGTCTTATATAAATATAAAATAGGTATAATCCTATTATGGATCTAGGAATGATTTATCAATCATAACCAAACACTTGCACATTTAAATCCACTACTCTATTCTTTCCACTTATGCCATTAGTCATAAGAAGCATGTCTTGTCCAAGCTTTAATCCTCTCAAATACAAATCATATTTTTCATTTTCCAAGTATAAAAATTTATATAATGGGCTGCATAAATTCAAGGACCATTATTGCACACATTCACCTATGTATTTTGATTTCCCTCTTTAGAATATTTAATATGTAGGCAACACTTTTCCATTTAATAGGGAGTGGGTGGGTTCATATAAAACCACATTTTACCCTATTTTTTAGGCTTAAACCTGGTGTCAATAATTTAACCTAGGGTTTCAAGAGAAGGAGATGGGTTTTTAGGGATCACACATAAAGAAATAAGAAAATTCATCACATTATCCCGTACCAAAACAAAAGATAAATATTTACACATATAAACCATAAATTTAATAACATAGGGATTTATGGGAGAAACTAAAATTTGATGTTATAATTAAAGTGATTCCAAAATTTTAATTCCTAATCTAAACAACTCAAAGTCAAATTTTCTACCTCTCCTATCACCTCCCTTAAATATCATTTATACAAAGTATATTATCCATATTAATAATTTCCATTATTAGTAAGTGAAATTATAAAATCAATTTATACTTTTACATTCATATTAGTGATTAATGATGCTAAAAATATCATCTTATTGAAAGCAACAATTTTATTTACACACTAGACTTGATATGTAAATATTATTTGTGAACCTAACTCTAATACATCAAAATTTTCATGAGAATGATCACTAATATTTACACCTCCCTATTTAATCAGATATAATTTTCAAAAGTTATTTACAGTCTACTTACATTATTTAAATTCTTCTACAATGTCACATACAATCACCAAAAGTCACAAAATTTCAGCCTTCTTCCACTTCTATTTTTTCAAAAGTGTAATAATATATTCATATTCATGATGAATTTAATTGAAATCATGAATTTACATTAAACTTAAAATTAATTAGATCATGGAAAAAAAAGATAATATTTTAAGGCATTTGGTAGCATAAATAATTAAATGGCATGGCATGTGCCCATTGTTTTGGGATACCTACATATCTACTATTGTAAAATAAGGGTCATTGTAGTTCTATTTTGATTTTGTTATTACATGTCTACATTGTGATAAAATTATGGTGATAAAAATAATAACCTCTTTGAAAGTGAAAAAATTATTTACATGCTAGACTTGATATGTAAATATTATCCATGAACCCAACTCTAATACACTAAACTTTTCACTAGAGTGATCACTAATATTTACATCTCCTTATTGGCTGACCTCTACTTTTCACAAGGTATTTAATTTTTTAGAATATTGTTTATGTTATTTTGGTATGTCACATAAACTCCCCATATGTCACAAAATTTAAATTTATTCCACTATTTAATTTAATTTCACAAGTTTAAAAATATATTTAAATTCATGATTTGAAATCCATTCATCATGAATATGAAAATAAGATTAAACTTAAAATTAATTATATGATGGGTTAAATGGTATTTTGAAGAATTTTTTTAATATAATTAATTAAATAACATAGCACATTCCCATTGTTCCTAGTTATCTACATATATGTTATTGCAAAATTAGGACCATTGTAGTTCTACTTTTTTTTACATGTTTACATAGTCATAAAATTGTCATGCTAAAATAATAAAATAATTGAAAAAAATACAAAATGATCCAAAATAATGTGGAAAAAATATCATTCCATAGCATTCAAAAATTTCCTCACTCTTATGATAATAATTATATCTCAGACTCTATAAACCAATATTACTAAAAAAAACTAGTAGTCACTAGCTCTCGATGATGTGCTTGGTTTAACATATGTCTAGATTATTGGAGTAACTTGAAAAATATTTTTATATAATAATTAATTTTAAATTATTAGAATATTTTTTTATGGAATAATTTTTGGATATAATCAAGGATATATATCTTTAGTTTTTAGTAGGTTTGAAAGGTTTGACACATTGTTCCCAACTTTTTTCTATAAATGTAATATATGTCTATATATGATACTAGATTTTCCGTGTAATGCAATTAATTATACTTAAATCATATATTTTAAATAATTTTTATATTTTAATTAATGTGTGTGTTTTAAATGAGCATTAATTTTATTCTATATAGATAAAACTATTATGTAATTAGACATTCTAAAAGTATATTCATTATGCATTAAAAACAAGGTCAATGTGCTTATACTTATTGACTATTATTTAAATATTAATTTTTTTATTAAATTGACATGATATAATCAATAAATTAATTTATACCTAGTTATCTCTCAATGACGTGATAATTTTAGAATAACAAATGCAATCCATATTAAATATTCAAATACCAAAGTTGAAAACCTAGCAACTATTAGGCTCCAAATATTCTAGGTTATCAATAATGTATTATCTCTATAATTATTAGTATCTATTTTTATTCCATTTAATTATTTTTCCATACAAATATTATTTAGATTTATTAGGTGTTACTATAGGTAATTTGGGAATATAATCCCACATTTATGATGATATGTGATCATGTCTAGCTTCCACCTATATATGTACCTTTCCTAAAACTATTTTGGCTAATGATAAATGATCTAATGAATGATAATGATGATGATGATGATGATGATGATGATGATGATGATGATGATGATGATGATAATATGTGATCATGTCTAGATTCCACCTATATATGTACCTTTCCTAAAACTATTTTGGCTAATGATAAATGATCTAATGAATGATAATGATAATGATAATGATAATGATAATTATAATGATAATGATAATGATAATGATAATGATAATGATAATGATGATGATAATGATGATGATAATGATGATGATGATGATGATGATAACGATGATGATAATGATGATGATAACGATGATGATAATGATGATGATAATGATGATGATAACGATGATGATAACGATGATGATAATGATGATGATAATGATGATGATAATGATGATGATAATGATGATGATAATGATAATGATAATGATAATAATAATAATAATAATAATATCTTGATTATTGAAGACTTGCTTCTTCTGGCTCGTGTTTGATTTTGATTCTACAATAAGTGTATCTACTGTATAACTTATTTTTACATATTACAAATATTTTGATTCATATCTACTTAGACCTCAATCCTTGATTGCATCCTAATATTCCATGGCATAAGAGCATGGTTTATAGTAGTTGAATGCCAAAGTTCCTATTTTGAAATCTTGAGTTTTAACTTGCATGTCATAGATCTACTAATCATTGACCTAAAACATAAAAGATTCACCCTCTCATATTTTTCTCTTCCTATGGTGTCCTTGGTTGATCCATATTCAAAAAAATAAAAAGGGAAAAGGTGTATATTGATGGTCATATTTCACCTAATATATTTTCATAAGGTACTCATCCTAGGGCCTAGACCTTCGTCATATGGGATTTTAGACCTTGGTCAAAGCCAACCCAAGGGGGATTAAATTTTGTTTGAAATTTTGAGTCAAATTTTTTCACACCCAAAAAATTATGAAAATTGGAGATTTATTTTGTGACCAAAAACTTTAAACTCACATAATTTTTAGCCTATTACTCCTTTTTAGGCACCATTTTTTTGAAAGTGAAAGTTTCTAAAGATCTACACATTGGTGTTTTTCTAAATGTTTGTAAAATTTAATGTATGTAGATTTATGGGGGTTATATTTCCTTTTTTCTCTCTTACACGCTCTAATTTTGCAACTAAAGTGTCATAATTACACATGTTACTCTTATTTGTGGATGTATTTTCGACTGAGTCAAGCATTCATTTTATAAGCATGAATTATCACTTATGTCACTAACTGACATATTTATCTCCTTTGAGATGCATTTTTAGCTAAGTCTAATGTCTATTCTCTAATATATATGATCAATAGACCAATATGAGGAAAGCTTAATCTTTGTTCCTTATTCTCGAAAGGATGAACTACACTTCATAGTGTTTGTGCATGGAATGTTTTTCACTCAAAAAGACCTCTATAATTTTTATAAGGATAGGTTCTTACACCCACTATCCAATTTTATCTCAATGACTAGCTCAATTCATGTGATATGGTATGGCTACTTATTTCTAAATGTTTCTATGTATCTACACCACCACTTGAGCACATGGAGTGTCTTTTCACTATTTGGAGTATTCTTCAAAATCTCTATAGATAATATCCTTCTGATATTTTAATCTCTCCACCTCCTATCAGAGACTCTTCTTATGTGGTTATATCTTATCCTCCTCTTATAATTTCTTGTAATGACATATTTATGTTAGATATTTTTATTCTCTTGGTTGAACCACTCCATGAGATGAGTTTTTGCCAAACCTGATATGTCTCTTTATAGAAACCACTTTCATTCCTATACATAATGTTTCTCTTCCTTATACATCACAAATTTTCCCATCAGAGAAGTATATTGTATCCATTTATGAGAGTGTCCCTATTATGTTATGTGGGACTTCTATATTTTTAGAGATCATAAATGACTCATCCTTTCTTGTGGATCCTCATTATTCAATATTGAGGGTTATTGATTCATGCTTTCTACTTCACATGGACATTATTTTAATTAATGTTACATGTCCTTCTTCTAACATGTATACTTTAGTGGATTTAATTTTAGTTCATATGCATGATATTCCATACATATGCCACACTTTAGATTTAGACCATATTAAGATATATTCATACTAGTACCTTCATATTCCATTATGAAATGGATAGATTTTTAGAGTAATTATTTTTTTATTCCTCTTGCAAAGGGAAGAAACGTTTTTTAATGTTAATGGACCTTATTTAATATTTAATTATAGGATATCATCATTGACATCATTCATATTTTAGGGATTCTAATTCTTCTCTATCTACTTCTGGTGGAATTATATCTATTCTTATGGGAATATTTTCTTGTACTTAGATAACTTATTAATCTTTGTTTTCATGACCCAATTCTACCACCCACTTAAAATATTATATTTTCTGATATTACATATATTTTTCTTCATGTCTAATCAAATCTTAATCCTTAATTTCATCCTAATCTAAAAATAATTGCATCAAAAAAATGAATAAGTAAATAACATATCTCACACCCATTATTTTAGATTTCCTATGAATCTACTATTATAGAATCAAGGACACTATAGTCATACTTTATTTTCTCACTTACATTTTTTCACTATGATAATAAAATTATGCCATTTGAAATAAGAAAACTATAATCATTGTGTTTTCCACTCGAGAGGTGAAGCCTTTGGTAAATAGACTAGTTCAAGTTAGAATATTTTAAAACCTCAAGTTCCCACTAAGAAACCAAACTTAAAATATTAACTTAAATACTTTAAAATTCAAAGGATTCATAATATGCTTGATGAATCACACATTACAAATTATTTATAGACATAAAGTGAGGTGTGGTGAATTACACATCTTTTAAGACTTATATCTATTTAAAAAAATGAATGGGGAGGTGAAACTACTTATCACTCACATTATTCAAGACTTGCATTATTCAAGACTAACATATTAACATGAAGTCTATCTATCAAGTTATATATATATATATATATATATATATATATATATATATATATATATATATATATAGACTCACATATTAAAATTAAATGTCTAAAAAATGTAACTAGATCATATTATAGCTCTTAATTTATGAGAATTTAGTATTTTTAAGGATAATTATTAAAAATTGGATTAAAAAATTATATGTTTTTTATTTTGATATACAATTAAGTGTTTTATAGTATTTGGTTTAATTTAATAGTTATTATTTATTCTAATGATAATTTCTATGTAAGTCATTCAACATATAATTATACGTTACCACATTATAAGATGATGTATTTCATTATAATATATTTGGGAGCTTGATGACATGGATAAATCTCTATTTGATAGCTTAATGTCATGGAGACTTATATTTTGAAAAAATCAAATGCCACTTTTGAATCAATTCACACTAGAATGTTGGAGAAGATGCATTGAAAGACTTGAATGGTAATATTAATATTCATTATAATGAAAATATATATTTAAAATTTCAACTAAATTATTATCTTATAAGTTTGTGTTTGTATAATGGGAATAAGGTTGAAATACAAAGGTGTTTGGTAATGTTTCACAAGTGATATAATAAATGAAACATATTTTTAATTATCTATAATATTTTTATATAGTTTACTTATTATAAAAATAGTTAAAACTATTATATGTTCTATTAAAATATAAATTAAATGCTTATTCAAATGTTGATTAGGGAATTTTATGTTGTGCTAAAGGTAAATTTTTTTTTTGATAGGATAGGATTAGTGTGTTAAAAACTATCATATCATTTGTGATATGTAAATTTATTTTTTTAGTGAACATATTAGTTAGTAATTTCAAAATTTATTTGGATATCCATTTTATCTTAACATTTAATCTCATCGAGTATATTAATATCAAATTTTATGAAAATAACAAGTGCTAGATCTAAAGACTTGTTTGTTCATATCACACTAATTGTATCATAGATTATATATCTAAACATTACTATATAATTAAAATTAAATTTAAATTTATGTTGTAAATGTAGAAATTTATTTCAACTATCCATTTTTATTTTATCACAACAATCACAATCTATAATGGATATTTAAATAGCAATGTTGTAAATCGAGTGATTGCTAGCTTCTAAAGAGGCTAGATTAAAAATAATTTATTAGCTCAACAATTCAATCACAGTTTAAATAGTTATAAACATGAATCGAGCCCATTTTTATAGGTTTAAAATATATATTTTATTATAAAATCAAGGTGAAACATTTTTATTTACTTATCCATATGAGTTTTTTAAGAACATTGCGGGAAACCTAGCGAAAGCTAGATTTTGTAAATGTTTTCATTTTTAGGATAAGAGTTATATATCAAATGATTTAATTAGTTTAGTATCAAATTTTTACATTATTTAAATATAAAAATACTAAAAATGTATAGGATGTTAGATTTTAAATATGTGCCTTTTCAAAAGATAACAATTGCATTCAATAATAGACATATAAATATCACTATTAGAAATCTAGGGGAGGCTATCTCTCAATGATGTGATCATCTTAGCATAAAAATTGAATTCAATAATGAATATACTAATTTTAAAAACCTGTCAACCACTAATTACCAATAATGTATTACCTCAACAATTGCATCAAAACATAAATAAGTAAATAACATGGCCCATATTTATTGTTTTAGGTTACCTAAATATCTAATATTGAATAATCAAGGCTATTTTAGTTCATATTATCTATTTTTAACATGTTTAAATTTAAATAAAAAATTTATGTAAAAAACATTAAGTCATTGTGATTAATCCATCGATATGTCCCCAAATACGGTTCTTTAGTATTCCATGAGATTTTCTAGAGAACATTGTGGGAAACCTAGTGGTTACTAACTTCCAATGAACTGGTCATTTTAAGGATAACAATTACATCTAAAATATTATCTCAAAATTTTCTCTAATTTTAATACAAAATAAAAAAATTAAGCATTTTTCTTTGTAAAATAGATTTTATGGGTTTATTTATAAAATAGTTCTACTTTACTATTAATAAGTACATATTAATGTTGAGATTAAAAAATTTGTGTTAATAAAAAATATAATCACCCATAGAATAAGTTATTTGGAAAGTTTTTTCAAATACCTAGATGTTGAAATTATTATAGAACATTGTTTACATGCCCATAATATTACATCTAACAATAGATATGGAATGAAACATGTTATGCACCTAGTAGCCACTAGCTCTCACTGAAAGAACAAACAATATTTCCATCAAGACTATATGTTCTATACCCATGACTAAAATATATAAGTAAATATATTTTCAAATGTGTCCCATAGAGAACAAATATTTTGTTAAATACTTAACTAAACTAGTAATTTTTAAGGGAAATAATAAATTAATGAGTATTAAACTCAATAATTACTACCTAAAATGGTGTGACTGGTTAAACACATCACTACCACAATAAATACTAGCATCAATAAATTTTTATTAAAATGAAAACTATCTTTGAAACATAAATTGCATTGGGAGGTGTGGTGTAGAAAACAAAAATATATAAATATGAGAACCTAGTGGTCATTAGATGTCAACAATGCACTCATTTTAAGGATAAAAACATCATTCCCTAGTTAATATACAAATATTAATGTTTGGAGCCTAGTATTATATTAAAATTGGTGAATAAGGAAATACACTTATATCCTAATTATGAAAAAATTCTATGTAAAATTAGAATATTAAGATATGAAATAACTTAAGTATTTATGATTTGGAACTTGATAAATATGTAAAGGTGCTAAAGGGGAAATAACAAAGATGAATTAGTTAGTTGTAAATTAGATGATGCATGACTAAGATAGAGATTATAGACCTAATTGAGTTAATGTATGTAATGACTATGAATTAGGAACAAGGCTTTTCTTAATTTATGGATTATGTCATGTTAATCAAACAAGGCTAGCCTATGTTTTAACCCATAGGGAGTGTCAATGCTTGGTACTATTTTTCATTATTTAAAAACCTAGGTTTGTGCATTATCACCTATTGGTCCTATATATTTGTTCTATGATGCATGATCTATTATTTACTTTATTGTTAATTTGAAAGCTTATTTTGATAGACAATTATGAATAGATGGGATAAATTATAAAAAGAGGTTAGTGATTGAATTTGTGATTGAACTCAACACCCTCTATATTGAGCACTGCCTACATGCCAAAACTCTAAAGAGGGATAAAACTCCATGAATTTATCCATGTTATGGTGGTGTGGGTAAAGTACTAGTGTAATGATAAATATTAGTTCAATCTTGGTGTAATTAAGTATTTCAATTATGACTTGTGGTCTTTGAAGTGTATGCAGACTTAGTTGAAGGCTACCAAGGATGTGAAGGATATAAATTAGGAATAATATATGGTTTTTTCTCAATGTAACAACCCCACTGGGTTTTACTAGAAGGGGGTAATAAAAATTCTAAAATCAATTACCCAAATTCAACTAACAAATTCCATCATTATTAAATCTACATTGAGTGATCTTTAACTAAATACATTAGTTTTAGATAACCATATAAAGATCTATAGATAATATATTTAGCTAATGATCATGTCATCAATATCAATAATAGGTACAATGTTGAATACAAAAATGAAGATTACATTTATTTCATAAAAGTATTGTTAAAAATCCAAGCACAACTAATATTATATTATAACTAACTGTTGTAATTGTACATATAAACAAAAATTATAGTTTCAACATAATAAAGGTCTTAATAATAATATACAATGATACAAATCTCCATGAAGTATGTGAGTCTCAATTAGCTCATAATATCCATAAGTAATCTTAACTGTAATCTCTAGTGTAGTACTATTGGGGGGAGGGAGAGCATCATCCGAGTACTTCTCCCAACCAACCATGGACCATCGATACCCCACACAATCTCCAACTAGGGAATAGACCTCCATTTACAAATGGGTAGATAATAATGGTATAGGAATCTAGAGTGATAACTATAACCCATGTGTTGTAAGATAACTAATACATGATATATATCATAAATAAACCCATTTTATCATGACATCATACAAACATGTAAACTAAATCAAAAATATGAAATTATAATTTTTAAATATAAAAACTACTTTGTCTAAAGTTTTCATATAGTCATTTATATCTAGGATCAATCAATTTCATACACACCACTCAATCAAATTACATCATCTATGTGCATCAGTAACATATCTAAGTGAATTATGTCTCACTTATTTATATATTTTCATTAATACCATCTTACATTTACATATAATAAACCAATAGATTCTTAATGAATATTCCCTACTATCAGATCTAAAATGTGCCAAACAAGGAAATATTAAATTCATTCATTTAGTCCATCAAATGTAATGTAATGATTTAAATCATCTAAATTATTAAAACATATAACAGATTTTGAATATAGTCATCAATAAAATCATACCATCTAAGTAAGACATGTATCATGACATCAAGATACTAAAAATATTAATTTTTAACTCACACTTTATGTCATTCATCCATATAACATAAATTTCTAGCTTAATACTTTACTTCTAAACACCAAAAATACATTTATAAGTTAATCAAATACCACAAAACTTATTATGTTTTGTATTAATCTCAAATACTACTCAAGTAAAAGTTCCTTTAGATTAATATACACATATAACTCAGCCTTGATAACTCAAATGACAAATACACCCATATATATTTGTTATATCAGGCAAGTTCATAAACATAAAATATACCTCTGTGTCTGTGTGTGTGTGTGTGTGTGTGTGTGTGTGTGTGTGTGTGTGTGTGTGTGTGTGTGTGTGTGTGTGTGTGTGTGTGTGTGTGTAATTTTATATTTGTATTAGATCAACAAATCATTAATATCTCATATATTTATATAATTATTCCAAAAATTAGCTATAATATAATTTATCTTTGATAAAATAATTATTCAAATATACTTATACAAAAATTATTGTACAAATCATAAATGTATGCTTATACATAATATAACCTTAATAGACAAGTATTTTGTCTATGAAATTAAGATTATCACATGTATTGTATATATATAAACACACATAACCACTTTAAATTTCTCTTATATTTAAAATCATAGTTTGAACTATAGTGGTTTGGCCTTGTCTTTAATAAACCCAAGCAATCTTCCAAAAAATAACAAAATACACAGTCAAAAAAGAACTCAGTCATCATTATATGAATAAATAGATTTTGATATATATAAAGATTTATTTAAAAGACACATTGTCCTATATATACCCAACCTAATATATAGAATGTCGTTGAGTATAACATAGGTCTACTCAATCAATGTAGTTTTATTTATCCAAGAAGTCATTATAACCAATTTTCATAGGGTTCTAAAATAATATAACAAATAAAGAACTGATAGCATACACTCAGGTCATCAATTAACTCTTTCAAGACTTGTAGGTTATATATATATATATATATATATATATATATATATATATATATATATATATATATATATATATATATATATATATATATATATATATACCCTTATATATCTATACTTATCAGGTTATTTAGGTACTAAAAAGAGATCATTCTCATATGAAATACAAGTTCCACAAACTTATCTATCATTATACCTAGTCCTAGTATGTATACATTAGATATGAGAATATAATCAAGTTAATTACCCTTTATAGTTTTCATACAGTTCAATCATAATATAATACAATTGTCTATGTATTAAAATAACATAAACTTGATCACAATTTATACACACACACACACACACACACACACACACACACACACATATATGTATGTATGTATATGTATGTGTATGTGTATGTGTACATAAACACACACACACACACACACACACACACACACACACACACACACACACACACACACACACACACACACACACACACACACACACACACACACACACACACACACACACACACACACACACCAAATGGGTCTTAGAAAAGTTATCATGGACCCATGAATGTGTGTGTGTGTGTGTGTGTGTGTGTGTGTGTGTGTGTGTGTGTGTGTGTGTGTGTGTGTGTGTGTGTGTGTGTGTGTGTGTGTGTGTGTGTGTGTAATATATATATATATATATATATATATATATATATATATATATATATATATATATATATATATATATATATATATATATATAACTTAGAAAATTAATCAAAACTAGACATTATATTATTCTACCTAGGTTAACCCCATACACAGCCATGCCCAAATTTGGGGATTTAAAAGGTTGACCATGTTAAAATAATTACCAGCCAATACATTTATGAGGATAAATCAATGATTCATAAAATTGTTTAAAGAACTAAGAATAACCCTTTTTATTCTTAGTTGTGCCCTACCCTAAGTTTAGGGTATGAAATATTAACTTGATATAATATAATTTAGTATATATAATATATATATTGAATAAAATGGCTCAATATTTATATCAAGTTTTTTGAGTATATAGTCTAACAGGGTCTATATATACACACTAATATAACAAAAATTATCTACCCTTTTGTAAATTTACCTTGGGTTTTCAAGTTTGTCCCAATTATACACAAATTTTTTTCTTCATTAAAACTCAGCTAGTAAAATTATGGAAATATAATTCATAGTTCAAAATCTAATATCTAGGGTTATTGAGTCACATGCCTAGATCTATGGATGGATGATCCATTTATAGTACCTAGAATGTAACCTTGGTTTTCTATGCTAGAAAACAAAAAATGAAAACTCTCAACCCATTATAAATTTTATTAATTTTCACTCCTAAGAAACCAATATGAAATTTTATAATAGAACTGACCTAGAAATCAAGTCCATGGCTATGCCACACTAGTATATGCCTTCTCCAAACTTGATTCAGACTTCCACACTCCCTTTTCTGCCTACCCACCCTAACATATCTTCCCTCTTTTCTCTTTTCTCATTTAATATTCTACATGTTATTTTCATGTAAAAAATAACTACCACTTTCTACACCAACTCCCAATTGTGTTAATGAACTCATCAAATAAATATTCACATAAAAATTAACTTACAGAAGATTGAGGTAATACAAACATTACCATGTAAAAATTCAAACATAATGATTATTTTTCATAATAGCTTATTATCACAAATCAACACCAATAACAAGCCCTAATCTTGAACCTTCCAAGAATGAAATAATCATTTATATTTAATATACAATGTAACATCGACTTCACAATATTCCATTTAACATTATAATTCCAATTAATTTCTAATAACCATCAACTTCCAATAGTCATTCAAACATGAAAATTTACATAACAATATTAATCAATTACTAAGCATAAAGACTTCACCAATAATCATTGGTCAATATAATTATTATTAGAAATAAGAATGATTTAAATATTATAACATTAACTAAACATAAAGATCACACCTGATTATGTTATAACCTTGCCTTGTTACTTAGTCAATTTAATAGTCATTTAGAACACAATGCCATTAAATTCCCTAAGAATGTATCAATACATTGATATTTTGAAGACAATCACACAAATATCCAAAGTTTACAGATGGAACGCACAATGCATATCTTAAAGCATACATTAAGGAAATCATCATCATGTAAAGCGAGTTAATTTAGACATCCTAAAAAGATAATAGTATGGATACAACACAATAATATACAAATTAAGTAACACACAAACATAAACACAAATGAAAGAAACTATCTGCTACTAGATGAATAAATGAATATAAAATTATATTCTAAATATTATGGTGTGTTTAGGTTTACAGTCTTTAATGTGTCATCCCCCAATGCCTCCATCTATAACACCCTCTCTGATGATTCCCTCCTTCCATCATGGTCCGAGGTATGGATCTATCCTACATCCTTTTCATAATAGATAAAGGTATTATCCCTAAATAATATAAAATCCATATTTTACTATTGTAATGAACTAAAATAAACATGATCATCATATACACAATATATAAGTGTAACTAACTCCAAAGTTAATAATCATGTAAATTAAGAAACATATTACTTTCCATATATTAGTATATGAAATCCATCTCAAATAAAATAGTATTTGGTCAATCAATAACCATAAAATCCAATAATCAATAGGTTATTAGGTCTAGAGAGGAATTAATATGTGACACTCAATATGCAATTAGATGTTCTAGTGATTTTCCATGTGTGAGCCTCTTATCTAAAACAAGGTTTGAAATGTAGATCTATAGTTATATTTTGTCATATGAGTTATTTTAACAAGTCCTAATATATTATTGTGGTTTCATGTATGAAATTCCTCAAATGGGACTTGTGAAATGTAATTTATGACCTATTAAGTGATTTTTAATTTGATCAATTATTTGTTATTTGGTAGGAGAACTTGGCCAGTGAAATTAGACTCTACTAGCAAGAGGGATAGTCTTGAAGGAGTGGCATTGTCTAGGAAACAAAGACAATTATGCTAAAAATTTAAATTAGTCATAGGATGAGCTTACTCTATTTGGAGTGAATATTATGAAGAATTATGTATCATAATTATTGAAGGTAGGGGCCATCTACATATATATAGATGAATAGCATTTTAGGGCCATGGAATTGGGAATGAGATGAGTGTGTAAAAGTATTGGTCACAAGTACACTATTTTATAAATAAATTTTAATTCATGTGTCTAAATTTACCCTTCTTTTATTATATTAATGTAACAAAATGAAATTACTTGAGTAAAATAAATATAATTATACATGAGCTTACTTGTTTTGAGTATACTTGGATGTAGGCCACTCAATGAAATTATGATTCATGCAAAAATAAAAATAAAAATATATAAATAAGTCTCTACTTAAGATGAAAATCTAAAAGAAAATACAATAAATTTATATATCAAATAATAAATAATGAATAATGAATACACTTGATTGGGTACACAAACCATTATGTTTTATGGTGCAAACATGGGTGATCATATGGGGTAAGACACTAGGATATTTTTTGTGTTGAAATAATTGGATTTGGTTATTAATGCCCTAATCTTTGTTGATAAGATAGTTTGATTAATAACTCAAGGTTTTCTTGACTCCATCATTGCATACCCAAATTAGTAGAGTGTCTTGGAATCCTTGTATAAATTTCAATGGATCATTTCTAGTGTGAAACTGGTGAAAAAAGGTGAATCAATCAATGCATGTGGACTAAGATTCATTCTAGTGCAAAAATGTTGTTAAACTAGTGAAAAACTAGTATGATATAAGTTTAATGTATATAATGTAGAGAATGATAGGAGTTACCATTACTTCTATAAAACTAGTACAAAATTAAGTAAGGTAGGTGTTATGTGCCATGCACATGCCCCCAATATGATATTTGATCATATTGATTCTAAAACTAAGTAGCATCAAGTTATTTTCTAATAAAAAACTTGTGTAGTAACCTATAACACATGTTTCATATTATGCCCCCATTCTAAGCAAAACCTAAGATAAACCTAGGTATGTATCTGAAATGATTATGGATACATATTGAAAAGTTGTCCTATAATTGAATATAATTCTATTTTTTTTGTAAAATACTATTTGGATGAAATTATATTATATAGGACATATCTACCCTATGCCCTTATCCAGATGAAGCATTTTTGTCTTAAAATATTTTTTTAGTATAAATTGAGAGTGAACTATGATCAACTAAGTTTTTTTTTTTGCCTATGTACTAGATTTTGTTAGCCTAATCTCTAAGATAAGACCCTATGTATGCCCCCTCTTTTGAGGTGAGTTTTGAATCTTTTGAAATTACTTAAGTCAAAATAATAAGTTATGTAAATAATCTTATGTAAAATATTGAAATTTTAGTAGTAATGATAACATTGGAGATCATGGCATCATCATAGATAAATTGAGCAATATAGTAACATAATATGCATGTATAATAAATCACACATAGAATCATGTTTAGATATATGTTAGTAATTATTAATGTAGTGAATAAATGATCATATGTTGAGTATAGTGAAACTAAAAAAAACAACTTAGGGAAGAAGATGATTGATGTGGATCATGTCATCATCAAACAAATGAGATTCATGATATTGATCATGAAATCACAAACTAAGTAAACAAGTAAATAAGATTCATGTCCATGACACATACATAAATAATCACATGTAAAATCACACAAAAAATTCAATAATGCTAAGGTGATATATACAAGGTACATGTTAAAATGTTGTTCATATGCATAGAAACATATAATAGGATTAAAGTTGTAAACAATAACATGTTCAAAATTACACAATCCATAGTAGAGAATACACAAAAAACCTAAAGAATAAAATCAAATATGAAAATTATGCATGAGTAAAATTTTAATTGATTTATATAACAATTCGTAACATCAATATATTCAATAGCTCTGGTATACAATAAGCAAGTGAAAATGGAAATAGTTTTTAAAATGTATTGTATTTGTGATAAGAACAAGAGGGATAGTAATAGAGTGATAAAAAATGATTAGAACATGACCCCATTGAATTTTTTATTATTCATAGAAGCTAAAAAGGCATGAAGTTGGTTTCTATCTAATAATTGATACCATATTTTTTATCAAGATAAATCTATTTGAATCAGATAAGAGGACATTGTGTGACTGTCTAGATAGAGCACTAATGTCTATGTTAATTTTATATGTTATAAATAGTGTCACCACATATAAATACATCTATGGATAACAAATTTTATGTTCTAAAACTCACTCATGTAAACTTGTGAAGTATTTTAATACAAAACTAGATATAGGAATTTATTTCATATACTAATCATAATCAATCGATAAAATGAACTACACATATCATGCATAGGTCCTAATTTTTTGATTTTTTAGAATATTTTAATTTTTTATATTTTTTAATATATATGAAATAGAAAAGAGAAACATACTAACCATGAGTCCTTCAAGAGACTCACAATCAATAGGTCATATATCTAGTATAAGAAGGATGACCTCTAATAAATGTAAAGTGTCATGCCATTGTGAATGAACTAGTGTCAATGGAGAATCTAAAAACTAATCTAATTATATACTATAATTTCCACTATCATGGTGATGATTAATGGCATGTTGGTATGATTTTTAATAGTGTGAACTCTATAACTCTTTGGAACCCATTGTGGAGTGTATGAACTCTAAGTTGGTGATATTTATGTAATACCCTTAGTGTTGTATGATATAAATCTAGGGTATGTTTGTGTAGAGAGTGGATTTTTATAATTTATGACAAATTCCTAATTAAGTGGACTTTCAAGGATAGGTCTCCTTGGAAAGTTAGCCACATATTTTTGAACTTTTTAATTAGATCAAACTTTTTGAGGTTGTTCAATTAAAATTAGCTAAGTAGAAACAATGATCTTTGGTTGGAGTGGGTATTTGTATAGAACACCATGAATTCTAATGACCTCATTTTCATAAATATTAAACAATGAATAGGAGATACACAAGATCCATAGGATCAATCCAGGAGAAAAAACCCACAACAAATAACTTGCAAAAAATACCAGAGAATAAAATATATTTCTATCACACCTAAAAAATAGGTGATAATCCTATAAATTCTCTGTATTCTCACATTAATCTCTCATTATTTTCTCATAGATTTTAAAGTATATATAATACAAATATTGTGTTTTATGACAACAAACTATTTTTTATGATTACAAAATAGAGAAAACAAACTATTTGTTTTCACATACTACGAACAAATATATTGTTGAGAGATTCTCAACAATAAAAAAAATTAACCTAGGTAAATAAAATTAACCCTAGGTAATAAATAACCTACCCTATTATCCCTAGGTAAGCTTAAATATTCATTATTCCAACACCCTCCCTTAAGCAAAACATAGGGAGAATGACAAACAAAGATGGGTCGCGACTATTAGGCCTGATAAGGTACCCATGTACAAACCAATCAAAATATATGAAAAATAAAGAAAGGAAGGACTTCATGGGAAATACCCCCAAGGAAAAATTCCTTCACCCTAAGCATCACTCACAACTAAAGATAATGAGGAGAAGCCAAAGGTTTAGTGAAGATGTCTGCAATCTACTCAGCTGTAGGCACAAACTCCAAAGAAAAAACTCCATCCTAAATAATATGTCAAATGAAGTGCATGTGAATCTCAATGTGTTTTATCCACTAATGCTCAATAGGATTGCATGAAATAGCAATTACACTTTGGTTGTCACACCAAAGAGTAGTAGGGCCCTACTATGTGAAGCCAAACTCTCCAAGCAACTATCGAAGCCAAAGTGTCTCCTGACTAGCTTTGATAACACCTCGATACTCAGCCTCAGTAGAGGAAAATGAAATAGTAGTCTACTTTTTGCATGCCCAAGAAACTAGACCTAAACCAAGTGTGAAAGAAAATCCACAAGTGGACTTGCAAGTGTCAACATCACCAGCCCAATCAGAGTTAGTGTATCCAACAAGCTGTGTAGAACTCTGTGGTGTGTAATGTATATAAAAGTGAGTGGTGTTCTGAATGTAGCACAAAATACGCTTGGTTGCTTTCCAATGACTCTCATGAGGCTCATGTGAGAATTGAGAGACAAGGTTCATAGCAAATGTGATGTCAGGACGGGTATGAGTTAGGTATAAAAGACTACCTACAAGTTGCCTATGCAAAGTTGGATCAACAAGAGGAGTTGTAGAAGTGGTAGACAACACAATACCTGATTGATATGGAGTGGGGGTAGGCTTACAATTAGCCATGCCAAATCAATGAAGAAGATTTGTCACATACTTCTATTGTCTAATAGAGATGCCCTCAGAAGACTTAAAAAATTGAAGACCAAGAAAATAATGTAGAAGTCCCAGATCTATCATATCAAACCTATCTGCCAACTTGGCCTTGATGTCATGTATCAAATAATCTAAACTACCAATGAGGATGAGATCATCAACATACAAAACCAAAATGACAAGCTCCTCACCTTGCTTCAGGATGTATACATTGTGATCTGACTCACAATGAATAAAACTAGAACTCAAAAGAAAACTATCCATCTTCTCATACCAAGCTCTAGGAGCTTGTTTGAGGCCATAAAGAGAATGATGGAGTCGACATACCAATGATGAGTCTGACACAAATCTTGGAGGTTGTTCCATATAGATCTCCTCATGGAGATCACCATGCAAGAAAGCACTCTTCACATCTATCTAAAAAACTAACCAAGAACGTGAAGCAGCAAGAGAGAGTATAAGTTAAATAGAATCCATCTTAGCTACAGGGGAAAAGGTCTCAGAGTAATTAACCCCTTCAACTTTTGAAAAACCCTTAGCTACTAATCTAGATTTTTAATTATCTACTGATCCATCTATAGCATATTTGGTCCTATAGACCCATTTACATTTTACAAGTTTTCTGCCCTTAGGAAGAGGGACAAGATCCCAAGTATCATTCTCCATCAATGAATAATACTCATCATACATTGTAACATCCCACTCAGGTATACCAATGGCCTCAGAAAACAACACTGGATCATCTATACAAGCTTGTCCCAAAAGAGCAACACCAGATGTCTGTGAGCGAGTGTGATGAGAATCAGATGGATCACCAATGAAAGAACTAATTGCCTATAGAGTACTCTTTGCCCACTTGGGCAAAGGTGGTGAAGAAGATGGCTATGGTGGCTGAACAAGTGCAACATCATCATCATCATCATCAACAATAGAAAGCAAATCCTCACTATCCTTGATAGAAGGAGGGGGAGAAGAAGAACTAGATGTACACTCCTATGGAGTGGTTAGCTCATCAACCTGAACATCCCATCAAAACAACACATCATGTGTGACAGGATAAAAAATATGGTAGGATTTTACATCTTCACAATAGCCAAAAAAAATGAGTGGTTGGATTTTCTTCTCCAATGCTTTACATTTTTCATTAGGAACAAATGCCCATGCTTGACTCCCAAAGATGCAAAAATCTGAAATATCAGGCTTAATCCCAGACCAAGCTTCTTTAAGTGTCATATTTTGCATATCTTTGTGAGGCATATAGTTTTGAATGTAGTTTGCACAATTTACAGCGTCAGCCCAATATTTTGGACCCAAATTTTTAGAGTGAATCATACAATTAGCCATCTCTTTCAATGTTTGATTCTTCCTCTCTACTACACTATTTTGTTGAGGAGTGTGTGGTACAGTGAACTGGTGTTGTATCCCATGCTCAATACAAAAATCATAGAAAGCATTATTTTTATAATCCCCCCATTGTCAGTGCATATCTTCTTAAGAGGAAGAGATGATTATTTTTCAACAAAGGTTTTGAAAGCCTTAAAAGTCTCAAAAACTTCACTTTTCAACTTGAGAAAATATACCCAAGTTTTATGAGTGAAATCATCAATGAATGTAAGTGCATATTTAGCCCCTAAAAAAGAATGAGTTGGAAAAGTCATCAAATCACTATGAACCAACCCTAAGGGTGCATTTGCACATGTGGCCTTACCAACTGGAGAAGGATCCTAGTGTTGTTTACCAACTAGACAACTAGGACACACCCCATCAATAAATGAGACCTTAGGAAGGCCTTTTACAAGATGTTTTGTACTCATTTGTTTCATAATCCATAACTCAAATGCCCTAATCTCTCGTGCCACAATTTGCTAAGATTACTACCATGTGCTATAAGTGAAGAACCAGAAGACATAAAAGACTCAAACTTATCAAAAGTATATGCAGTATGGTCTATTGTACCTATAGCAACTATTTCACTAGGATCATTACATTCTCTTATTAAAACATCATGTGAAGTAAACTCCACAATTTTACCAGTACTAGAATTACATATTTGATATACAAAGAGAATATTAGAAGAGATTTGGGGTACAAGTAATACATTGTTAAAACATCCATCCTATTTGTCAACAGTACTAGATCCCAAACTTCAATTTGTGAGGAGTTACCCATAACAATATGTGATGTACTACAATCTATAAGATATTACAATAGATCTTTAGAATGTGTGTGATGGTGAGAAGCACCTGAGTCAAAAATCCACTGATCATGACATGAAGATATAGCCTTGGCTGAAAGTGCTTTCCCTTTTTTTGCAGGAGAAGTAGAAGGAGATGGAGATAAAATGGAAATTTTGTGTTGTCTGATCACTACCTCTAATGCTTCCATCTTCTTAAAACATCTACTTTCATCATGATTAGGACCACCATAAAAATTACATGGACCAAATGTTTTCTTCTTTTGCTTAAAGGACTTTTTGGTCTTAGTAGATTTAGAATGATGAGGTGTTTGGGTGGTAGACTCTAGAGGGTTATTTAAAGGTGCTTGCTTTTGTTTAGACTTAGGTGAAGGTTTTAATTTAGAAGAATTAGCAACTAGAGCATGAATAGGACCAGGTAGAGCATCTAAGGCCATTAATTTTGTTTGCTCCCTATTCAATCTTTCACAAAAAACTTCAAAGGAAGGCCATTTGAATTCATCACCTAATGTATCCATCATAGTATAAAAAGTAGAGGAAAAAACACTATATGGTCCTTTCAAATTTGACAAAATCATGAAAATGCACTCCTGATCACTTTTATCCTTGTCACCAGCTTTCAACTGTGACCTAATAAATTTGAATTTTGCCAAGAATTCATATATTGAAGGAAAATCTGGTGGAGAGAGAGTACTCAATTATGTGTCTAATTGCAAAATTTTAAACTCATTAACTTTGCCAAATAGGTTTTTAAATTTTTCCCATACCTCTTTTGGCATTGTAGCATCTGCAATGTGAAATTGAAGATTATCTGAGATGTTGAGGCAAATCAATCCAAGAGCCTCATCCTACTTACAACCATATGCACATTTGTCTTTTTCAGTGGTGAATGCCGTAGGTGTTGTTTCAATAAAAATTCTCCATGAGCCCTTTGATTGAAGGAGTTGTTGCATTTTCAACTTCCAAACATGGTAATTTGTGGAGTTTAGGGGTTCAAACAATTGGGATTCCATTCCCAAAGAAGATGATGACGTTGACAAGAACAACCTAGACATTCATTTTTTCTCAAAACACCCCTCTTGTTACAATTTAAAGTCTCCCGAAGAAAAAAAATTTAGCCTTAGCTTATACAAAAGTTTAAAAAATAGATTTATGTAAAAAAAATGTAGGGGGATGTGACCCCAAGACTTCCTCCCTACCAATTTTTAACAAAATACCTCTATCCACTTTAGCAAAGTCAAATTTATACTTTTAAAGCTAGAGACTTGCATTTAAACCACTAAAAATTAAGAAATTAATTAAAAAATTGGGCTAAAATGACTCACACATGTGAGATAAATGCTGAATAATCTTTGGCTTTATCAGAAATAATCTCTTGTTCTAGCTAGGTGTGGTGATTAGGGAAATTTTTGAGGAATTTTGTAAACACTGGCCAAGGAAAAAAAAAGTCCAAGCAAATTCAAAATTGGCTACACAGAATCTACCCAAAGGACTATACAACCTAATCCAAATCCATACTTCTTAGCTGGAAATGAAAGCTTGGAAAGTTTGATAACACATAAAATTTTCATATTTTGATTTTATACAGTATAAGGCATTCAAAAATGAGAAAAACTGTACAGTTATGCTGCAGACCAAAAAAAGATTTTTAAATTCCTGTTGTAACCTCCCAAAATGCTATATGGCCTAATCCAAATCCATACTATTTTATATGGAATGAAAGATATCATAGTCAGATTTCATGAATAGGTGTTAGATTTCCAAAAAAAATACATACGATCACATTAGAAAACTATACAGGTACTACAGTCTGCCAAAAGGAACCAGTCAGCCAGTTTTTGAATGAAAGAGCTGTACAGATGCATGGAATGAAAAAATTCAAGTTGAAATGAATTCTTGACTTGATTTTCTATGCCCCTGTGCAAAAAAATTCTGGTTTTGGAAATCTGTACGGTCATAAATGATCATAAAGTATAGAAATTTCTAGAAAAAACTTGTAAACAAGAACCAGAATGTGAGAGAATAACAAATATATGTAACACATCAATAAAATAATGTTTTTGACTATGTTAATAGATGAAAAATGATGAAAATTTTGCAGGGAAGAGGATCTTCAACTGGGACTCCATGCTCTGATACCATGAAAGAATGAACAGGAGATATAGAAGATCCACAGGATCAATCCAAGAGAAAGAACCCACAACAAATAACCTGTAAATAATACCAAAGAATAAAATATATTTCTCTCACACCTAAAAAAAAGGTGATAATCCTATAAATTCTCTATATTCTCTCATTAATCTCTCATTATTTTCTCATAGATTATAAAGTATAAATAATACAAATAGTTTGTTTTATGACAACAAACTATTTGTTATGATTACAAAATAGAGAAAACAAACTATTTGTTTTCACATACTACGAACAAATATATTGTTGAGAGATTCTCAACAATAAAACAAATTAACCTAGGTAGATAAAATTAACCCTAGGTAATAAATAACTTACCCTATTATCCCTAGGTAAGCTTAAATATTCATTATTCCAACAAAATATACTTCAAACATCTATGTATTATATAGGTAACTGCACAAAGTTATTGAATCCAAGGACACCCCAATAACATATTGAAGACATCTACACTAGTTACTAATATAAACTTGGTATGGTATTCTAATCTTTCCAATATAACTTTAAATGTGACCATTTAATCCCTTAATGATTTTTATAGTATAAATTAGATCCTTATATGTGTATCCGAGATGATATATAGGTGTGATATTACACATATTTACACTTGAACCATTATCAACCATAACACTTTATATAGGTTGGTGATCAATGTGAGCTCTAATAAATAAAGAGTGTAGGTTTGAATCATCATCAACTATATCATGCTTTGAAAATGTGATAGAGGTATAGATGGCACTAAATTATGATAGGTTCTAATAATACCATTCAAAATATGTTATGTCTCTATATGAGAATTTTAATAAATAGGTGGGTGGTGTGCATTATATGTGTAATACACTCTTGATGTATCTATTATTTCATTATTTGTATGCTTAGGAAAAGGATTAGTAAATATTTTATTTTTTTTGTATTCATTTGCTTGTGTCTTTGTGTTATTTATAGATTTGCCCACATCATTGATGTTCTTATATGTCAAGTCTTGAATCTTATACTAGAAATTGATGCATCTATTTTTAGTATTCCCTAATGCTCTATGAAAATCATAAAATGCATTATAATCATATCCATTTTGAAGAGGTTCATTCATATAAACCTATTTAATGGGAGGGAGAAATATGATGTTTCACTCCAATAACTTTTATAAAAATTTGTATGGATATCTCCTTAAGTTGGTAGATTATCTCCTTAGAGGAGGTGATAATACAATATGCAGAGTAGGTTTTGAAATTAAATTAATTATTGCCTTTTGATCACTCTTATTATCATTTAGCGTCACCTTGTGTGGTGGATTACTTAAATTATTTACATGATAATTATAAATTGGGTTGGTTACATACTTTAACTTGTTCCTTTCCAATAATTTGATCTCTCTTTCCTTTATTATGTGATGTAAATTCATGAATTTTAAAAACTTCTTAAACATAATGGATTCATGTAGAGGTGGAAGTAAACTTTATTTGAATATATCTAAAAAGTCCTTGTCTTTAATTGGATTACTCAACTTAGAGATAATTTTATTATTCCTTAATAAATATTTTCAATGGGCTTATTCGATCCTTTTCTAAGTTTTACAATCTGAGCATATGATATATTTCATTAATATTTATTATGAAATGTGAAAGAAACAAATCTACCAAAGAATAACATGCATGTACTAAGTGATGTGATAAATAATATAAACATATTAAATCATACTTATCTATACTTATTGGAAATAACTTGGTCAAAAATCGATCATTGGATTTATAGTCCAATAATGTTGCATGAAATGATCCCAAGTGTTTCTTGGGGTCACCTTTTCCATCATATAATGTAATATTAGGTACCATAAAACCCATTTATAGAGGATATGATAAAATATATTATGTTAATGGATTATGTACTATAGAATGAGAAACAAGAGACTGATTTGGTTTTAAATCATTTTGTTCTATATGAAACACCTTAGTTTATAGAACTAGAATATTCTACATAAGGAATTGTGCATCAAGAATAGAATATGTGATAAATAAAGGTGGTATGTTAAATGAATGAGTATGAATTATCATACTAATATATGGAAACATTTTATTTATACCCATAGTATATGGTGATATAAAATTTATATCGAATGTTATTGAAAAAGGTAAATAACCCATAGTAGTAGAAGTATCAGAGGATTGGCCTTCATATTTTTTTCTTAATTTATTATTTAAAAATATCTATGAACACATATTGAATATATTTATTTTTTGAAATAAATCTTTGTAACTATATTATATCCATGTCATCAACTTTATTATTTATTCTACCATCGTGTTGCTATCAACTAAAATTGGAAAATTTTTAATGAGTACAATTTAGTTTAGCACTTCATCTAACATAGGTAGAAACAACTTTATTCGATTGTATAAAATGTGAAATAAAAACTTGGAATATTGTTGCTAAACAAGAACTATATCATATCTAAAAATAATAATACATTGATTAGAAATAATATTCAAAAGGATAAAAACCCTAACAACATCTATGGTTAGTTTTGAAATATTCAATCAATAGTTGGGTTTAACAATATATTTTATAGAAATTGAGGAATAAGGGAATACATTTAGATACTAATTATGAAAAAAATTTGAATAAATTTAAATTATTAAGATATTTAATAAATTAAGTATTTTTGATTTAGAACTTTGAAAATATATAAGGTTATAAAGGGGAAAGAACAAAGACAAATTACTTAGCTAGAAATTAGATGACATAGGTCTGAGACAAAGATTGTAGATCTAATTATGTGACTATATGTGATGACTATGAGTCAATAATAGGGATTCATTTGATTTATAGATGAGGCCACACTAATTAGAAAAGGTTAATTTATTTTTTAGTTTGTAGGGAGCATAGGCATCTATTATGGTTTTTTTCCTCTATGAAAACATGTGTCTATATGATATCACCTGATGGTCATGTATATGTGTTTTGTAATGTGGGATTTATTGTAGAAGACACCATGTACCTTATCCTTAAATTAAAACCCTATCTTTATAGACAATGGTGAATAGATGGAATAAATATAAAAAGTGGTTAGTAGTTGAAGTTTTACTTGACCTCAACACCCCTTATGTTGATAACTTCTTACACATAAATTCTCTAAAGAGGGATCAAAATCTATGTATTAAACTCATTCTAGGGTGGTTTATGTGAAATACTAGTTTAATGCTAAATATTGGTATAATATTGGTGTAATCTTGGTGTAATTAAGTTCTCCAACTATGATTTGTGACCTTTGAATTGTATGTGGACTCAATTTAGGGATACTAGGGTTGTGAGGTATTTGAATTGGGAAGAATAGATGTTTTTTTCTTAATGTGTAGAAATATTTTCTAGTAATTTTCCATGTGTGAGACTCTTCTCCAAAAAATGGTTTGAAATGTGTATTTATAGTGATATTTTTGTAAATTCTTCAAATGGTACTTGTGAAACATACATGACAACCCATTAAGTGATTTTTAATTTGATAAATTAGTTGTTATTTTATGGGAGGACATGATCGGTGGAATCAAACACTACCAACTAGCATGGTCCTAGAGAATCAACCTTATTTGGGAAGTATAAATAGAAAATTGGAAGCGTGAATTAGTATAAGGATGATCTTAAGCTATTTGGAATGAATATTGAGAAGAATTATGTATTATATTTATTTAAGGTAGGGATTTTTCACATAGAGATAGATAAATAATGGCTTAGATCCATGTAATTTTGCATGAGCTAAGTGTGTAAGAGAATTAGCCACAAGTGCACTATTTAAGAAATAATTTTAACTTATGTGTCTACACATAGCATCTTCTTGTTATCAATGATGTGCTAATTTTTACATAATTATACTAGTGATTTAATCTTTTAGGGTTATGAATTTTAATCCCTAGGTTGTTAAAGGGTCTGAGTATAGTAAATTAGGTAGTAAACAAGAAATAAATATATCCATGTATTTTTCATATAATTTACATATTTTTGACTTTATAAAAATAGTAATAAATGATGTTAATAAGTACTTAGTTGGAAACTAATTAAGATGGAAGATCTAAAGGTTGAAAATCAGGATAGGAGTTGATTGAGTGTCATGGATAAGATCAAAGTGTCATAACCCTTCCTAGATAGTAGTTCCCTAACAAGATAGTAGCATCAATGGAATTAGTGGCATACTTTTGGCATTAGTGTCCTCTATGCTGAACCACTATGATATTTTAGGTGCACCTGCACTAGAGTCTAACAAACCTGTTCTTGTGCACACAACTTTTGATTCCCTATCAGTGGCTTATTTAGACTAATTTTTCATGTAAATCCTAAACCTCCATGTTATTAGGGAATATAATTGGCACAAGTATCAAAGTGTTATTTTAGTGGGGTAGGATAGATATCCTCAACACCCTGTTGTAATGAGAGTTACCTACATACCAATATTTTGAGGAGGGATCAAGTCTAATGTAGTTCTCCCCACTTAAGTACTAGTGCAAGTACAAGTGAAGTTAGTATGAATACCATATTAATTTATTTAATTTATCTTGGATACTATAAATCTATGTATTATGAAATTTGGATGGTTATAGATGATTGTATTTATAATTAGGGTAGAATAGGGATTTATAACAGTGATTGTGCACAACTTGTTCTGAACTAGTTTATGTTATTTGCATATGATTTCCATCTAGTGAAAAAAGGGTTAAATGTCATGTATATATATTTTTCTGGTGCTTATCCATGTATTTAAATAGTTATAGGTCAACCATAGGTGGTTGTTTATTTTAAAATATATCCATTAGTGAAAAAGGTGAGAAAAGGATAATAACACCCAAACTATGACACTATTTCCATTGGTGCTACTATCCAAGTTATGGAACTAGTGTTTAGGTGGTAAAACCTAAGGCACTGGGGGAGAATATTATAAAGTGAGGGTTCAATATTTATTTAGGGATGTTTAAGGATGTGTTTGGCCCACACAAAGGTTGTATAAGTGTATAAATATGCCCTAAGATAGGTCTGGGGCTAAGTTGTGAATAAGTGGTCTCAAATAACACTCTTAGCACTCAAGTGACATTTTAGATGACTAAATATACCCCCCATTTATTATATAAATTTATCAAATTAAAAATACTAGGATAAAGGAAAATAAATGTACCTAGACTTACCTAAGAGGTGAATCCCATAAATCTATATTTGAGTGTATGAAGTGTGCTCCATTATGTATCCTATAAACTAAATGTTCATAGATCAGTCCCTAAGATATATCAAAATAAAAATAAAAAATATAGTAAATAAATAAGAGATATTAATGTAATTAATACACCTCACTAGGTATGTGAACCAATGCATAAACCTAGTGAAATCATGTGGGTGCATGTAATTAGTGATCAATCAGTGGATAACTTGGATTGAGTTGAATAGATTACTCAATCCCAATGTGTGTGTGGCTTAATAATTCAATTTGTCCTTAAATCCATCATTTCCCACCTCTATTTGGTAGATCATGTCCTATGAATAGATTGGATTATATTTATGGTGTGTCTAACCCTATCATGTCAGTGGCTCAAGAACTCAAGTATACTATGACTCCATCATTTCTTAGCCATGTGTAGTAAATGCATCTATAACTAGATTATGTAATGTAATTTAATATGTGTAATTATAATTATAATTTTATATTTTAGATCTATGACCACTCAAGAATTTTAGAATGAAAATTAGTTAAGGAGTCACTCTGGTATGTATCTCAGAGACTACTCAGTAATTACTTACCACTAAAGATGGAGTAAGGCATAAATTTTGGATTATGTTAGTGAAAATGGTATCTATATTGTTCTAGTGAAAATGGTGTTTATATTAAGAACATAAAGAATGATATTAATTTTTCCATTCCATCTGACCAACTAGAGCAAAAGTGGTCAAATGGAAATAATGTGTTTCACACATACCCCCAAATCTAATATATTTGCATATGCATTCTAGATTGAGTTATAATAATTTGTATCTGAGTATCTAAAAATGAAATATAAATGATCCTTTCATGCATTATTCCCCCAATCTAACTAAATTGGTATGAATATGCGCTAAACTAAATAAAAACTAGTAATTTGTAACTAAACTTGTACAAACCTAAACTATACCTACTATAATTTTCTATCCAATCTATAATTTTTTGAAACTAAGGCTATTGGATAGTAATTTCATATTTGGATAGTAACTTTGGTGGAACTAGTGTCCCACTTTGGGTGCTAATATCTAATTTTACTAATTTTTGTGAAAATAAAACAAGTCTCTATGTGACTATTTCCCACTATGTTTTCCTAGAACTAATTTATATATTCTATTCCTATGTACTAAAAACTATACTTTAAGGTGAATTCATATAGCTTGATATATGTGACAAACATCTATGAATTCACCTCTTTTGAGGGGATTTGTTAAAACTATTCAATAATTATCCTCAAAATAAAAAGCTTTGCAAGATGTGTGTTAGCCGAAGCATACATGATATTTGCATAATAAACCAATATAATATGTATACATGACATTAGAATGTAAGCTAATCTAAGTATAATTTTGTAATGTATGATGTATTTTATATTTAACATGTATATGAATAATAAATTTGAGAAGTAATCTAAGTAGATACATAGGGGAATGGGGCATGATGATTATTAAAGCACCCAAGGAGGAAGGGTAGATGCATGAGGTCCCTCATTTAATCTAAAATTGTAGTGAGCTACAAGCAACATAAGTGTCGTGTCCATGATGCATACATGAAAGCATACATACAAAACACATGAGGCACACAAAGTAGGCCAAGGGGACATAATATAAGGGACATGGGAACATGTCAATAAATATAAGAAAATAAGACATACAAGGACATGCTCAAATGTCTGTATACATAATCAAGAAAGCACACACAAGGATATGGGCACATGTCTAAAGCATACATACAATGAAAATAAGTGGCATAGATTTTTATAAGAATGGAATAGTTAAATTTCCTTGTATATAAAAAACATATATTCATAATAAAGTCTAAACTAGGAAAGCTAGAAATGAAAGTACACATAAATATGTGGTATAAATTAGTATAATAGCCAAAATGTACATAAACTAAGTCTAAAGCAATAGTAGTTAGTAAAAAATCAATGTAGTGTAGAATGATATAACCTGGTAATCAAAATTGTGTATAAGATTCCCCCAAATGGGTGAATGTGTCAAATGAGTAACCTATGTATGTGCCCCCAATGGGTATATAGTAATAAATATGAACTATGTGATGGACCTAAGTCTTGTATCAATGTGCAAACACTCAACAAGAACAAGTGAAACATATATGTATGATAAAAAAAAACTATACTAAGATATCTATGTATAATTAAGGAGAGATACTACTAACCAATGGGTTTCATGAGAGACCCACCCTCAATGGACCCTATGTCAAAAATAGGAATGGTGACCTCTCGTGTAGTGTGATTGATATGTTGTAGTTGAATTGAGTTGTAGTGTGAATGTAAGTATTATTCATTATTGGTATCTTGGTAGTCATAATAACCTAGATTGTTCCACTTAACATTATCATCTTTATTTTGAACCAATGGAATACTAGTGTTGACTTCTATTGTATCTAGATGAGGATAGGAAATCACCTCATACTATGGAATTGACCTTTATGAATTATGTTTTGTAATATTTTTTAAGATTATGCCTTTTGAAACTATGCCTAATGTAGGCATATTTTTTTATATAATATATTGTTTAGAATAAATATTGACATCTCTATAAACTGTGATTAGAGCACATTCATGTACAAAAGTGATGTGGATAGAATATCTATCCATTGTTTCCCCCATTATTGTTATCCATAATGTTCATAGTTAATCACTATATTATGTCAAACTAGGATCTACATGAAATACACTAAATATGTCTTTGGTATAACTATGCAAGGAATCTCAATGGATCCAATAAATTATTTAGATAAATTACTCTTACCCAAATGTTACTTATCATATCTAAGAGATTGTCAGTGTCATCACAAACATTAATTTTGATATAATTATTGATTAAAAAAATTGGTACATTGCCTACCATCTATGAGTGGATAAATGATCAAAGGCTCTATGAATTTTGAACTCTTTTTAGTCACCTAATTTGGAGCCTCATTTAAAACTATTGCTTTGTATGAATTGGTTGCTTTGGACTCTACTGGGTTAGAAACCCTCTCTTAATAATTCTTTCTTGTATACCTATAATTTGACCATGCAATTTATGTGATTGATCTTTTTGTAATATGGAATTTTTATCTTGATTTTGTACCTTGAAAAACCATGTCTATGAATTATTTGCCTTAGGATGTTTGATAAATCCCAAACCTTATCCTATGTGCCTAAACCTTGACTATGATAATCAAACTATTATATATTTGCATATTTTACTTACTTTAAGTGTGTTTGTTTTACTATTTCTTTTTTTATTTTTCTTTATGAACCTTTTTTTATTTTGAGTTATGCTTTAATAACCACTTATGTACTATTTTTGAATTTAACATTTTGTGAATGTGTTCTTATATCACTATGTATTACTTAATTGATTTATCTTGTATAGGGTCCTCATTAGTAATTATATTTTGTATATGATTTTTCAATGCCAAATTTTAATCTATGTGATTACCATGCATTCTATGGTATGCACAATAGTATCTAGATCTCCGTATGGGATGTAGAGGAGGTAGTTTTATCAACTTATTATTAATCATTTCCTTTAGTACCTCACTTGAACTCTTATTATACCTCATAAGATTTTTTAATAATTTATAATAGATGCATTATATTTTATTTTATGATTTGGATATGAAATAATGTTAGGCACAAATTTAATAGGTGTAATTTATGTATATACATGATGAACATTAGCATATTCAAAAGACTTTGTACACGTAATTTAACTTGATAATAATGTGGCCTCTTCACTTTATAAATGATTGTGATTCTAGAATTTTAATATTAGCTTGCTCATACTAATAATTTTATCCCTTAGAGTATCAAAAGTACAAACCATGGTTGCTTCTGATTAAACATGTAGGCACACGCCCTATAGGGGAGAGGTAGAGGCATGGATAAGATGAGTATGGGCATTAGTAATAATAGTATCAAATGCTTCATATCATGGAGGAGTGATAGCATGGACTTGGTTGGAAGGAAATTAGGTATCACCCTCCTGGATATGAGGAGGAGAAGGAGATTCTTTCTTGTGCATAATATATGACATTGAAACTTTAAACATGGTTTTTAACTTATGTACAAAGTCATCTATATGTGTAAGGGTTTAATTATTAATGGAATTACACATAAGATAAAGATAATATGATATGATATATGATATATATTTGAACTGATTTAAATCATAATGTACATATGTGTTTATGTCATCTTTAAATTCATTCCAAATGAAAGGAAATAAGCATGCAAGAGAATCTAGAAAACTTTACATCAAAAAGAAATTAACTTCATATGTCATTATTATCATGATTATATGAAATATAAATTAAAAAATACAAGGATTTGAAATCTAGATGTGGTTCCTAAAAGGCTAAAACATAAACCCTAGGGTTATCTATGGTTAGGGTTTTTACACTATTAGAAGTAATTCAGGTTCACCAAATGATTTAAATTTTTTAAGGTTATGGAATTTAAGCCCTAGGTTGTTAAAGGGTTTGAGTATAGTAAATTAGGTGGTAAATAATAAATAAATACATCCACTAATTTGTAAATCAATTGACCTTGTTTGACATTTTTAAAAATAGTAATAAATGATGTGAATTATTACTTATTTAGAAACTAACTTGGACAAAAGATCTAGAGGCTAAAAACTGGGATAGGTATTGATCTGAGTGTCATAGATAAGATTCAAGTGTTATAACCATTCCTAGATAGTATCATTTTAATTGGATAGTAGTTTCAATGGCACTAGTGTCATCCTTTTGGCACTAATGTCTTTTGTGTATAACTACTATGAGATTTTAGGTGCATTTGTGTCAGAGTCTACCAATCTTGTTCTTATGTACACAAGTTTTGATTCCCTATTAGTCACTTGTTTTGATTGATTTTGCATTCAAACCCTAGACCTTCATGTTGTTAGGTAATCTAATTGGAAAATTTAGTAAAGTGTGTTGTTAGTGGGGTATGGTGCACACCCTCAACACCTCATTATGATGAGAGTTGCCTACATACCAATACTCTAAGGAGGGATCAAGCCCGATGTAGTTCTACTGATATAAGTGTTGGTACAAGTGAAAATGAAGCTATTATGAATGTAATTTTAAATGCTTTACGTGATGTTAGAGATTGGAAATATATGTATTATGAACTTGGGATGGCTATAGATAATTGTATGTAAAAATAGGGAAGAATAGGCATTTATTACCCTAATTATAAACAACTTATTATAAGCTATTTTGTGTTATTTGAATCTAATTTCCATTTAGTTAATAAAGGGATAAAAGTCATGTATATATTTTTCTAGTGCTTATATAGGTCTTGAAATAGTTATGTGCTAACTCTAAGTGGTTTTTTATTTGAAAATATATTTATTGGTGAAAAATGTAGGAAAGGGATAATAGTTCCCAAACTAGGACACTAACACCATTGGTGTTATTGTCTAAGTTATACCACTAGTGTCCAAGTGGTAGAACTTGAGGTACTAGGGTCTAGTATGATAAAATGAGGGTCTACAACTTATTTAGGGATGTTTAGGGATTCATGTAGCCTGTACAAAGGCTAGATAAGTGTCTAAATAGGCCTAAATATAGGTTTAGGGCTAAAATATGTATAGGGGGTCTCAGATAACACTCTTAGCACTCAAGTAATAGTTTAGATTACTATAACTAGATATCATCAATGTTTTTCTCTTCATTTATCCACTCATGAATAATTTACCCAAATTTTATACTTTTCCATTGAGAAAAACATTTAAATTTTGATATCTAAAGCATATTACATACACATTTAAGATTCCTCATAAGTATGTGGTTTAAACATTTAATACATTATATAGTTTTGATATAAGTTTAATGACTAAAACTTTACCCTTTTCACCATGGTATCCACTTTTATGTTTTCCACTAAGGTATCCCACTATTTTTTCCAATTCTCTTGGTAGATTAACAAACATTATGTTTTATTATTTTTATGAAACTAGGCTTTAGTTCCTAAAAAATAAAGGGTCTGGATTAAAGGGTAAAATCCAATCAAAAATAGTAAAATAAAATTTTTATATCAATTTAATCAAATCAATTACATAAGGAAAGAAGTAACTTATCGAGAAAAATAGATTGAGATGATTGTTTCAAAGCCCAAAAATTGATGTGCAAGACTAGGAAGATGTGAAGAACCTAGATCTATATTTGATTTAGTGAAAGGATAGGACTATAGAAAATAGGATACTTTAGGGTCTGGTGTTGTTATCCACTCCTGTCATTGTTGTCCAAACTAGACATAGAGACTTGAACTTTCTAGGTTCTTTATGTTGTTCTTGTGTGAGCCTACCTATGAAATTTTGAATGTTGAATGTTGAAAAAGCTCATTATATATTTTTTTAATCTTAAAACCCTAGGGTTATCTACACACACAAAATAATAAACACATCAAAAGCAAAAGGGGGAAAACTAGGTTAGGGCAAGTATGATCACATGATCTAGAATACCTGATGTCCTGATCACTACCTACATTAACCCTCAAACTAAGAACTCAGATAAAATATAGTTCTCCCTTAGGGAATGTGCATAATCAATGTACATGGTATATTCAAGAGTGAACTTTCACCTAAGCCCTTCCTTGATCAAGCATGTAAATCTATGCGTGATGTAGAATGCTGAGTTATACTATTGACTTACTTTTTATTATTTATTATGCCAAGGTAGTAAGTGTTAGATATAAAATCCCTTGTGAATTCATTTATATAAGAGACTCTTTATTTTGAATTTGGGAGCTTTATTCACATTATTTGACACTAAAAAACTAAATAAAACTTAAGGGAGGGGATAAGAAGGGCTTAGGACCTCTTAAGAAAATAGAAATGATTATTGGGACTCAAAATGAAAAAAGATAGGAGAATCAAAAATGGGACACCCTAGGTTCCAATGTTATAGTCCAATTCTAGTGCTCCTATCCTATAGGCTGATTTGGGGGAATAAGATTGGTATGGGAAACACTATTTGGCTGAGGTGGAATGACTAGTCAAAAGGTTCCAAATGACTAGTTATGGATTAAAAGGTGACTCAAGTAATAAAAAAGACCAAGATAAGTAAAACCAAGACATGGCTAATGTGAACAAGTCTCATATTCTCTAGTTAAAGTCTCCTATGAAAAAAACTACAAAAATATGTGATATGTGTGGTTTCTTGACCAATTTAGGGTGTATACATTTTCCCCCTTTTATTTAGTGATGCAATGAAATGAAATACTAGAGTAAAAGAAAGAAGAAAATGCATACCTAAACTTACCTGCATGGAGATGAATGTGTTGTAAGGATAGAACTCACATCTTATCTAGGGAAGTGGATGGAGAGCCAAATAGTGCCTAGAGAAAGAAGGAATCCCTTAAATGGATGCCCCCTGTACTAAATCTAAATGTATAATTAATGTATCATAGAGGAGGGAAAATTTTTCCCCCCATGCTAAATCTAACTAAAAATAAGGAATACTCTGAGGCCCAAAATCAATGTCTATCCTCTATCCCACATAAACTCATGTAATCTGGAATGTGTGTATAAAATTTGTATGCTATGAAGAATAAAATTTGTCATGCCCCCACTCTAAATATTTGAACTAGAATTGAGAAATGCTTAAAGGCCTAAAACCAATGTCTATCCTCTATCCCACACAAAATCATGTATTCTAGGTCTGGGTCATGTAATGGACCAATCACTATAGACAATCATGTGGTCTAACTTGGTGATAACCTAGTATAGCTAGGTATAATTTGAAACTCTAGTCAATGTATAAGAAGAGAATGGCCTATCTAGCCATTCTATTTATATAATCCTATGTGATGAAGAATATGAACATGTTTACCATACCCCCAAATCTAGTATGTGAGTGATACATCTATATAACCTAGTAATTTGTATAACCACATGTGATATGACATATCTTGCCATGCCTCATTTTCAAAACTAGAGACCCAAAACACTATGTTTTACACTATGTCTATAGTCTGCTATCTAATTCTAAAAACTATGTCATGTTGTATGAAGTTGTATGTGTGAGATGTGTAGTATGCACATGCCCCTAAATCTAGTATCTAAGTCTATATCTATACCAAAATTACTATGAATCCATATAATTTAAACCATTATATCTAAATATTTTATGTATCTATAAACTAAAGGTATATCCCTCTAAATGTTTTGAGTAATGTTAAGTGACCCATATAATCAGAATCATTGTATATCTAAACCAATCTAAGCTAAATATAATAATTTGAATGGTGGATGTGTAAGAACCATGGTGTATCCACCTATGAGAGTGGATGGGTATGTTACGTAAGTGTAAAAATAAGAATAGTATGAATGATGCCCCCCTTTTGGGTAAAGGGACAAAAAATTTGATAGAGGAGGTTGAGCCAAAAGTGATGACTAGTGGTGTAATAATAGAAACAAGGTTGGCATGTTATGAATAGATTGAAAGGTTTTTAGATTAATTAGATTGAGTTGTTGAAAGTGGAACATGTTTAGATTGGTGAGGACTGAGGTGTGTGTGTAGATACAATATAAATATATAAATGTTTGTGCCATAGTAGGTAGATGAGGTAGTAAGATAGCAAACTTGAATAATGTTGAGGGTATCATTGTCATGATTTTGTGGAAGAAAATGGTTTGAAAAATAGGGTTATGGGGTTCAATTTATGGGAAAAATGGTATTTTGTTTTGATTGAAAGAGTTGGCTAATATAGGAAACTATATTAATTCATGATTAATTTGTGCATTGAATAGGTTGAGATCTTGAGCTCTAGAGTGAAAAATATGCTGAAAAGATGAGCACCTACCATGACCTGATTCAAGCAATTTGTAGCCTAGGTTTAGGCTGATGGTGATGTGACCCTGATAAGTAACCCAAATGTTTGGTTTTTTTATTTTTTTAGGCCTATTTTGGTGTTTTTAAGTTCCTTAAAGTATCTTATAAAACATTTCTTTTAGTTTCAGTACTCTTGTTTAGGGTTCAGTGCTCTTATCTAGGTTTTAGTGCCACTGTCTAGGTTTTAGTGCTCCTATCCAATGTTACTATCCTTTTTGAAGCACTATTGTCTAATGGAAAATATTTTTTGATATTTTGATTTACTACTTGATATTATTTTTTATTATATTTTGACTTGGTGATGTTGACTAATGGGTGTGTTATTTATAGCCAATGTAGGGTGAGGTGTAGATGAGAGATTTTTATAGTGGCCAGGTGATGGAGACCTTTAGGTTATTACCATTATCTACTGATGATAGATTTATCATGGATAAGGTAGGGTTGGGTCATGTGTGTGACTTAAGCATAGTGTAGTGGGATAAATATTTGATTACCACCTTATGTGAGAGGTGAAATGTAGATACCTGTACTTTTTGGCTTCCTACAAGGGAGATGACTATAACTCTAGAGGATGTGTATCACATTTTGCATTTATCGATTAGTAGGTGGTGAGTGATGGTACATGATGATATGGGTGTTGATGTCATTAATTGTTCATCCTTGTATTCTATTGGTTTACCCTTAAGTATACATCAAAGAGGGAGTGATAGTGATGTACTATTATCAATTATTGTGTAGTCTAGTTTTTTGCACTTATGGAAGTAGTTGGTTATTTTTTTGGCATCATTCATTTTTGTGGATGAGAGTAGAGTGTATATTTAATACAAGATACATAGGATTGTGCCTAGTGTGGAGGTATATGGAATTGTATTCTCATGGGGGAGGACTATGCTAGCCCACCTATATATGGATCTTTATAGGCTTACACATGAGTCATTTAGTGGTAAATTGAGCACAATGACCTTATTTCATTATTAGGCCTATGATCACATAGTAGTTGTATGGTTGATTAGATTATCAAGGGAAAAATGGGCACCTCCATAACCATTTAGAGAATGGTGGATGAGTACATTGGCTATTTGATCCCCTAAGATGGATCATAATAGGAGGATACTAGATATATTGGTGGCTAGTGACATCATATAGAGGCCTTACAAAAGATTTCTTGGGTGGGGTGAGGATGGAGTGTAGTTATGATATATAAGGGTTAGTTTTTGGATACATGACTATTGGGTTGGAGTATATGAGCACTTTCAATATGAGCACATAACTAGATAGTTTGGGGTACCACAAGATATGTCCCTAATAGCATGGGTATGGGTGAGGAGTATGGTTGGCTACTGGAGTGAGAGAGTCATCGCAAGAGACATGTAATAACTTGAGGAGGTGTGGAGCCATCAATTACTAAGGTGGATTATGGGACTAGTATTTGTGGGGAGAGTGAGACTAAGACTGAGGGCATGATTCCCACTCATGACTGATTATACTTGATATCAGTGTATATGTATTGAAAAATTCATCATATGTATATGTCTATGTATACTCATTTGATTTTGAATCATGTGGATTGTGTTATGAAATTTGGAGTATATTAGTATATTTATTGCAAAAGGTTGATTAAAAATAGTTGACTCAATATTGATGTTGAGGTTGCATATGTTTGGTAAAATGGTATTTGGGATGTGATTTGATTTTTTTTGGTAGAATTAAGATTGATGCTAGTTTTGATTTTGAATCATATGTGAGTAAAAAAAAAAAATTATAATTTGTAAATTGATTTGATAAAGTGAGTTGGTTTAATATTGGTAAAATAGGATATTTGTAATATTAGGATTTGGATAATTTGGTTTGGCTATGGATGGTTATTTGGAACTAGGAATGTTAGTTCTTAATAGAAGGGGATGTAAGACATCACTCTATGCATATCAATTTGTGCTCAATTCCCTAAGAGTGGATCAAGAATATAAAATTTGGCCCTTTGGCTCCATTATTACCCACTAAGTGAATATATGAACTAATACCAATATGAATATGTGTCATATCACTCTATGTTATATCACTATCTAAACCCTGATGGCTAATTGAACAAGTTCCCATACTACTCATGTTGTGTAAGAACATGCCATGTATTTGATACTATTTGTGGTGCACTAACTATATTTATATGTGGAGACTCTATAAGATGTAATCTTAATGGATTTACAACTAAAACTATTTGATGTGAATAATGCTCATCTATCTACAATTGTGGTGGATTGCTACATGAAATAACACCTTGTGGCCTCTACTATGATGTGTATGACTAAGCAATAGATCAATATGGAAATATAACCTATGATGGGGGCTCATCTAATCTCAATATTATTGGGTTGCTATGTGAGATAATTCCTTGAAAACTTTTGTATAGTGAATATCTATTTGAATTCATACTCTATAATGTGGGTTCATCTAATCTTAAACATAGCATGTTGCTACATGAGATAGGACCCTAAAAACTTGACTGTGGTGAATATCTATCTAGAGTGGTACTATGTAATGTGGGTTCATAAAATCTTAATTGTAGTGGGTTTTTACATGAGATAAGACCCTAAAAACTCTATTGTAGTGCTTGTGACTATGTTAGATATGTATATGGGACTACACTATGTACTCCGTAAACTACACTATTATATGTAGTATACTTTCACTTTATTGTTCTACAAACCCTCTGAGTAGGTGGGATAGGAGATCTCCTATGAGGATCTATCGTAGAAACCATATTACTCTCATGATGAGTAACTTATAATTATTATGAAATAATGTCCTAAGATGACTCAGTCATGGAGGAATAAGGTCTGGGAATCCATGATGAAATAGATCTCAGTGCCACCTATGTGAATGATATGATGCCATTATCAACACATATATTAAATCTTTAAGTCCATAAAAAACATTATCTCTATATCCACAAATATTATGATAGTTACAAAAGGGTTGATGTGGTTGTCTATGTAGGAGATGTGGATCTCGACAATGAATATAAGGCAATCTGATTAACCTCCTATCTAGTAATGTTGATAATATGCATCTAATTTATCCCACTCTGAATCAAATATAATAGTGCCCTACTATTATTCTCTATAATGCATACTATAGGTGGTTCTCTAGAAACTGGATCTATGTTCTTAACTAATTACTTATCTGGCTATGGTCTCCTCTTTTATTTTGGACATGTTGGATATTGAGTGCTAGGAGTTATAGATTGAGGTAATTCTATGAAATCTAAATTGATATGATCAACTGAATCTGACTCAATAAATCCTAATTTGTTCTCCAATGATAAAATTTTATAACATAAGTGCCTAAAAGAGGACTCTATTTGATATAATATAAGCTCTATGAGGGGTTAACAAAGACCCTTAATAAATATATGTTGAATCTCTAAATTTGTTGGTTCATAGATCAATCTTAACATGTGCATCTTGAATTGTAATATATAATCACTAATTAGCTCTGAATTATTCTGATTCAATGTGAAAATTTTCTCATATGTAGTATGAGGGCTCATGTCTTCTATGTAATATATAACAAATTCCTCCTCTAAATCATCATATGTATGAAAGGAACCAATACAAAGTAGATGAAAGAATCAATTCTATGCATTACCCACTAGTGTCTACTGAAACAACTTAAGTAGAATCAAAGGACTCACATGAAATAGTAAAGCCTTTCAAAAGGTTTGAAGGTGTACGAATGGATCTCCAGTTCCATCAAATTGATGCAATTATGGTATATATAAATGCTTAGGTAATGAAGCTTTGAAAAAAAAAATTAGAATAGGGTTATTATGTAAGTCACTGGCATCCATCCAATACTTATAAGCCTTTTTTTCCAAAGTAAGGAGATGTACTTGGTGTTGTAATCCACCAACTACATGCATCAAATAAATATTCTCTTGGGTTGGTATATTATTATTTTGAGGTGGTTCATTTAATCAGTGAATTTGATCATTTATTTTAGCCATGGGAATGTTACATTTATAAATTGTATCATAGAGAGGGGGTGTGATCACTTGAACCTTTATAGGAATGGTAACTTGGACCTTAATATATGGATGTGGGATACCATTCTCTTTAGGTGAAGAGTGAGAAACAAGTACTACTGTAGTAGGGGGTGGCATGGGAGATTCATTTTTATCTTTATTATTTAGTGAATCACATTATAATTGAGTAGAGGATGTGATGTTATCATTAACATGTGCATAATTTGAAATAAAATCATGTATATAAGTAGAATCAACATTTTTTATTACATTATGTTTGAGAAGATTTAGAAGCATGAGATGCATTTTCTTCTTCACTATGTCAATAATAATCATCATTATTACATGCATTATCATAATCAAAGTTTTGTTCATACTCATTCTCATTTTCATATTCATTTACATGTTCACTATCATAATCATTATCACTTCCATCATCACTAGGGAGAGGGATAAGAGAAGATGTTAACTCTTTTCTAATATGAAATAAATTATCATGTGAATTTGGAATACTATGTGCCTCTATGTTATTCCTGAATGGAGTGTATGCATTATTTTTATTTGAAATATAAGAAGTAAGAGTAAGAGAGTTATCATTTAAACATTATTTTTCCATTTATTGAGATGACAAAGTAAAGTTAAGAACATGAGATGTATCATTTGAACTATGCATTAGTAATTTTATTTTATTATGTTTATATTGTTGTAATTAAACATAGAAGTAGCAAACCAGAGAGATAGATTAGGTTCAAGTGTAATTAAGCTATCACCAATGAGAGGCTCACTTGGAAATTCATGAATAATTTGTTCATTTGATGCATTTTTCATAGGAGAATGAGATGAAAAGTACCTTTCCCATTTATCAAAATTATTTTCTTTAAAAGAGGGAAGAAAAGAGATAGGTTTGAGAGAAGAAGATGCATCTAATTTTTTTTTCACTATCACTTTAATATGTATCATAATATTATTAATTAAAATAATAATTATTATATTCATTTTAAATGAAATCATTTTCCACATTTTGGGTTAATGTTCAATTTTTCAAATTTGTCCATTCATTGTCATAATTGTGAGAAAAATTTAGAAATTTATCTATGGGCTAAGAGTGAAGAAGTGCCTTGGTGGCCATTTTATTGATTTAACCAAAGAGGATATGTAAACTAAATATTAATAAAATAAATGAAAGAATAAATACTAAAATATATATTTTTAAAATATTTTTGACACTCCAAACAATTTGAAAAAAATCCAAAATTGTTATCTAAAAATTGTAAGAAAAGCTTGGGGTTTGAGGACCTAGTTTGGAAACATATGGTTTTGGGTTAGGGTTTTATAATTTTTGAAAATAATTTAAATCCTAAAATAAATTTGAAAAACATAAATGCACTAAAAATTATACAAAAATCCTAAATTTGAAATTGAATTTTTGCACAAAATATGAAGGAAAAGCCCCAAGGGTAGTTAGGATTTAAGATTTTGTTTGAAGTAAGATGGGTTCACCAAATGTTTTATTATTTTTGAGAAACTAGGTTTTAGTTCCTAAATAATAAAGGGTCTATATTAAGGGGTAAAATACAAACAAATATAGAAAAATATATATTGTATATCAATTTGATCAAATTAATTACATAAGGAAAGAAGTAACTTATTTGGAAAAATAGATTGAGATGACTATTTTAAAGCCTAAAAATTATTGTGCAAGATTGGGAGGATGTTAGGAAATTGGATCTAGATTTTTTTTAGTGAAAATATAGTACCACTAAAAACAAGACACTTTGGTGTCCAGCACTGTGGTCCACTCCTACCGCTATTATCCAAACTAGTCATAGAGACTTGAACTTTCTAGGTTCTTTGCATTATTTCTGTGTGATCTTGTCTATGAAATTTAAAATGATGAATGTTAAATGAGATAATTTTATATATTTTTTAATCTTGAAACCCTAGGTCCATCTACACACACAAAACAATAAACACATCAAAAGAAAAAGGGGAGAAAAGTGGGTTAGGGGAAGTATGATCGCATGATCTAGAACCCCTATTATCTTGATCACTACCTATATTAACCCTTAAAGTAGGGTCTCAGATCAAATATAGTTCTCCCTTAAGGAACATGCATAATCAATGTTCATGGTAGATGCAAGAATGAACTTTTTCCTAGGCCATTCCTTGATCAAGCATGCAAATCTATGTGTGATGTAGAATGTTGATCTATATTATTGACTAATTTTTAATTATTTACTATTCCAAAGTAGTAAGTGATAGATATAAAATTCCTCATGAATTAATTTATATAGGATACTCTTTAGTTTTAATTTGGGAGATTTATTCACTTAGCTAATATCAAAAAACTAAATAAAAATTAAGGTAGGGGATAAGAAGGGTTTAGGACCTCTTGAGTGAAGTAAAATGACTGTTGGGACTCAAAATACAAAAGGATAGGAGTGCCAAAAATGGGACACCCTAGGGTCTAGTGTTATAGTCCAATTTTAATGCTCCTATCCTATAGGCTCAAGACTTGGGGGAATAGGATTGGCATGGGGAATATTATCTGGTTGAGGTGGAATGATTGGTCAAAAGGTTTTGGATGACTAGTTATGGACAAAAAGGTGAATCAAGAAAGAAACAAGACCAATATAAGTAAAACCAAGACATGACTAATGTGAACAAGGCTCATATTCTCCAGTCAGAGTCTCTTATGAAAGGGACTATGAAAAGACATAATATGTGTGGTTACTTGACCAATTAGGGTGTATACACATTATAAATATATTTGATATTTTTGTAGTTTTGGGTAATCCTCCAATGTCATTAATGTTTTTATTTGAAGTTTTTTTGTAGTTTTGGATGGTCCATGAATGCAATTAATGTCTTTTATTAAATCTCTTTCTTTGTAATGGTATAATTTTACTTTGAATTCAACCAATTATGGATATTCTATTATCAAGGATATTGCACTCAAATCATGTAAATTAAAAAAATTGAGTTTTAAATAATAAATGTGTATTAAGTTGAAATTATGAGTTATTATTTTTAGTGTTTGGTGGTCTAACAATGCCAATAATGTCTTTGATTATAATGATAGATTTTAAATTATATATAATATAAGTGATAACTAGTTATGATCTTCATTCTTCATTTAATATTCTTTCATTTCATTCTTTCTAAATATTCTACTCTATAAAACTCTCTTAATAAAATATAAATGAAAGATATTCCTAGTTATAATCTAACCAAATATAATAACATAAAATACATATAACTTTAACTTCAAAACCATAAATGGTAAAATACATAAAATATATTAAATGTAATTTATAGGGAGAATGTTTGTATTTAATATTCATTTTCAAATAATAAGACTACATGTGATCATATTTTTTAGATAGATATAGAGCTTTTGCTTAGGCAACAATTGATAATTTTTTGATCAAAAATTTAACTAGTTCTAGAGCACAACTAAGGGCCCAGTCCTCACAAATACACCATAAAAACAACTAAAACACATACAAATACAAAAAAGCAAATCCAAAAAAACAAGTAAACTAAGGATACCAACCACATATTAAAAACAAGAAGGATAAAGACATCAAACAGATAATGAGATACATGAAAAAAAGGACCAAGAGAAAATTAATAAGCACAAAAATCAAAAAATGAACCACAAATCTCATCATTTAGCTACCAATAAATTCCTACTTCTATTGGTAAGCAAAGACTCCATAGTCCATTACATGCCTCTATAGATATAATTTTGGCCCTCAAGTTGTATCCTTTTTACTTCCATTTCCCTGTCCCTTTTTCCTTTCATGCCATAGTAAAGAGTCTTCAAAAGACTAGGCTACATTGAAATGGAAAGAACCTATATATTGGCTATCTCTCCTTCTAAATCTTCCCCATCCTCAGTAATCTCAATCATCTTTTTTTGAGAATAATCCTCCATAGGATGGGGATTGAGTACACACCCTGGCTCAGTTTCCATCATGACTCTTTCCCTCATAGGAGAAGAGGGTTTCCCTACCTTCAAAGTGGGTTACACTCCTACTAGCTCCAAACAATCCCCTTGCTAAGACTTTTTCTCACCCTGATGAAATATTGTTGCCATTGGGGGATCATTAGAAAGATGCATCCTATAAACCAAATCTTGATTTGGGAAACCAATCTTTTTGACCCATTTTTTCAATAATAATGAATGAGATCCTTGAAATTTTCTATTGGGACATGAAGCAAACTTATCATCTATTTGATTGTATTTGAAGCATCTATAAGGAAGGCCTTCAAAATTAAAAAATTATGACCACACACCATGGGAAAAAGAAATTTGAATATAATGGTGTAAAGGTTTAGTTAAATCCACCATCAAACACACCCTAACATAGTTTAGATTTATCCCAATGGATTCATTAATTTTACAAAGGCTCCCAACTTTCTAACCATTTTCTTGAAAAGATTAACATCCTCCAAAGCCAAAGGAAGGTTGTAGAATCTAACCCAAACAGGAGCTTGGGATATCACCATAGTGGCTAGGTCAAAAAAAGGAGTCTATGGATAGAGGAATACCCCCTACTTGGCAAAAAACCATGGCCCATTTGTCCAAAAAAAGTCCCTGTCTTCAGAAGAATGAAACAAAAGCATAAAGAATCCATTTACCAAGACAAAAAAAGAGGGAGATGAAAGTGAGGGCCAATTTTTTTGAGACCATAATGAAAGTGAGATTTAAGAGGGTAATTTTCCCACACACCTACCAATCAAATCTTTATTCATTCTTTCCATTTATAGTACAGAGAGTTTAGCATCCAAGATTTCAAAGAGAGGAGGAGATTTAGAAAAGATTAAGGGAATATCACCTAAGAAGTCAGTATCAAGGATTTAATTTTGAGATGAGTTTGCTTCATTATTTTCCTTTTATGTAGTCTCTATAACCTCCTTTGAAATATTTTCCTTTTGAAAATGGCTCTTAAAAATCAAAATAGGGTTTGATGTAGGATGCTTTTTAAGAATGACTTCTTTATAGAAATCACTACAACAATGAAAGGGGTTTGAGGAACTATTGTAGTTAGAAAACAAAACATCCTTTGTATAAACCTCAAATATGCCATCTACATGATTTAATGGAGAAAGACAAACCTCAAACATGCAATTTCTCACCACCAGCCTATCCATCTACAAAACATCTTCAAAGGACATGTGATCTTGAACAAATTTAGATGTAGAAAAACTAGAGAAGTTTTTAACACCTTTTAATTTCCTCCCTCTACCCAGATCCAAACTAACCCCACACTATTGCTCCTATAACAACTTCCCTAAACCAATATCCTTATGGGATTTATCCTTGAAAGGGACTTGTGCCCCTATTTATCTCCTCCACTAGCCTTGCTTTAGCATGACTACCACTATCATTGGTGTCAATATCCCCTAGGAAATAACCTTAGTGGGGATAACATCTTCCCTAGCCTAACCAACCCATGTTACAATAGCCTTATTAGAACCAAAAACCCCTACTTATTGGGAGTCAACTCTAACTTCCACCCTTATATCTACCTCTACTCTTGCCACTTGAACATCCCCTCTAGCCTTCGCTACTGCTACTTTGCTCTACATGTTAACTCTGGACATAGCCACTATCATTTATGCGTATGTTCCTCCCACATCATCATCTTCCATCCTGAGTATTGATCAAGACTACATGTGATCATATTAGTAACCAATCTACAAAACAATATTAAGAGTCTAAAAAAAAGTAATGTTAGGAAACTAGAGGTTGTTACTTTAAAAATAACCATTATACCCAAAGAACAACATTCATAGCCTAGTAGCCATTAGGTTTGAAATATATATATATATATATATATATATATATATATATATATATATATATAATATTTTTGATATCTTAGTGGTTTATAGGCCTCCAAAATTTATTTATAAGCATTTTAATTCTGAAGTTATCACTCTTTTCATACATACATATGAAATCATAATGTCAATGTTCTTGTCATGTAAGACTAACTATTAAGTTTAATATATAAAATACATGTATATGTAAAATTTGTATATGGTCATGTACACATATTATGTATATAAAATATCTATACTTTGCAAGAACATGATGTTGATAAATAAAACATGACCATGGATTTAATAGAAAAATGATATGATTCAAGCTTAGTGTTACTTTAAATATTAAAGTTTATTTCCCTATAGTGTAACTTGAATGAATTTTATTGCAATCATCATAACTATCATAAAGATACATCATACTTATTCAAATAACACCAGACACACACTTATCAAAAAAATAATTAAATAAAATAGATGAATAGAGGATGCATATTATCATTTTTGAATAAAGCATCTTGAGATAAACTAGTTGAATAAGAGATGTATACATAATTGTAGAAAAACCAATTAAATAGATATTTCTATAGACTCAATTTAAACAAAAATTATTGTACTAAAAATCAAGAATTAGTAAAAAAATTAATCCAAAATTATAAATAAACTTGAATTCATCAACAAAAAATGATTGAAGAGATATTGATATTTATTTTAATTATTTTTGTAGCATCTAATACACAAAAAAATTAAAATTACATAACTAATAATTAGTCATAACGTATGCAACATCAAAATGTCTATTTTATAAATAAAACCTTATTTTTCATAGTGAAAGACTAAACCCTAAAATTATCACAATGAAATATAAAACATTAATTTATGTTTTAACGCAAGAAAACCTTAATTATTCACACATATCACAACAAATGTCAGTTAATAGAGTATTATTTTAAAACACAAGGTTATTATAAACTAAATTCATCATGGTGAGATTAAAAACTCCTAATTTATAGCTTAAAACATTTTCAAAAGTTAAAATACCTTTAAAACCTACTTAGAAGCTAGAAAAATATAAATACCTCTAATACCTACTGAGAAGTAAGGCATAAAATACTAGCATAAATACTATAGAATGCCAAATATTCACAAAATTAAACATGAGGTGTGGTGAAGTGAATATCTTAAAGGATTTATGCTATATAATGCCAAATATTCACAAAATTAAACATGAGGTGTGGTGAAGTGAATATCTTAAAGGATTTATAAAATCTAAGGTGAGGTGGAGTACACATATTTCAATACTACTATCTATTTAAATAAATGAATGAGGAGGTGAAGTTACATCACTCACATTTTATAAGATTCACATATTTCAAGACTAACAATGAAATCTATCAAGAAAATTTAATGTTAATAATGATTGCTCCTCCTCAGAATGACATCAATTACATATTTAAATAATATATATATTGATAAATTCTAATTTGGTGACTAAAATAAAACTAACAATGGACCCTTTCCAAATGCCTCATGAGTACATCAAAGTTTAAGTTTTTGAGTGTTGTACAATATGTGTTAGACATATATAATGTTTTGTAGGAATTTATTTTTTAAATTTATTATTTGCAAGTGGTTATTATTTTAAATTAGATAATTTTTTATATTATATGGTTTTTATTGTGATGTAAAATTAAGTGATTTGTTATGATATCATGATGGATCTATAGTATTTGGTTTAATTCTACAAATTCATCAAGTAAAACTTTATTTATAGATAGAGATTCAATTTAATTTCCTTGATGACAATATAATTAATTTGGTCCTTATTATTATAGACTCCTAAAAATTTTATCAATATAATTTTTTTTTGAAATAGCATTGTTCTAATAATTTTCCATACTTATTTTATAATTTGAAAAATAATAATTGCACATTACATGTTACAAAAAAAGTTATGTGATGTGGATATAATACCTATGGTAATAATGAATTAAAAATGTGTTTTATTTTTAATGTATTAGTTTTGTGTTTTGATATTATATTTTCACTTAGGTTAGTGTCATGAAACAAACATGTTATTATTTTAATTTGTGACATTGGCTCTCAAAATGGTATTTTATTTTTTTAGATGAGGGTGAATATTCAGGTTTTGAAAGGCCCTGAAACCTTGTACAATGGATGAAAATATAAAAAAATTGAGATATCATACAAAACCACTACTAGAATCTCATGAGACACAATAATGAGTAAACAACCAATAATTTCCCAACCACCAAACAATAAATTTGTAGTAATAAATAGCAATAAACTAATGAGTAGTTAGCTAAAAAGCCTCATATTTTCCATAACCTACCAACCAAGAAATATCAAATAGGGTTTTTGGTATGAACCTAAAACTAGAGAAATAAAATACAGTTGTTATACCATTTATCAATCCCACATGAAACTAGCT